>JARBWK010000015.1:8052702-8364661 GCA_030556195.1 Anolis apletophallus
AGGTCTTATTTTGGGAATAGGTCTTATTTGGAGGGTGGGTATTATTTTTGGGCTGAGTCTTATTTGGGGGTAGGTCTTTTTGGAAGTAAGTCCTATTTTGGGGATAGGTCTTATTTTGGGAATAGGTCTTATTTGGAGGGTGGGTATTATTTTTGGGCTGAGTCTTATTTGGGGGTAGGTCTCCTTTTTGAGTCTTATTTTGGGGTGGGTCTTATTGGGAGGTGGTGGTATTATTTTTTGGGCTGAGTCTTATTTGGGGGTAGGTTTTGGGGTAAGTCCTATTGTGGGGATAGGTCTTATTTTGGGAATAGGACAGATTTGGAGTGAGGGTATTATTTTTGGGCTGAGTCTTATGTGGTGGGTAGGTCTTTTGGAAGTAAGTCCTATTTTGGGGATAGGTCTTATTTTGGGAATAGGTCTTATTTGGAGGGTGGGTATTATTTTTGGGCTGAGTCTTATTTGGGGGTAGGTCTTTTTGGAAGTAAGTCCTATTTTGGGGATAGGTCTTATTTTGGGAACAGGTCTTATTTGGAGGGTGGGTATTATTTTTAGGCTGAGTCTTATTTGGGGGTAGGTCTTTTGGAAGTAAGTCCTATTTTGGGGATAGGTCTTATTTTGGGAATAGGTCTTATTTGGAGGGTGGGTATTATTTTTAGGCTGAGTCTTATTTGGGGTAGGTCTTTTTGGAAGTAAGTCCTATTTTGGGGATAGGTCTTATTTTGGGAATGTCTTTTTGGAAGTAAGTCCTATTTTGGGGATAGGTCTTATTTTGGGAATAGGTCTTATTTGGAGGGTGGGTATTATTTTGGGCTGAGTCTTATTTGGGGGTAGGTCTTTTGGAAGTAAGACCTATTTTGGGGATAGGTCTTATTTTGGGAATAGGTCTTATTTGGAGGGTGGGTATTATTTTTTGGGCTGAGTCTTATTTGGGGTAGGTCTTTTGGAAGTAAGTCCTATTTTGGGGATAGGTCTTATTTTGGGAATAGGTCTTATTTGGAGGGTGGGTATTATTTTTGGGCTGAGTCTTATTTGGGGGTAGGTCTTTTTGGAAGTAAGTCCTATTTTGGGGATAGGTCTTATTTTGGGAATAGGTCTTATTTGGAGGGTGGGTATTATTTTTGGGCTGAGTCTTATTTGGGGGTAGGTCTTTTTGGAAGTAAGTCCTATTTTGGGGATAGGTCTTATTTTGGGAATAGGCCTGATTTGGAGGGTGGGTATTATTTTTGGGCTGAGTCTTATTTGGGGGTAGGTCTTTTTGGAAGTAAGTCCTATTTTGGGGATAGGTCTTATTTTGGGAATAGGCCTTATTTGGAGGGTGGGTATTATTTTTGGGCTGAGTCTTATTTGGGGGTAGGTCTTTTTGGAAATAAGTCCTATTTTGGGAGTCGGTCATATTTTGGAAGTAGGCCCTATTTTGGAAGTAGGTCTTATTTTGAGGGGGGAAGTCTTATTTTGTAAGTAGGTCAGATTTTGGGAGTAGGTCTTATTTTGGAAGTAGGTCCTATTTTGGGAGTAGGTCCTATTTTGGGAGTAAGTCTTATTTTGGAAGTAGGTCTTATTTTAAGACAGGCAAGGTCTTATTATGGGAGTAGGTCTTATTTTGGGGGTTGGTCTTATTTGGGGGGGCACGTTTTATTTTCAGGGTAGGTCTTATTTTCTGGGAAACAGGACATCTATCCCTTGAAAGCTGGCTGAGAAAGCTGTGATCCTTACCTTCCCCCAAGGTGCTCACGACCACCACTTCAGAGGCTTTACTGGCCCCCCTAGAGGTGTATGCCTTGATGTAGAAGCTGTAGCTGGTGGAGGGTTCCAGGTCCGTCACAAGCTGCTGGAACGTGTTCTTGCTGACAGCCTCTTGGTACTCCATCTCTACAGGATCTGACAAAAGAAAAGTCTTGTAACTATCTCAACAATACACTGAGCCAGAAGGAAGAAGGTTGAGAGAGGACATCTTGGGACATTTGGGATTGCGTCTTCCCTTCTGGCAGAAGGGGCTTGGACTGGGTGGCCTTTGGAGTCCCTTCTAGCTCTCTTCTTTACAGATCCCAAACCTAGGTGCCTGTTGACTTCTATTGCCTCTTGTACATGTCACTCTCCCAGTGTGCAACAAATAACCAATCATCCTCTACCTGGCAAAAGGCTTTTGGACTGGGTGACTCTTAGGGTCTCTTCCAACACTATAATTATATGATATGGTTTACTCTTTTTCTCTGCATAGAAGCAAACATGACATCCCAAGCCAAAGGGTATTGCTATCCATTGGCCTCTATTGCTATTCCTACCTGTTGTTCTACAAATGTGCAGCACATTGCCAAGGGTCATCTGCGTGGTAGAAAGGGGTTGGACTGGATGACCCTTGGGGATCTCTTCCAGCTCTATGAGTCTATGCTATGGATTGCTTTTCTTTACAGAATCTCATGCCCTGAGCATATTGGAAAGGACGGTATACAAATCGAAATAATAGATCTATCTATCCATCCATCTATCTATCTATCTAGCTAGCTATCTATCTATGTATATAATAAAAGTCAGTGTTTGCGGAGGACGGGAGGTGCAGAGATGCGGAGGAATATATGGCAGTGTTTCGATTGGTTGCCACTGTGGGATTATTTGCATAACGCCTCTGATTGGCCAGCCTCCCAACATTCCAACATTCCTAGGCAGCAGAGAGAGGAAAGGGCCTGATGATACTGTGTCAAGACAGATCCACATTTACTGTATCTATCATGCTGTGTAGATACAAGGGACATATACCTTTAAGAGACGTCATCTTGGTTTGGGCAATTAGCCAGTTGACAATTTTTTTCCATTTGAAATGGATGTTCAGTACCTTCACCCAATGCACTTCACAAAAAACACTGTAACCCCTACAAATCACATACTAGGCCCAAAACTGACAGTAAGGTTTCATTAACTTGATTTTCCTGACTAGGCCTTAGCTCATGGGACATTGTGTATGGCCTGAATTGACAGTAACCAACCTTGGCACACAGAGCCCCTATGACCCATGCTACACTCTACTGCAGTTTGGAGGAGGGTGGACCATGGATGATGGGACTTGAAGTACCTCCATGGATTATGGGATTTGTAGTACTTTCAAACCCTTCATCCCCACAGACCACTGCGGCCCTGAACAAAGACCGATAAAGACAAAACTTGGCACACAGTGCCCCCATGACCCACACTCCAACCTATTGCAGTTTAGAGGAGGGCGGACCATGGATGATGGGATTTCAAGTACCTCCACTCACTTCCCGAGCCTGCTGCAACCCTCATCCAGTGCATGATCATGACCACACTTGGCACACAAAGCCCCCATGATCCACTTTACATCCTGGTGCAGTTCGGAGGAGGGTGGACCATGGATGATAGGACTTGAAGTACCTCCACTCACTTCACAAGACTGCTGCCAACCTCATCCAAAGACTGATCAAGACCAAACTTGGCACACAGAGCCCCCATGACTCGTTCTACATCCTGGTACAGAATCGAGGAGGATGGACCACGGATGATGGGACTTGAAGTACCTCCACTCACTTCCCAAGACTGCTGCGACCCTCATCCAATAACTGAGCAAGACCAAATTTGGCACACATAATCCCCATGACCCACTCTACATCCTTGTGCAGTTTGGAGGAGGACAGACAATGGACGATGGGACTCCCAGCACCTTCCCTCACTTCCCGAGACCACTGCAAGCCACATAAACAACTGATAAGGACCAATCTTGGCACAAAAGGCCTTTCTGAAATAATCCGGGCAGCGCCGGGTCCCCAAGCTAGTAAATAAATAAAATAAACGTATCATTTCAGCCCAAGGTTCCCATTGACTTCTATTGACCATTCCCCCAATGTGCCGTACATAACAATGATCTCTTCCAGTTCTGACCATATGTGGCATCCCAACCCAAGGTACCCATTGACTTCTATTGGCTGTTCCCGCAATGTGCTACACACACCAATGACCTTCTGCATGATAGAAGTAGGAGGATTGGAGACCCTTGGGGATCTCTTCCAGCTCTATGAGCCTATGCTATGCTTTGTTCCTCTTTGCAGGATGACATGGCGCATCCCAACCCAAGGGGCCCGTTGACCTCTACCTGCCGCTCTCCGGATGTGTAGCACGTATCCAATGATCTCCTTGGTGTTCTTCAAAGGCTCGCTCCACAGCACTTGGATGGTAGTGGCGGAGACAGTGGCGGCCTTCACTTTCTGCGGGGGACCGGGCAAGCCATCCGCCCACAGCACCGTCAGCCGGGCGCTGGCCTGAGTGGAGCCGGCGCTGTTTTCTGCGATGCATTGGTAGATGGCCTCGTCGGCCTGGTTGATGCTGGAGATGGTCAGCGTGCTGTGGGGAAAGCAACAGTCCACGATTATCAGCTTTCTAGCAACAATCCTCGAAATTGCCGGCTGTTCCCTGTTCCTCTCCTCCCACACTGGCATCGCGGATAATCCTCATATGTCTGCAAAGGATGTATTGAAAAGGCTAAGACCGCTTAGTGGGCATTTCACATTGGACTGGGCAAAGGGGAAAATGCAGGATTGACTGCTCGTGTGGGAACCAGCATGTGGATTACATTAAGAAAGAAAAGGCAGGGGGGAAATGAAGAGAAGGGGAAGGTGCTGGCGAGAGTCTTCACCCGCTCTGATCATCCATCCGCTTAGGATTGCCTCCCATTAAAAGAGATCAATTCACCAGGAATGGAAAATTGCAAGTGAGAAAGGGCACGTTCCTAAGGGGGAAAGTGGAAGTTCCCTTTCAGAAGGAAAGGTAGGAACGTTTGATGTATTGGCTGGAATTTTAGAGTTGCCCATAGAGACAGGAGACGTGCAAGATTATTACGTTGTGTGCTGGAAATGCTATTTCCCGTTCCAAAAGAGTAAAGGGTGGCGACTACTTTAAACAACAGGAAAAGGGGGAGAGCAAAAATATATACACTCACAATGAGAATAATAAAGAGTATATTGTGTGGACAACACAGTGGTACTTAGTACATTATATCATGTACAGCAGGGGTGCTCACACTTTTTCAGCATGGGAGCTACTGATTAAAAAACCAAGTCCCAAAGATCACCTGCCCAGAAATGTAAAACGTATAACTATTTTCTTATTTATTTATTTATATTTATTATTCATTTTTATGTACCGCTCCTTCCAGCAGGCTCGGGGCAGTTTACATAAAATGAAGTTATAAAACATCAACATTTCAATTTAATAACAACAATATAAAACAGAGCATAAAAATACATCCAACCACCCCATTTCTCCCACACTGCCATATTACCACACATATTATCGGCCAGAAAGTAAGAAGAGAGGCTTTTGAACTGCAAGGCCATTTAATACTCAGCAAGGTAAACAAAGGGGCATGCATAAATACATCCAACCACCCCATTTCTCTCACATTTCCATATTCCCCGACATATATTTCTCAAGGAACAAAGCAAGCAGAGAGGCTTTGGAGCTAAAAGGCCATTTTTAAACATTAAAAATAAACAAACAGACGTGCCACAGAACAGTCAAGCACCCACCCCAAAGTAAAAAGACCGACCTTTGAGATGCAGTAATGAAATGACCCCAAAACGTCCTTCTTCTCCTCCTCCGTCGTTGCTCCTATTTCCACGCCGCCAGCATGCGTGCCACCTCCAAGAACTCACGAGAAGTCTGAGAGGCAGAATGGGCGCTTCTGCGCATGCGCGCAGGGCCAGCCATGCATCGCGTCATCCAGGCCCGCCCCCTTTGGTCTCCTACGACTCTGAGTGGCTGGAGAAGGACGGAGGGAGGAGGAGGAATCCAAAAGAGGGGGCCCATTCTGCCTCTTGGACTCTGGAGCTTTTGGAGGTGGCGTGCAAGCAGGGAGCGGGGAGGAGCAACGACGGAGGACTTCTTTGCAGCGTACAGGGGCGCATGAAGAGGACCAACAGCAAAAAACCTGGTCAGGGGCCTGAAGATCACCAGGATGAGGCCTGAAGATCACCCTGGTGATCCCGATCACCATTCTGAGCACCCCTGATGTACAGTATATAGCAAACATAAACGCAATAAACAACGTGAATCAGTCGTGCTGTAAATAGCAGTAGCAGGGGACACAATCCCCAGGTGCGTACTCACGCGTCGGGAGTCCCGTGTGTTGGAAATCCTAATGCGGATAAGGTTTGAGTGAACTCAGTCCGAAACGGCGAACAGTTCGGCGAGACGGGGGACGCCAAGCGTCCAAATCAAAATATTTGTAATCCAAATAAGGAATCCAATGGGTTGACAAATCTGGAAATCCAAGCGCTAAAATCGTTTCGCGTATGTAGGGCTTCCTCTGGACCCGGGACGTAAGCAGGTAGCAGGTACAATGCCCTTAAATCATGCTAAGGACCAGGTCATTTGGCCCCTCACCTTTACCCCCCATTCCAATAAGATTGTATCTGTAGTCAAACGATTTTGGCCTCTTATTAAAGGAATCCCGGGCCTCGATGATCCACCAATGGTAGCATACAAAAAAACGGGCAATATTAAAAACATGGCGAATCCACAATGACAAAGCCAAAGATTACACCTTCTATTCTAATCGTCATTCAAGTTGGTCGAGAATAGATATGATTTGGACAACAAAATCACTAACAACCAAAGTGCAAGAAATTAAAATACACCCTAGAGACTTGTCTGACCATGATGCTATAACAATGGTGATAAACCAGAGGAGAGGTTCACGGAAATGGCTATAATGTGCTAAGTACCACTGTGTTATCCACACAATATACTCTTTATTATTCTCATTTCCCGTTCCAAAGCCATTTCGTAAGCCAGTGTTTCCCACCCGCTGTGACGCGGCACAGTAGGAAGAGGAGTAAGGGCCGGGCGACGGCAAAGAAAAAGAAGTAGGGGCCGGGGCACCGCCTCCTTCGGCCATTTCCCCAGCCAGCCTCCAATCCTCCATGACTCCCGCCATGACTCTCGCCCCTCGCTCGCTGAAGCTGCGCGGAGGAGGAAGCCGGGGGAAGGGGCGGGGCATGACGTGGCCTGGCTCCGCCCTCTCCCCGGCTTCCGCTCTCCCACAGCTTCTCCAGCCTTGAGGGATCAGTGCCAAACCAAACAGTACCCTGGGTGGGTCACAAAGCACAACAGGATAGAATTATCTTCAAAATTCAATTTAGTGGTATGTAGTCTAGTTCAGGGCTGTCCAACTTCTACCGGCCCAAGGGCCGGAATTCCGGTCACTGATCACCTGGGGGGCCAATTCCGGTCACTGATCACCGCCCCCGGCTCCGCCTCTCCCCTCCCCGGCCCCTCCCCCACCTCTTCCTCCTCGCCAGCGTGATTTCGCCGCTTCTGAGTCCCAGCGTGACACTTTAGGAGGGAGGGAGGAGCCAAGGGGAGCCCCCCATGGCTCCGCCCTCCCTCCTAAAGCATCACGCCGGGCAGCAGAAGCGGGAGATTTTGCCGCTTCTGAGTTCCGGCATGACGCTTTAGGAGGGAGGGAGGAGCCAAGGGGAGCCCCCCATGGCTCCCTCCTCCCTCCTAAAGCGTCACGCCGGGACTCAGAAGCGCCGATTTTATTTTTTTTTAAAAAATGTAAACAGCTGATTTATTGCAGGAGGGTAGGCGGGCCGCATCCAAGGGGCTGGCGGGCCGTGTGCGGCCCGTGGGCCGCCTGTTGGACAGGTGTGGCCTAGTTCACAACAAATCCAATTCATATATAATACAGGGAATACACTATCCAAATGGGTCTGAGAATAAAGAAAGTCCCGCCTGGGGGATATCCAAAAGTCCGTGTCCATGTTTATAGAATTCAAAAAATAATAATAATAACCCCTAATGGGTAATAAGACTCACCAATGTGAGTATTTGTAAATGTTCCAATCCTGCCCCCGATGGGGAACGAAATTTGTAAATTCCCGGAGGCTCGCAAATGCGAAATAAAATGGTATCCACACGATCCAAAGGTGATTGAAGACACAAATCCTCTGGCAGAGCCCCCCCAAGGCTGGAGAAGCTCTGGGAGAGCTGAGGCCAGGGGGGGAGGGGGCCATGGCAAACAGGGGCTGAGCAAGTGGTCGCATATAGATGTTAAATAATAGAGGGGAGAGTATGGCCCCCTGAGGAACCCCACAATTTAAAGGGGAGCTCTCGGAAACCACCTCGCCCCTCCTCACTCGCTGTGACCGGTTCCGGAGGAAGGAGGGCAGCCAATTCAAGGCTGTCCCCCCCCCAGCCCCCCGGCAAGACCAGAATGAATGCCACCATCCTTCATCGTTTTGGCCGTCTGTTGTATTTTTCTGTGTCTTTCCACGTTGCTCCCTAACAGCACCTTGGAAAGTTTGGTGTTGGTCCTCGACCTCCAGTGAGATCCGTCATCTTCATTGCCGGAGAATGACTGCAGTGACAGCTTGTGAGCAGACCAAACGGCCCATTCTCGGCAGCTTTCTCTCGCTCTCTCTTTCCTCCTTCGCTCCCCCTTTCTCTGCCCTCCTCCCTTGTAAAACATTTCACGCAGCCACCTCAGAGGGCTCTGCAAAGGCCTCCCTCTCCCCCGGCCGTCATTCTCTGCCTGTCAGCCTCATTGTGCAAAGGTTTGATCAAGTTCACCAGGGCTTTCTCAGGCGCCTTTGGCAATGAGCGAAGAGAAAGGCTCCCGGATTGGATTGGCTGGGTGACGGCCGCTGGCTTTTTGCAGTGAAATTTCCGGGAAGCAGATGGCCTGGATTGCAACTCCAAGGGAAATTATAACCATACATACGGTCCTGGTCTCCATCACAGACCAACTCCGCTGCCAGCTCGACCAAGGCGGGTCTGCGCTGCTCGTGTTATTGGACCTCACGGCAGCGTTTGACACGGTCGACCACAATCTTTTGATCCACCGCCTGGCCATGGCTGGAGTGAGGGGGACAGCCCTTAAATGGCTGACCTCCTTCCTCCACCAGCGGTCCCAGCGTGTGAGGAGGGGTGGAGTGGTCTCCGAGGGCTCCCCATTAGTTTGTGGAGTTCCGCAGGGGGCCATTCTCTCCCCTCTATTATTTAACATCTACATGCAGCCGCTTGCACAGCTGGTGCGGAGTTATGGGCTTGAGTGTCACCAGTACGCTGATGACACTCAGCTCATCCTGAGGGTGGAGGACAGGTCTGGCCCCGTCCCCGATAATTTCCAGCGCTGCCTCGAAGCCGTTACTGGATGGCTGCGAGCCAGTAGGTTGAGGGTGAATCCGGCGAAGACGGAGATCTTGTGGCCGGGTCGCCCGGGCGGTGGGGATGTCCAGCTTCCGACCCTGGATGGTGCGGCGTTATGCCCATCGTCTTCCGTGAAGAGCCTGGGGGTCCACTTGGACTCCCAGCTGACCATGGAGACCCAGGTCTCTGCGGTCAGCAAGATTGCCTTCTTCCATCTCCGTCAGGCAAGGAGGCTGGCCCCCTACCTGTCCCGGTCTGACCTGGCCACGGTGATCCAAGCCACGGTCATCTCGAGGCTAGATTACTGTAACGCTCTTTACGTTGGCCTTCCTCTGTCGGTAACCCGGAAGCTCAGGCTGGTGCAGAACACTGCCGCCCGGCTCCTGTCTGGCTCCCCAGCAGGATGCCATATAACACCCATTTTGCAGGATCTGCACTGGCTGCCTATCGAGCACCGGATTGCCTTCAAAGTGTTGGTTCTCACCTTTAAGGCCTTACACGGCCTGGGGCCAGCGTATCTGAGGGACCGTCTCACCCCATATTACCCTTCTAGATCACTTCGTTCGGAGGACTCTAATCTTCTAGCTGTCCCCTCCGCTAAGGTGGCTAAAAGAACTGCCACTCGCCGAAGGGCCTTCTCGGTCATAGCGCCGACACTGTGGAATGCCCTTCCGCCAGCCACACGGGCTATCCAGGACTTACTCCCGTTTAGGCGGGCATGTAAGACCCACCTTTCCGGCTGGCTTTTCAGGTATAGGCCCAGCGGGTTCCTCAAGCCATGCCATTGTTGCCAGACCATCTTAATTATTTTAACTGTGTTTTTAATGATGTTTTATTGTGTATTTTTAACCTGCATTTTGTATTGCATTTTAGAGTGTATGTTTTATTGTGTATTGTCTTGCTTTCTGGCTGTGAGCCGCCCCGAGCCTATTTGGGAGTGGCGGCATAGAAGCCGAGTAAATAAATAAAAATATAGATCAACCTCATGTAGTAATAATAATAATAGTTATTATTATTATTATTATTTCTTTCTGCAGATGAGTTACGACATAATTAAAAAACATGAACATTGCAAAAAATTCATACATATTTCTATAGAAGATCCACATGAAAACTGCATTTCTATAAGATACATATTAAAATACACAAAGTTTGGGGAAAATAGAGCTTGATTATTTGGGAGTTGTCGTTGCTGGAATTGACAGTTCCTCATGTCGTGGCGACCCCTAATCCAGTGTTTCCCAATCAGTGTGCCGTGGCACACTAGTGTGCCGTGAGCGATCATCAGGTATGCCGTGGGAAATTGGCGCTCTCCCCCCTCCTAGCAGCCCCTCATAGGTTTCCAAGAAAAAAATTGAGCCTCTCCACTTGGAAATGTTTTTTTTTTTTACTATTTTACTGGATTTTTTTAGAGTTGCCTCCCCCCCCCCCCAAGGGAACTCTTTATAACAGCTTCATGACATTCATATTTAACTGGAAGCAAGTTTCACTCAGGGTGACATTTCACAAAGGCCTGAAGAACAAGCTCTATGAGGAGCGGCTTGAAGAGCTGGGCATGTTTAGCCTGAAGAAGAGAAGGCTGAGAGAAGACATGATAGCCATGTATAAATATGTGAGAGGAAGTCATATATATGTTGTGTTCATTGAAACAGGCCCAGGTTTCACACTGAGTGCATAAATACATTTAAAAACATATTAACTATATGTATGACTGTGTTAGAGTGTCATTTTGTGTCATTTTGGTTGGTGGTGTGTCCCAGGATTTTGTAAATGTGAAAAAAAGTGCCGTGGCTCAAAAAAGGTTGAAAAACACTGCCCTAACCATTAACATTGTTTTTGTTGCTACTTCATAACTGTCATTTTGCTACTGTTATGCATCGCAATGTAAATATCTGATATGCAGGATGTTATTTTCATTCACTGGACCAAATTTGGCACAAATACATCATATACCCAATTTTTAATATGGGTTGGGTTGGGAGGGGGGTTGATTTTTGTCATTTGGGAGTTGCAGTTGCTGAGATTTATAGTTCACCTCCAATCAAAGAGCAGTCTGTACTCCATCAATGATGGAATTGAATGAAACTTGATTCACAGAACTCCCATGACCAACTGAAAATACTGGGCATTGAGCTTGAGTTTTGGAGTTGTAGTTTACCTACATCCAGAGAGCACAGTGGACTCAAACTGATGGATTTGGACCAAACTTGGCAAGAATACTCAATATGCACAAATGTGAACACAGATGGAGTTTAGACCTTGACATTTGGGAAATAGACCTTGACATTTGGGGGTTACAGTTTCTGGGATTTATAGTTAACACACAATCAAAGAGCATCATGAACTCTTGCAACCATGGAATTGAACCAAACTTGGCATATTGAACTCTACCAACACAAAGTACTGAAAGAGTTTGCTTGGGAATTGACGTTGAGTTGGTGGTGTGCCCCAGGATTTTGGGTAAAACAGACCTTGATATTTGGGAGTTGTAGTTGCTGGGATTTATAGTTCACCTACAATCAAAGAGCAGTCTGTACTCCATCAATGATGGAATTGAATGAAACTTGATTCACAGAACTCCCATGACCAACTGAAAATACTGGGCATTGAGCTTGAGTTTTGGCACAGTTGTGGAGTTTACCTGCACATCCAGTTTGGGGAGACCTTGCATTTGGGGTTACAGTTTCTGGGTGGACTCAAGCTGACTTGGATTTGGACCAAACTTGGCAAGAATACTCAATATGTACTCCATCAAATGTGATGACACAGATGGAGTTTGGAGTTGGTTTACCTACATCCAAATAGACCTTGACATTTGGGAGTTACAGTTTCTGGGATTTATAGTTAACACACAATCAAAGAGCATCCTGAACTCTTGCAACAATGGAATTGAACCAAACTTGGCATATTGAACTCTCATTACCAACAGAAAGTACTGAAAGAGTTTGCTTGGGAATTGACGTTGAGTTGGTGGTGTGCCCCAGGATTTTGGGTAAAACAGACCTTGATATTTGGGAGTTGTAGTTGCTGGGATTTATAGTTCACCTACAATCAAAGAGCAATCGGAAACTCACCAATGATAGAATTCGACCAGACTTCCCACACAGAACCCCCATGAACAACAGAAAATATTGTGCTTTCTGATATTTTTGGCGACTTCTCTGACACCCCTTGCAACACCCCGCCCCGAGGTCCTGACCTTCAAGTTGAGAAACACTGATGTAGGTGCATCTTTATCGGAGCTGGGATGGAATAATGGCAAGGAACAGAGCTTTCCCTATTGGAGGTCATGTTCCCATTTCTGTGGATCTTCTCTTTCCCTCCTTCTCTTCATCTTGTCATCTTCACATCCCAGTTAGTTCCAGGCCAAGTGGGTTTGCAACACATGGCCTTGGGACATATCTTTCAATGTTGATTGGCAGAAGATCAAGCCTTCCTTCTTCCCATTTGCCTGGTTCTGTGGCCTCTTCTTTCCTTCCGTTGATTTGGCGGCAAGGTATGGAGATAGCCTGGGTTGAAAAGTGCCAGGCTCCCCAAATATGCAACCGATGGCTCAAGAGACCGTACTTTGAGTACTGATCGAACCAACCTCCCAAGAAGTGAGTTATCACTTCTTGTTTCTGCAAATGAAACAGGTTTTTTGGATAAAAAAATCATTTCATTTCTCAACGCCGTCTCCTTTGAGCTCTATACACTTTGTCCAACATTTCTCCAATTTTTTTATCCCTTCCAAAAAATAAGATTTGTCGAGGTCATCAAAATAGGTATTTGTTTGTGAGATGATTTCATCATTGGAGTCAAATCTCTTTCTGCCAAGCCATTTCTTCAGGTTTGGAAACAAGAATTGGTCACTCAGGGCTAAATCCGGAGAATAGGGCGGATGAGGGAGCAATTCATATCCCAGTTCATGGATTGTTGCCATGGCAACTGCACATGTGTGCACCCTTGCCTTGTCCTGGTGCAAAATAACATTTTTCTTGGCCAAATGCGGTCGTTCTTTTTTCATTAAATCGACCCAATAAGTTGGCATAATATTCACCATTGATGGTTTTACCCTTTTGAAAGGAGTCAATGTGGATTATACCGCGTGCGTCCCAAAAAACGGTCGCCATGACTTTATTGGCTGACAAACCCACCTTGGCCTTCTTTGGCGCCGATTCCCCCCAAGAAACCCACTGTTTTGACTGCTGTTTGGTCTCTGGTGTGTTGTGGTGGAGCCACATTTTGTCCACGGTTACGAAACGGCGCAAAAACTTGTCCATATTGTGGCTGAACAATGCCAAACACTCCTGCGAAACTGTCACATGATTGCGTTTGTGGTCGATTGTGAGCAAACGCGGCACCCATCTTGCGGAAAGCTTTCTCATACCCAAGTGATCATTTAAAATTGAAACCACTGAGCCACGTGAGATGCCTATGGCTTCCACAATCTCTCGCACTTTCCATCTCCGATCGGCCAACAGCATATTGTGATTTATTTCAATTGTTTCGGGTGTAGAGACCTCAACTGGACATCCAGAACGTTCGGCATCTTCTGTACTTGTACGGCCGCAACAAAATTCAGCCAACCACTTTTTTACCATTGAAATGGATGGTGCAGAGTCCCCATAGTATTTGTCACGCTTAGCCTTGGTTTCAGTGCTGGGTTTTTTCCGCAAAAAATAACGCTTAATGAGCACACAAAATTCACTTTTTTCAATTTTCTCCTCAAATCGGGCGGTAGTCTGCTATCAATGGCTGTCAAACGCAAACTAAATGACGCAGCTTGATCAAATGTTGACATGAGTCAACTGACAGATGTCTGTCGACAGGAGCAGTGTCGCCCTTTCAGTCAAGAGGCGGGACATTCAAAAAGTCACGGACTTATTGACCCGCCCTTGTATGATTCCCTCCAACTGAGAGATCCTTCTGAATAGAAAATTGGAAGCTTTTCGAGCCTTTCTCAAAAGCTTCTTATAGAAAGGAAGATTTGATGACACCCCCCCCCCCCCCTACTTCGCATCATCCTTGGCATCTGTTTCTTTGCAATGCTCTGAGTGGTGTTTATGTGGCCAAGAGATTTCTTTTTTTGAACGGGGGACACCCGACAAATGGTCCCTTCCCCTTGACAGTCTTGGAAGCGCAGCTTTTCTCCGGCACGTCTGCCGCGCCTCCCCTCCCTTTGCGCAGAGGCCGTTCCGCACGCGCTCCAGATGGCACTTCGGCATAAATTAGATCCCGGCTGATTGCAAAAAGAGCTGGCGTAATGCCTGCCATTTCCATCTTTCCCCCTTGGGCATTCTGCAGGAGGCGATCCGCGTTTGTCGCTGCGGAGCAGAGACTGTCGTTCGTGGTTCCTGTTGTGCGTCTTTGAGTTGCTTCAGCAAGATTTGCTCATACGCAAAAGCGAACGGAATTGCAGTATGAGTGCTTACTCAATAGCTTCTGGAGTGGATTGTGCCTCTTACAGCAGTGTTTTTCAACCTTTTTTGAGCCGCGGCACATTTTTTACATTTACAAAATCCTGGGGCACACCAACAACCAAAATGACACAAAATGACACTCTAACACAGTCATACATACAGTTACTATGTTTTTAAATGTATTTATACACTCAGTGTGAAACCTGGGCCTGTTTCAATGAACACAACATAGATATCCTGGAAGGAATGGCAGAAAGACACAAACTTCCCTCACAGAACTCCCATAACCAAGAGAAAATACTATAAGAGTTTGGTAGACCTTGAGTTTTGGAGTTGTAGTTCACCTATATCCAGAGAGTACTGTGGACTCAAACAATGTTGGATCAGGACCAAACTTGGCATGAATACTCAATATGCCCAAATGTGAACACAGATGGAGTTTGGGGAAAATAGACCTTGACACTTGGGAGTTACAGTTTCTGGGATTTATAGTTAACACACAATCAAAGAGCAGCCTGAAGTCTTGCAACAATGGAATTGAACCAGACTTGCCATATTGAACTCTAATTACCAACAGAAAGTACTGAAAGGGTTTGGTGGGCATTGACATTGGGTTTTGGAGTTGTAGTTCACCTGTATCCAGAGAGCACTGTGGGCTGAAATAATGTTGGGTCAGGACCAAACTTGGCATGAATACTCAATATGCCCAAATGTGAACACAGATGGAGTTTGGGGAAAATAGACCTTGACATTTGGGAGTTACAGTTTCTGGGATTTATAGTTAACACACAATCAAAGAGCAGCCTGAAGTCTTGAAACAATGGAATTGAACCAGACTTGCCATATTGAACTCTAATTACCAACAGAAAGTACTGAAAGGGTTCCAATTTCCCACGGCACACCTGATGATCGCTCATGGCACACTAGTGTGCCACGGCACACTGGTTGGGAAACACTGTCTTACAGGGTGTTGCCCTGACACTCTTTCTCCATTGAGGAGGAGAGAGGAAAACGTGATTATTCTGATCTTCTTGGTATTGATTTGCATTTTGAAGCAAAGCAGTGTGAAAAGATACCAGAAATTGTACCTCGCACTTGGTACGCAATTGGTCGTGATTCCTTCCAAGGAAATTTGCCTTTGTCTTTCTCTGAGGTGGAGAGAGAGACCTATTGAATAGTGCACTGATACCTAAATAAGTGGCATTGATTCAGAGGTTTGCCTCTAGAATCGATGCCTTCCTTGATCTGGAACACACTGCATTCAAAGGGTGCATCTACATGGGCAAAACTTTGCTGTTGGGAATTGTGGAAGTTGAAGTCCAAAACACCTGGAAGGAGGGCCCAAGTTTGCCCGGGCCTGTGGCCAAAACATGCCCATGCCTAATCTACACTGTAGAATCAGCACCGGGACTGTGGCACAGCTGGCTGGGTGTCAGCTGCATTAAGATCACTACTGTCCGAAAGGTCATGAGTTCGAAGCCAGCCCGGGTCGGAGTGAGCTTCCAACCAAATTTGTGTAGCTTGTTGTCAACCTTTGCAACCCGAAAGACAGTTGCATCCATCAAGTAGGAAAACCTATGTGTGGGGAGGCTAACTTAACAAATTTACGAGGCCATAAAAAATCTCCAGCAAAAAGCATGTGGGGGAATGCGGAAAGTACGTCATCAGTGTCGCAGATGGACGGTGAAGTGACAGCTCCCCTGGTGGCCAGAAAAGAAGTTAATAGCCTCTGACTGACTGTCTATATGTGTTGTGTGTCTATGGCAGGGCTGTCCAACTGGCAGCCCTGGGGCCGGATCTGGCCCCCCAGCCTGTTGGGCACGTCCCTAGCTATGCCCCCTGCCGCCATTTTTAAATTTTAAAAAAATTTCTATTTTTTTTTAAAAAAATGGCGGCCAGGGGGGGAGGGGGAGGAGGGGGGGCAGGGAGGAGGAAGAGAGCGAGCGCCTCCTCCCTGCACCGCCCTCCGTCCTCTCCACGCCGAAAAGGAGGAGTAGGCGGCGCCAAGGTCAGTGCGCCACGCCAGGCCCAGACGCGCTGCCGTTGGCGCCGCCTTCTGCCCTTGTTCGGCAGCTCCCCCGCCCTAGGAAGGGCGGGGGGGCCGCCGAAAAGGAGGCGTAGGCGGCGCCAAGGGCAGCGCGTCACGCCAGGCCTAGGAAGGGCGGGGGCCGCCGAAAGGAGGGAGTAGGTGGCGCCAAGGGCAGCGCGTCATGCCAGGCCTGTGGCGCTGCCCTTGGCGCCGCCTTCTGCCCTTTATGGCGGGGTAAAAAAGGAGGAGTAGGCGGCGCCAAGGGCAGCGCGTCACAGGCCTGGCGTGACACGCTGCCCTGGAGAATGACAGCTTTAGGAGAGGGCGGGGCCTGGGCTGGGGCGGGGCCTGGGGCGGGCCGAGCGGCCCCGAGGTCATCAGTGACCTCTATTCCGGCCCTGGACCCGGTAGAAGTTGGACAGCCCTGGTCTATGGCATTGAATGTTTGCAATGTATGTGTACATACTGTATATATACATGTATGTGTGTGTATATATATATATATATATATATATATATATATATATATTAATGCAGTGGTTCTCAACCTCTCTAATGCCGTGAACCCTAAATAAGGTTCCTCATGTTGTGGTGACCCCCAACTATATTTTCGTTGCTACTTCATAAATGATTTTGCTACTCTTACGAATTCTAATGCAAATATCTAATATGCAGGATGTATTGTCATTGTTACAACTTGAACACAATTAAAGCGTAGGGATTAATCACAAAAACAATATGTTTGGGGGAGTATGGACAACGGATGATGGGATTTGCAGTACCTTCGACCGATTCAGCTCTGACTTCCACAGACCACTGAGACCCCCACAAATTACAGAACTGGACCAAAATTGGCACAGAGAACCCACATGACCAACAGAAAATACTGGAGGGGTTTGGGAGGAATTGGCAGTGATTTTTAGGGGACATGTAGTTCACCTACATCCGGAGAGAACTGAGAACCCAAACAACTATGGATCTGGACCAAACTTGGCACGACTACTCAATATGCCCAAATTTGAACACTGGTGGAGTTTTGAGAAAATAGCCTTTCTCATTTGGGAGTTGTAGTTACTGGGATTTATGGTTTACTTACGATCAAAGAGCATTTTGAATCCCACCAATAATGGAATTGAGCCAAACTTGGCACACAGAACCCCCATGAGCAACGGAAAATACTGGAGGGGTTTGGAATGAATTGCCTCTGCCGGGGAAGGCCGCGCTTTCTTACGCGGTGGCGGGGAGGCTTTGCCGGAGGACGTGGAGGCCTTTGCACTGCAGCCTTTGCACTGAACTGCATGTGGGGGGTCAAAGCAAAGGGGGAGGGGCCAAAGAAGAGGGCTGCGCGACCCATCCTAAATGGCCGATTGTTCACCGCCCTCTTAAAGGGGTTCACCGCCCCCCAAATTCCCCTGAGCCTCCCACCGCCCCCTTGGATCGTCTCACCACCCACCACGGGGTGGTACCGCCCACTTTGAGAATCAGTGGTCTAGACCAGGGCTGTCCAACTTCTACCGACCCAAGGGCTGGAATTCCGGTCACTGATCACCTGGGGGGCCACTCCGCCATGCCCCCGGTCACGCCCACACCCCCTCCTCCTCCGGTTTCGCCCGCTTCTGAGGCTGGCGTGACGCTTTGGGAGGGAGGGCGGAATTTTTTTTTAAAAAAAAAATTTTTTGCAGGAGGGTAGGAGGGCTGCATCCAAGGGTCTGGCGGGCCGTGTGTGGCCCACGGACCGCCTGTTGGACAGGCCCGGTCTAGACCAAGCATGGGCTCACTTTGGCCCTCCAGGTGTTTTGGACTCCAACTCCCACAATACCTAACAGCCTCAGGCCCCTTCCTTTTCCCCCTCAGCCGAAAAGGAAAGGGCCTGGTCTAGACCAGGGCTGTCCAACTGCCGGCCCTGCAGGTGTTTTGGACTTCAAATCCCAGAAATCCTAACAGCTGGTAAACTGGCTAGGATTTCTGGGAGTTGAAGTCCAAAACACCTGCAGGGCCGGCAGTTGGACTAAAGCGGAATTGATGCTTTTAGCAGAAATAATGCTAGGGAGAAGTTGCATAGATTTGTAACAACTTGGGAACACGCTGCACCAGAGCAGATAGCATAGCCTGAGAATCAGAATTAATACATACGCCATGCCTTTTAGCAAATAGGAATGAGATGCTAGGATGCTTTGTTTAATTGGGTAATGAAATGGGTTCATGAATACTAGCCAATGCAATGCATGAAGATGGAAGGGACCAGGGCTCTGCAGCCATTGATTGTTGCCACCTGAGTGTTGGCATTTGTTCGGGGCTCTGCCATATTAGCAGCCTTTATGCTAGGCAGATTCCGTCAGCTGATGTTTTACAATAAAATTGGCTTCATTTGGACCAGTATCAATTGTTGCGTCGTTCGTTCGTTCCTGTGCCCGCACGAAAGTCGCCGCCTGAGAGTCAGAAGTTTCTGCCTGGGAGTTTTGGGACTCCAGATTTCCGCTACAGGACAGCCCTGGCTAGACTGTAGGAATGAATGCAGTTTGACACCATTTTAAACTTCCATGGCTCAATGTTAAGGGATCCCGGGAGTTGTAGTTTGGCTAAAACCCTTGAGAAACTACAACTCCCATGGTTCCATAGCACAGGGACATCTATTATATAAATGGGTTCACGTCATGTGATGTATACCTCAAACAAAGAAACCATACAACGCAGAAACACAATACTTGCCAACAGAAATAGGCCTCAAGCAAGGTACGTTTGTAGCAAAGAAACTTTCCCCCCCCAAAACCTAAAAGGCCCCCAAAACAACGAATAAAAATAAAACTACATTTACCAGCATCCTCCGGGGCAGCCAAAGACTCACCCAGCCTCTACATTCTGAACAACATGATTGGCTGCCAATAAGGGCGGATTTGCATAACATGAAAATTCCGATTCATAATAAACTGCCAAAACAGAATAAGGAAAAGGCCTGAGCCAATCCCCAACACAAACACCCAAATCACTTCCAACCGAAAATTTACACCCCAAAAAAAAATCACAGACCACGCCCTAAAATTGACAGTAAGGCTTCATTAACTTAATTTCCCTGACTAGGCCTCACTTAATGGAATGATGTTTACGCTCTAAATTGACAGTAAGACTTCATTAACTTGATTTCCCTAACTAGCCCTCACTTACTGGGAAGCTGTTTACGCTCTAAATTGACAGTAAGACTTCATTAACTTGATTTCCCTAACTAGCCCTCACTTACTGGGAAGCTGTTTACGCTCTAAATTGACAGTAAGACTTCATTAACTTGATTCTCCCGACTAGGCCTCAGCTCATTGGACATTGTGTATGGCCTGAATTGACAGTAAGGCTTCATTAACTTGCTGTTCCTAACTAGGCCTCAGCTCATGGGACATTGCGTATGGCCTGAATTTACAGCAACCTACCTTTGGCACACAGAGAGCCCGACCATGCATGATGGGACTTGAAGTACCACCCTGGAATATGGGATTTGTAGTACTTCAAAACCCATCATTCCTCACAGACCACTGTGGCCCAGAACCAAGACCAATAAAGACCCAACTTGGCACACCATGCCCCCATGACCCACACTCCATCCAACTGCAGTTTAGAGGAGGGCACACCGTGGATGATTGAACTTTCTCGCATCTCCTAAAAAGGGCACAGCAACGCGTGCCGGGTACAGCTAGTAGCAACTAAAGTGGTTTCCAAAGTGTTGTAATTCTGCAGGTGGGTTTTTGGTACCATCGAAAAGCCATATATACAGTATACACACTAGGGTTCCCATATGTCCCTTATTCTAAGGGACATCCCTTATTTTGGCCCTAAATTTTGTGTCCCTTATTTTCAGGCCCTGTCCCTTATTTTTGACTAGCAGGACAGGGCGGGGTTGACCAGAGGAAGGTGCGCGCTGTGGTTTCCATGGCAATGCCTGCCCGGGGATTCCAACTCGCAGGGCAGCCTGCGTTCCCGTTGGACGGAAGAGGCGATACAGGACTTTTTCAAAATACAGTAGACTAATTAACCGTTACCCAAGGGAAATGTTGGATCACGTTGGATAAAGATAGTTTCTGGTTGCTTGAGAGTTACTCTTAAAATAGGCCTAGCTGTGCATCCCAATACTATACAATGCTGTGTATCCCATACTATACTATACCATTAACTATTGACATAATAATCATGAAGATGTACTGTCTTATAAAATTTATTTTATTTTAATGTTTAGACAGTGCCCTTTTAAAGTCAGCAAAGTCAAGTACTAAATACAGATGGAGAAAATTAGGTAGTTCTAATAATGTTTTTTCTGCATGACAAAGCATGCAGAAACATACCATGTCCTGTTAAGAGGGTGCAAGTCAGTTTCTTTTGTGAGTTTCAATCATTATCTTATTCTGTTAATAAAACTATTTCTACCTAATGTTTGAGTTTCAAGATTTTAATGAAGTGTCCCTTATTTTTGTGAAAAATCCCGTAAATGTCCCTTATTTCTTATATCAAAAAATGGCAACCCTAATACACACACACACTAGCTGTACCCGGCCATGCGTTGCTGTGGCAAAGAACAACAGCAACATCCCTTCCTGCCTTTTGTTCTTGTTCTCCTCCCTGTCTTCCTCATCCTTCAGCTTTTTCCTTCTCTCTTTCCTCCTTCCTTCCATCTTTCCTTTCCCTCCTTCCTCCCATTCATTCCTTTTCTCAATCAGTCCTACCCTTTCTTTCCCTCCCTCCGTTCCCTCCCCCTCTTTCTTTCTTTCCTTCCTTTTTCTCCTCCCCTCACCAGGTTGACCTTCTGTAATTACCCTTTCTTACCTTTTTCTGTCCTGTGTACTTTCTCTTCTTCTTTCCTGTAGTACTTCCTTCCGTCCTTCCTTCCGTCCTTCCTTCCCTCTTTCCTTCTTTCTGTCCCTCCCTCTCTTTTAACTTTCTCCCCGTTTCCCTCTTTCATTCCTTCCCTTTTTCCCTCCCTCTTCTCTGTCTGTTCGCCTTCTTTCCTTCTGTACCTTTTTGATGCCTTTCATTTTTCTTTCCTTTCTACTGTATGTTCTTCCTTCTTTTTTCCTTCCTTCCCACTTTCTTTATCTTCTTTCCTCATTTCTTCCTTCTCTACCTCTTTCCTTCCTTTCTTCACTTATTACTTCCAACCTTCCTTCTGTCTCTTTCCTTCCCTCCCTCTTTCTCTCCTTTCCCTCCTCCCTTTGTTCCCTCTTTCCTTCCCTTTTTTCTTTCCTTCTCTCCTACCTCTTTCATTCCACCCTTTTCTCTTTCTCTCTTTCTCCCCCCCCCCCTCTTCCTTTCTGTTTTTCTCCCCTTCCTTTCATCCCAGGCCGCCCACCAGCGGGTTGGTTTGGGTCTTTTTGTTTACTTTCCTTCTGGGGGGGGGGGAGCAGAGGTTTGGACGCACACGCACAATAGTGCTCGTGTGAAGACAGCACCCCTCCCCTTTCCCCGTTGCCCTTCTCCTCTCCCCGGTGCCCGGACTCACTTGACGTGGGTCCCCATGGCTGCCTGCCCGCCTGCCCGCCCGCCTGCCTGCCTCTGAGGTGAGGGCCCACTTCCGGCTCCGTGCTGCCCATTCCATCCCGTCTGGCAGCAAGGCAAGGCAAGCGAGCGAGGAGGGCGGAGATTAGACAGCGGTGGGCCGGAAGTGGCTGTGCGGGGCTTTCTGGGAAGTGTAGTCCCAAGGCAAAGTTGGTAGCCCGGAAGCCGCTCTCGCGCTCTCACCTTGCCGTTATTGAGGGCAAGGGGCGCGAGTGGACCTCGCTGGCCCCCAACGGGTTTAAATATTTGTGTATTTTGTTTGCTCTGGGGTGGGTGGAAGGGGAGAGAAGCTGGAATGTGTTTTGTTGTTTCCTTTTTGGCGGGGGGGAGGGGAGAGAAGGGGTCTGGACGCGTGTGGAATGTTTCCACGCACGTGCGGCGTTCATCGTTGGCGTGGGGGATGGTGGGAAGTGTAGTTCCCCATGTTTGTAGGCATTTTAGAGTGTTGTTTTTATTTTTTTGTGGTTTTTCCGGGTGGTAAACATACCTTGTTTGGTTGTGGGTTTTGTGGCCTGATTTTGTGTTTGTGGGTTCAGTGGTTTTGCTGTCTATAAGCTCCTAAGCACGACAGCTCTCATTTTATATATATACTAGCTTGGGGACCCAGCCCTGCCCGGGTTATTTGAGAAAGGCATTGTGTGCCAAGGGTGGTCTCATGATGTTTACCTGGCTTGCAGTGTTCTCAGGAAGTTAGTGAAGGTACTTCAAGTCCCATCATCCATGGTCCATCCTCCTTCAAACGGCACCAGGATGTAGAGTGGGTCATGAGGGCTCTGTGTGTCAGGTTTGGTCTTTATCAGTCATTGGATTAGGTTTGCAGCAGTTTTGGGAAGTGAGTGAAGGTACTTCAAGTCCCATCATGCATGGTCTGCCCTCCTCCAAGCTGCACCAGGATGTAAAGTAGGTCATGGAGGCTCTGTGTGCCTAGTTTGTTCTTTTTTGGTAATTGGATGAGGGTCGCAGTGGTCTCAGAAAATGAGTGAAAGTACTTCAAGTCCTATCATCCGTGGTCCGTCCCACTCAAAACTGCAGCAGGATGTAGAGTGGGTCATGGGTACTCTGTGTGCCAAGTTTGGGCCTGGTCTGTGATTTGTAGGGGCTTCAATGTTCTGTAGGAAATGAATCGGGTGAAGGTACTGCAAATCCCATCATTTGTGGCCCATCTTGCCCTACACCGCACAAGGTTGTAAAGTGGGCCAGCGGGCATCTGTGTGCCAAGTGTGGTCCTGATCCTTCTATGGTGTGGGCCACAGTGCTCTAAGCAAGTGAGTTAAAGTACTGCAAGTCCCGTCATCCATGGTCCATGCTCCCTCAAACTGCACCAGGATGTAGAGTGGGTCTTGAGGGTTCTGTGTGACAAGTTTGGTCTTGTTCTCTCATTGTTTGGGGTCGCAAAGGGGTCGCAAAGTGTTTTGGTCTGAAACTCCCACCATGGCTGACTGCCTCAGGCCTTTGCCTTATCCTCCTCTGTCAGTTTAGAGGGTCGGAATGTTCATGTTGGCTGGCCAATAGAGGCGTTATGCAAATACTCCCTCACTGGCAACCAATCATGTTGTCAGAATGCAGAGGCTGGGAGCCAATCAGAACGCTGCCACATACATACAAACACACACACACACACACAAACATTCTTTTTTATTATATATATAGATATACACACACACTGTTGTGTGTCATGCAAGCTTTTCCAATAGCTTTCCATAGCTTTCATTTCCAATGCCACAATAAATTAGAAAATCGCAATCAATTAGCAAACAATACAACTTGCGGATGGATCAATGTATTACTTCCTTGCCATTTTCAAATCGTCAACAACAACAACAACAACAACAAAGGGAAATCCTTTTAATTCTTTTTTATTCCTATATGATGGCTTTTAATCCAAATGGAATTTTTCAGGCTGGAGAGAAGCATGTAATGTAATTAAGACTCTCGGGCTCGCGTGTTAGTCGGGCTCATTAACGCACGATAAGAGATCCCATCATTATACGGACAAAGACTGGGTGATTTTTTTCCCCCATATTCCGGGTGACAGATATGTCCAAAGGCCATGTTGCAAACCAATTCTGCCTGGAACTAAGTGGGTTATGGCATGGAATCAAACAAAAGGGATGCGAAGATGGAGAGACGAAGGGAAGGAGGGAAAGAAAAGATTCAGAGAAATAGGGAAACCCCTGTTTCTTGCCATGATTCAACTCCGGCTCCAATAAAGGCACATTTACACTGGGGAATTACACTGGGAGGGACTGGTTGTTGCTGGGTGAAGTGGCCCTCTGTGATGTCACGGGGAAAGAAAAGTGGCATATGTATGAGAGGGAAGAAGGGAGGACAAAAAGGGAGGAAAGAAGGAAGGAGATGGAAGGAAGGAGAAGGAAGGAAGGAAAAAGGTATGAGCAATGGAAGGAAGGGAAAAAAAGGAAAGGAGGAAGGAAAGAGAAAGGAATGGATGAAAGAAGGGATGAAGGAAGGAAGCAAGGAGGGAGGGAAGAAAGAAAGAAAGAAAAGAGAAAAGATGGAAAAAAGAGAGGAAAGGGTAAGAAATAAAAATGAGAGAAGGAAAGAAGAGAAAGAAAAGAGGGAAGGTATGGAGGAAGGAAGGAAAAAGAAAGAAAAAAAGGAAGGAAGGGAAGAAAGAAAGGAAGGAAGGAGAAGGGAAGAAAGAAAGGAGGGAGGGAAGAAAAGAAGGAAGAAAAGAGAAAAGAAAAGATGGAAGGGAAAAAGAAAAGAAGAGAAAGGGTAAGAAATAAAGGGAAGGGAGAAAGAAAGAAAGAGGGAGGGAAAGAAAGAGGTTGGAGGGGAAGAAGGAAGAAAGGAAGGACGGAAGGACGGAAGGAAGGACGGAAGGAAGGAAGTGAGGGGAAGAAGGAATGAAAGCAGGAGGGCAGAGGGCCCTAAGACATCTGGGCAATAGCAAGAATATATGCTAGTTAATTAAAAATAAAATACATAAAGGAGGGAAACTAAAATGAAATCGGAAAAGAAAGAAAGAGAAAAGAAAGGATGAAAGAAAGGACGAAGGAAAGATGGAAGGAAGGGAAGAAGGAAGGAAGGAAGAAGAAAGGAAGGAAAGAAAGAAAGAAAAAAGGGAAAAGGAAGGGATGAAGGAAAAGAAGGAAGGAAGGAAGAAAAGAGAAGAAAAAGATGGAAAAAAGAGAGGAAAGGGGAAGAAAGAAAAATGAGAGAAGGAAAGAAGAGAAAGAAAAGAGGGAAAGTATGAAGAGAGCGTAGGAAAGAAAGATAAGGAAATCAAAAGAAAGGAAGTAAGAAAGGACAAAGGAAGGAAGGGAAGAAAGAAAGAAAAGGAAGAAGGAAGAAAGTGAGGGGGAAGAAAGGAAAAGGAGGGAAGAAAAGAAAGAGAAAGAAGGAAACAGAAAACATAGGGAAGAAAGAAGGGACAAAGGAAGGGAAGAAAGAAAAAGAAGAGAACAGAAAAAAGGAAGAAAGGGAGGAGGAGAAAGAAAAAGGAAGGAAAGAAAGAGATTGGAGGGGAAGAAGGAAGAAAGGAAGGACGGAAGGAAGTGAGGGGAAGAATGTTTTTGAATGAAACTAGGCCAGGATATTTTAAAAATGGCAGAGGGCCCTAAGACATCTGGGCAATAGCAAGAATATATGCTAGTTAAAAAATAAAATACATAAAGGAGAGAAACTAAAATGAAACCGGCAAAGATGGACGTCTCTGGTTGACACGAATGCGGAAGAGGTGGGCTCACCTGTTGTTGTTCTTGAGCTTGATGTGCTCCGTGGCTTCCAAGATCTGCCCGTTCTTCAGCCAGGTGATCTGGGGGGGCGGCTCCCCTTGGGCCAGGCAGGTGAAGATGGCCGTGGTCCCCACCGGCCGGGAAATGGACTGCGGGTGCTGGACAAATTCAGCCGGAGCTGCAGAAAGAACAATCATTCAAAACTCGGTGCTTTGAACGGGAAGGCCTTTTGCCTTCTCTGCCAGGGGAGGGTCTTGGCTTCGTTTGCGACCTGCTTTTCCTCCGAGTCTGGCATACGAGGCCGTTTACAGCATATTAAAACGTCCCATAAAATACAGTACGTTATAAATATAAAATTATGGATTGATTTAAAACAGCTGTTTGAACCGCGGCAATAAAAACACGCATTGAAACATTACGCCCGGCATCCTTTGGGTTAGTCTCGGGTACAGACTGAATCCATCGCAAAGTATGGATCGACCCAGAGCAAGATCCAATTGATTCAATAGAGTTAAAGATTCAGCGGGTCCATTTAGGACGATGTTCCATAACGCACACGGTTCCTTAGCATCAAGTTAGGACAGTTAAAAGTGGTGTCAAACTGAATTAATTCAAGAGTGTAGACACGGCCCAAGTCACCTGTGCAAAACTCAGAGACACCAAATGCTCCAAACCAGGGCTGCCCACACTTTTTCAGCATGCGAGCTACTTTTATTAAAACCAAGTCAGAAAGATCTACCTACCTCCTCAAGGCTGGAGAGGGGAGGGGGCGGGGCGGGGCTTGGCCAGAGAGGGGCGGAGCCAGGCTGCGCCAAGCCCCTCCCCTCTGGCTTCCGCTCTACCAGCAGTTTCTCCAGGCTTGAGGATGGCAATGCCAAGCCAGTGGTGACATAGCTAGCACAAGGGACTTGGCATTGCCACCCTCAAGCCTGGAGAAGCTGCTGGGAGCTGCAAAGCCAGAGGAAGGGGAGGGGCTTGGTGTGGCCTGGCTCCAGCCCCCCTCTGGCTTCGCTCTACCAGCAGTTTCTCCAGGCTTGAGGATGGCAATGCCAAGCCAGTGGTGGCATAGCTAGCACAAGGCTGGCTTGGCATTGCCACCCTCAAGCCTGGAGAAGCTGCTGGGAGCCCAAAGCCAGAGGGAGGGGAGGGGCTTGGTGTGGCCTGGCTCACCCCTCTGGCTTCCGCTCTACCAGCAGTTTCTCCAGGCTTGAGGATGGCAATGCCAAGCCAGTGGTGGCATAGCTAGCACAAGGCTGGCTTGGCATTGCCACCCTCAAGCCTGGAGAAGCTGCTGGGAGCTCCAAAGCCAGAGGGAAGGGGAGGGGCTTGGTGTGGCCTGGCTCCACCCCCTCTGGCTTCCGCTCTACCAGCATTTTCTCCAGGCTTGAGGATGGCAATGCCAAGCCAGTGGTAGCATAGCTAGCACAAGGCTGGCTTGGCACTGACATCCTCAAGCCTGGAGAAGCTGCTGGGAGCTCCAAAGCCAGAGGAAGGGGAGGGGCTTGGTGTGGCCTGGCTCCACCCCCTCTGGCTTCCACTCTACCAGCATTTTCTCCAGGCTTGAGGATGGCAATGCCAAGCCAGTGGTGGCATAGCTAGCACAAGGCTGGCTTGGCATTGCCACCCTCAAGCCTGGAGAAGCTGCTGGGAGCTCCAAAGCCAGAGGGAAGGGGAGGGGCTTGGTGTGGCCTGGCTCCACCCCCCTCTGGCTTCTGCTCTACCAGCAGCTTCTCCAGGCTTGAGGATGGCAATGCCAAGCCAGTGGTGGCATAGCTAGCACAAGGCTGGCTTGGCATTGCCATCCTCAAGCCTGGAGAAGCTGCTGGGAGAGCCAAAGCCAGAGGGAAGGGAGGGGCCAGGCTGCGGCCTGGCTCCCCCCCCTCTGGCTTTGGAGCTCCCAGCAGCTTCTCCAGGCTTGAGGATGGCAATGCCAAGCCAGTGGTGACATAGCACAAGGCTGGCTTGGCCCTGCCCTCCACAAACTTGGAGCAGCTGCCGGGAGTGCCGAAGCCAGAGAAGGGGGCGGGGCTTGGTGCGGCCTGGCTCCACCCGCTCTGAGAAGCGCCCCATCCGGCTGGGATCGACCTCCTTCGGTCCCGGGATCGACTGGTCGATCGCGATCGACTTCCTGGGCAGCCCTGCTCCAAACCATTGAGTTTCTCAGTCCCACCTCTTTCCTTACAGGAGCCGTTGTAGAAGCCCCAAAAGTCCATACCATTCAGCAATGGCAGTGAAAGTGGTATTAATTTGCATTTATTCTGCAATAGAGATGCACCCTTGCTCAGTGCTACTCACTTTGTTGGAATTGGTGACGTGGCATTTGCCAACATCCCAGCCTCTGACATTTGTGTTGGCACTAACCATGGAATCGACTAGGCCTGTTTGATATTTTAAAAATGGTTCAAAACTCATTCCGGATGTAGGGAGTGTTGGCACTTCGAATCTGAATGACTTCCCAAAATTTCCGAAAATTTTTTAAAAATTTATTTGGAAAAATTCCGAAATTTCGGAATGGCTTCGTTAATGGTGGACACACATGTTTTTGCACTAATCATGGCATTGACTAGCCCTGATTGATATTTTAAAAATGGTTCAAAATTTGTTCCGGATGTAGCAGTTGTTGGTGCTTCGAATCTGAATGACTTCCGAAAATTTCTGGAAAAAAATTTGAAATTTATTTGGAAAAATCCCAAAATATCAGAATGGCTTTGTTAATGGTGGACACACATGTTTTGGCACTAATCATGGCATCGACTAGGCCTGTTTGATATTTTAAAAATGGTTCAAAACCTGTTCCGGATGCAGGCCCGGATTACCCATAAGGCCAACCTAGACCATAGCCTAGGGGCGCAAACCGAGAAGAGCGCAGAATCACAAACCAAAAAAAATGTTGAAACAAATAAAAACGCTGTGGCCGGCCCCTGGGATCTCTCCCAACTCAGCGGCACGTGTCCCCCAGGGACACCCCCGGCCACTCTGCGCACGCCTGTTTTCCTCCCTCCCTCCCCGTTGTCCTTCCCATCCACAGGAGCAGACGGGGGGGGGGGGCTGCCTTCTGAGCAAGCAAGTGAGCGAAAGAGTGAGCGAGTGCGAGACCCGTGCGTGCCCCCCGCTCCCTTGCGCGTGCTTCCCACGCCTCCGCCTCTCTCCCCCTTTCATTGCGGAGCCAGAAATAGCCTCTTTTTTTGCCCCAAAACAGGTGGGTGAGTGCGTGGACTAGCTTCCTAGCCATTTGGGAGGGTCCCTTTTAGGTTGCTTCAGTTTCCCCGGTGGCTCTGACGGAGAGAGAGAAAGAGAGGAAGGGCCGTGGGCGGGGAAGGTGGCACCACCGGCCTAGGGCGCAAAAAGGTGTTAATCCAGGCCTGTCCGGATGTAGGGGGTGTTGGCGCTTCAAATCTGAATGACTTCCGAAAATTTCCGGAAAAAAATTGAAATTTATTTGGAAAAATTCTGAAATTTTGGAATGGCTTCGTTAATGGTGGACACACATGTTTTTGCACTAATCATGGCATCGACTAGCCCTGATTGATATTTTAAAAATGGTTAGGGTGCGTTGGCGCCGAATGTAGGGGGCGTTGGCGCTTTGAATCTGAATGACTTCCGAAAATTTCTGGGGGAAAAATTGAAATTTATTTGGAAAAATTCCAAAATTTCAGAATGGCTCTGTTAATGGTGGACACACATGTTTTGGCACTAATCGTGGCATTGACTAGGCCTGTTTGATATTTAAAAAATGGTTCAAAACCCATTCCGGATGTAGGGGGTGTTGGCGCTTCAAATCTGAATGACTTCTGAAAATTTCCGGTGGGAAAAATTGAAATTTATTTGGAAAAATTCTGAAATTTTGGAATGGCTTCGTTAATGGTGGACACACATGTTTTTGCACTAATCATGGCATCGACTAGCCCTGATTGATATTTAAAAAATGGTTCAAAACTTGTTCCGAATGTAGGGGGCGTTGGCGCTTTGAATCTGAATGACTTCCGAAAATTTCCGGGGGGAAAAATTGAAATTTATTTGGAAAAATTCCAAAATTTCAGAATGGCTCTGTTAATGGTGGACACACATGTTTTGGCACTAATCATGGCATTGACTAGGCCTGTTTGTTATTAAAAAATGGTTCAAAACCCATTCCGGATGTAGGGGGTGTTGGCGCTTCAAATCTGAATGACTTCTGAAAATTTCCGATGGAAAAAAATTGAAATTTATTTGGAAAAATTCCGAAATTTCGGAATGGCTTCGTTAATGGTGGACACACACACGTTTAACCCAGTTTGGATGCGGCTTTAGTGTTAAAGGGGTTTGATTGTTATTGCCTTGTTTTATCTATGTAAACCGCCCCGGGCCTAAGGGAATGGAGAGGTATATAAATACGAATAATAAATAAAAATAAATACATTGACAGAACCACCACTCCCACGATTCCAGAGCAGGTGAAGTGGTAACAAACTGCACACCTTCTGCAGTGTAGATGCACCTCTGGACACGTTCAGGATGGATGAATTTAGACGGTTTGCTGCGGAAACACAAGAGGCCTCCCGTCGATTTCCAAAGTCAACGGCACGCAGCAGAAGGAAACGCCTAGCATCGCCAACTACCTTGTGAAAATGCCCAATTAGGCCGGAGCGATATCATTTCAGATTCAGGGGCTCATCAAGCGCCCCTTTAATGAGAAGACGGAGCTGTTGGAAAGGGGCTACTTCAAAGAGGGAAGGAGGGCTCGCAATCAGGGAAGGATTAGCACATTCAGTCCCTTGCTGCCAGCTGGGGAGGCTTTACCCCTCCCGCCGTCCCCCTTCCTTTTGATTCTGCCAAAGGCATTCTCTTCGCAAAAAACTTCACCATGGAGACGGGTTAAGAAATGTCCGAGAGGCTCCTTTCTGGGCAGCACTCGCCGATGAGATCATGAAGACCAGTTTTTGGGGGGGCACCTTCCAACATTCAAAGGGTTTTCCAAAGCACCTGGGTCTGGAGAGCCCCTTTCCCCCAATTTCCAACTTTTACTTTCCTCCTAAAGTACAAAACAAAACCAGAACTTTCCAGGCAAGGAAAGCGGCACATTGAAGCTGGCGCTGTTGGGTGCATTCGCTAGGAAAGTCCTGTTCTCGCTTTCAAGGTGATAGAGCAGGGGTGGGCAATTATTTTTTCCAAGGGCCCACACGCACATAAAGGCTGAACTACATTCTAATCTACATTATTTATTTATTTATTTATTTATTTACTATATTTACAAAAATATTATGGAAGCCTTCTCGGTGGTGGCTCCCACCTGGAAAGGCTGAACTACATTCAGGAAAAAGTAAAATGGCTGGGACCAGGCATTTTATTTATTTATTTGATTTATTTACTATTATTTACAGAGTGAATATATATTTTAATGTATTTTAATCATTAATAGTGTTTTGGGGTTTAACATATTAATATATCAAGAAATATTCATATTATTAGTATTAATATCATAATTATTATATTATAGTATATATTGACATTATAACATATTGAAATTATAATATAACATTATTATATTATTTATTATATTATATTATTCTAATTTTTTTATAAAATAATAATAAAACCCACTACAGTAAAATAAAATGAAATTCAAGAAGACAAGGTGCGAACCTAGATGAAGGCTGACATCCTAAAGAGAGGAAGGACCCCAAGATGGAATGGCCCAATAGACCCAGCCCAGAGGATGGCAAAGCAGACCCACCCGCCGCCAGCAGCAGAGGAGAGCAGAGCAGCAGGCGATCGGAGGATGCAGGCCTCCGCCCGCTCCTGCCTCCAGCCGTTCCCCAGCTGATGGAGTGCCTGCCATCCCTGGAGGCCAAGAGGAAGGGGTGCCGCTGCCGCCATCCCATCACGGGCTCTGTGGGGCCTGTGTCGGCAGACAGGTCGAAGGAGCGGCGGCTTTGGAGTGCCTCCCATTCCTGGAGGCGATCTGGGCCTGCAGGGGGAGCACTCGGCGATCTGAGGCAGCTAATCACCCTGGCGACCCGGAAGATGATCAAGTCTTCCAGGTCGCCAGGGCGATCAGCTCACGCAGGTCATCGAGTGCTCCCCCTGCAGGTCCAGATCGGTTCCAGGAATGGGAGGCACTCGAAAGCCGCCGCTCCTCTGGCCTGTCTGCCGACACAGGCCCCACAGAGCCCGCGATGGGATGGTGGCAGCGGCACCCCTTTCTCTTGGCCCCGCCCCCGACACCCTTCTCCCTGGGCCAGACAGAATCGGCTGTCAGGCCAGATACGGCCTGCGGGCCTTAGGTTGCCCACCACTGTGATAGAGGCAAATCTTAAAAATATTCAGAGGGAGTCACCAGAATAACTGATTCCTCAATACAAATGACTCCAAAACTTGGGAAACGTCCTATTTACTAGGGGTATGCAATTTTTTGTTAGTCCACATGAGTTGTATCAAATTAGTTAAATTCGTAGATGCAATGTGATATCCAACACAGATGCAATTACTAAAACGAAAAAGTAACACAATTCCATTACTCTTGTTATAGTAACCAGAGTTTTACTAACTATACTAACACTTTAGAAACAAAACACCGGGGGTGGGCTAATTTTGTAATGACTTTCCAGACTTTTTTTTTATCGATTGCACATGCCAACTATTTACCCAAATTGAATGCTTAGCACTTTTTTTTTTTTGTATAAAGGGTAAGACTGGTGTGATGTGGCACATCAGTGACACTCCAGCCAGCAGTCAAGCCGCAGCGTTTTGCACTAGCTTGAGTTTCCGGATCACTGACAAAGGAAGGCCAATGTAAAGGGCGTTACAGTAGTCTAGTCTCGAGATGGCCATGGCCTGGATTACCGTAGCCAAGTTGCCACCGGAGAGGTAGGGCGCCAGCCGCCTTGCCTGGCGCAGATGGAAAACGCCGCTCTGCTCACGGTGGAGACCTGAGCCTCCATCATCAGCAGAGGGTCCAATTGGGCCCCCAGGCTTTTAACCAGGGCCGACAGGCTTACTGCCTCGCCATCCATAATTGGCAGCCGGAGCACACCCCCGGGCAACTCAGCCACAGGATCTCCGTCTTTGATGGGTTCACCTTCAACCTGCTGGCCCGTGGGTGGGATCGAGAGAAGGGCCTCCTCCGACGCTCTCAAGTTTTTGATGGGTTCATAGGGGGCGATGCGTTTGGGTAGATAAGCTGGGCCGGAACCATTTAGGGCATTGTTTCTCAACCTTCCTAATGCTGCGACCCCTTAATACAGTTCCTCATGTTGTGGTTACCACTAACCATAACATTATTTTCATTGCTACTTCATAACTGTATTTTCTGTGGGGGGAGGGTTGATTTTGTCATTTGGAAATTGTAGTTGCTGGGATTTATAGTTCACCTACAATCAAAGAGCATTCTCAACTCACCAACTATGGAATTGAACCAAACTTGGAACACAAAACTCCCATGACCAACAGCAAATACTGGAAGGGTTTGGTGGGCACTGACCTTGAGTTTGGGAGTTGTAGTTCACCTACATCCAGAGAGCACTATAGACTCAACGATGATGGATCTGGACCACACTTGACACGAATCCTCAATATACCCAAATGTGAACACTGGTGGAGTTTGGGGAAAATAGATCTTGATATTTGGGAGTTGTAGTTGCTGGGATTATAGTCCATCTACAATCAAAGAGCCTCTTGCACCCTACCAATGATATAATTGAGTCAAACTTCCTACACAGAACCCTCATGCCTTGAAGGAACTAGCTGGCGTGAGCCTCCATCCCACCTCACACACTCTCCCTCACCCACACATGCACATCATGCTGCCATGTGCCAAGCATGCCTGCTCTCCCCTCCCCACTTGGAGTCTCAGAATCAGCCCTCCCCTTGGCTGGGAGGCCTGCCAATCACAGCAGAGGAGAGCTTTAGGTGGGAGAATTCGCAGTCTGTTTCCAGAATGAAAGAGAACTGAAAAGCGGATGGATCTACAACCTTCTCTGCCAAAGGGCTTCCTAAGACCAGCAGAAATACATGTTTTCTGATGGTCTTTGGCAACCCCTCTGAAACCCTCTCGCGACCCCCCTGGGGATCCCGACCCCCAGGTTGAGAAACACTGGTTTAGGGCTTTATAGGCTAAAGCCAGCACTTTGAATTGTGCCCAGTAGCAAACTGGCAGCCAGTGGAGCTGGAGCAGCGGCGGAGTTGTGTGGTCCCTGAGCGCCACTCCCGTTAGCACGCTGGACCATTTGAAGCTTCCGCGCTCTACATGGGGTTGCCTTTGAAAACTGCTTGGAAATACTTTTTTGGGTTTCAGGGTTTTGAAATGGAGGTGCGCATTAGATTCAATGGCTTATTTGACTTGAGTCAGTATGGTCATATCATACCCATTGCCCACCTGTTGAGTTATCAATATGCAAGAAATAAAAGGACAGGCTTTGGAAGACCTGCTGTCCAAACAAGACAGGAAACAGCCATGGGTTGGTTCAGTGCCATTTCTTCCGGGAGGGATCCCAATCCCGTCCGCCTTACCTTGCACCACCAGCCTCCCTTGGGCCGTCCTCCGCACTCTCGTGCCAGGCTTGTTGGCTGCGCACACATATATCCCTGAATGCTGCACCGTCAGGTCCGAAATCATCAGGTTGCCGGTCCCAAGAACCTGAATGCCTTCCACACCGATCGGCCGCCCGTCTAAATTGTGAGGAGGAAAAGAGAGAAAACGAATTGGCAATCTCTGGGTTGAGTATCTCTTGAGCAAAGTGGCCTTTTCCTTGGGTCCAAATAGGTCTCACCAGGAAAACCTTATGGCAAGGTCATCATAAAGTCGACTTCCACTTATGATGAACTTACCATAAGGTTTTATCTGCTGAGTCTGAATTCCGATAAGGCAATACTTTCCAAACATTTCATGTTGGTGACAGGTTCTTTCAGCATGCATCATTGCGCGACACAGTCAACCAATTCCTTTTTATTCAACTTGAATGTTTTTATTCTACTTGAAATGTTTTATGTTTTATGTTACTGTATTGATATGTATTTCTGTGCTTGGCCTCATGTAAGCCGCCCCGGGTCTCCTTCGGGGAGATGGTGGCAGGATACAAATAAAGATGATGATGATGATTATGATTATTATTATTATGAGAGACACAGATACATACTATGTAAAACAGTGTTTCCCAACCTTTTTTGAGCCGCGGCACATTTTTTACATTTACAAAATCCCGGGGCACACCACCAACCAAAATGACACAAAATGACACTCTAACACAGTCATACATATAGGTAATATGTTTTTAAATGTATATTTACACTCAGTGTGAAACCGGGGCCTGTTTCGATAAACACAACATAGATATCCTGGCAGGAATGGCAGAAAGACACAAACTTCCCACACAGAACTCCCATAACCAAGAGAAAATACTATGAAGAGTTCGGTGGGCATTGACCTTGAGTTTTGGAGTTGTAGTTCACCTATATCCAGAGAGCACTGTGGACTCAAACAATGTTGGACCAGGACCAAACTTGGAATGAATATTCATTATGCCCAAATGTGAACACAGATGGAGTTTGGGGAAAATAGACCTTGACATTTGGGAGCTACAGTTTCTGGGATTTAGAGTTAACACATAAACGAAGAGCATCCTGAACTCTTGCAACAATGGAATTGAACCAAACTTGGCATATTGAACACTCATTACCAACAGTAAGTACTGAAAGGCTTTACTTGGGAATTGACCTTGAGTTTGGAAGTTGTAGTTCACTTACACCCAGAGAGCACTGTGGGCAGGAGGGGGAAGAAAGGGTATTGGAGGTTCCAATTTCCCACGTCACACCTGATGATCGCTCATGGCACACTAGTGTGCCACGGCACACTGGCTGGGAAACACTGGAATAGAGGATAGGGAATCATGGACCGAGACGGCTTTGGTCGCCTTGGTGGATGACCTCTGCAGAGAGCTGGACAGGGGGAGTGTGACTCTGCTCGTTCTCTTAGACATCTCAGCGGCTTTCGATACCGTCGACCACGGTATCCTTCTGGGGAGACTTGCTGGGATGGGACTCGGGGGCACGGTTCTCCTGTGGCTCCGATCCTTCCTGGAGGGTCGCTCCCAGTCATTGAAGCTGGGGGACTCCTGCTCGGACCCCTGGCCTTTGACCTGTGGGGTCCCGCAAGGATCTATTTTACCCCCCATGCTATTCAACATCTACATGAAACCGCTGGGCGAGGTCATCCAGAGTTTTGGAGTGCGTTGCCATCTCTATGCAGATGACACTCAACTCCACTACTCCTTTCCACCAGACTCCAAGGAAGCCCCTCGGATATTGGACCAGTGCCTGGCCGCTGTGACGGTTTGGATGAGGAGGAACAAGCTGAGGATCAATCCCGATAAGACAGAGGTCCTCCAGATCAGTCGCTCGTCTGATCGGGGTATTGGGTGGCAACCTGTGCTGGATGGGGTTACACTCCCCCTGAAGTCACAGGTCTGCAGTTTGGGGGTCCTCTTAGACTCAGCGCTGACGCTTGATGCTCAGGTGTTGGCGGTGGCTGGGAGAGCCTTCGCACAGTTAAAACCCGTGTGCCAACTGCGACCATACCTCGTGAAGTCTGACTTGACTATGGTGGTCCACGCCTTGGTTACCTCTAGACTGGACTACTGCAATGCGCTCTACGTGGGGCTTCCCTTGAAGACGGCCCGGAAACTTCAGCTTGTCCAACGCTCGGCTGCCAGATTAATAACCGGGGCTGGTTACAGGGAGCGGTCGACCCCCCTCTTTAAAGAGCTCCACTGGCTGCCGTTTATTTTCCGGGCCCAATTCAAGATGCAGGTGATTACCTATAAAGCCCTAAACGGTTTGGGACCCGCCTACTTTTTGCGACCGGCTCTCCCCCCATGAACCAGCTCAAGCTCTTCACTCTGCGGGGGAGGCCCTCCTTTCGCCTCCACCAGTTTCACAGACTCGGTTTGTGAATACTAGGGAGAAAGCTTTCTCCTCCGTGGCCCCCCCGACTTTGGAATTCCCTTCCGGGAGAGATCAGGAACGCCCCATCACTGGAAGCCTTTAAGGGTCAACTGAAAACCTGGTTTTTCCGCCTAGCCTTTGGAGACTAGATCCTTCAACGCCCGTTTTCTGGGTTTCCTTCCCCTTTGCGACTCTTTCACGTTTTGGCCCTACTCCATTTATCTCCCCCAGTTTTTAACATTTTATATATACATGTGGCCTGCCCTCTCGTCTTTCCTTTTCCTTCTGTTTTAGACACATTTTTATTGTGTTTTTTGTTTAGATGTATTCATTTTATTGTGTTTATTGTTTTTATTGTTCTGATGTCTGATATTTTGTGATGTGTTGTTCGGGCACGGCCCCATGTAAGCCGCTCCGAGTCCCCTTTGGGGAGAGGGAAGCGACTTATAAATAAAGTTTATTATTATTATTATCTCTTTAACAGTGGCACAGTTTTGTGTTGCAGCTGTTAGGAATAGTGGGAGTTGAAGTCCAAAACACCTGGAGGGCCCAAGCTGGCCCATGCCTGAGCTATAAACATAAGGAGTCCAATTTCAGATGTTTTTAGTGGATAATACCTTCACCTACACCTTTTAATATCTTGGGAAGAAAGCAAGACCACAACGATGTAACTTGCGGAGATGGAAAAAGGGAGCGTCGGAGAATTGGCCGGCTCTCATTAAATGGCGGCTGGTCTGCAAAAGCATGCCGTAAAAAGAACGGTAAAACAGAGCTTGCCCACCATTTAATGAGCAATAAAAAGAGGCTCGCTTGTTTTGCCTCGGCACCTTATGCAAATATCCAGAGCAGAAAAAATAATAATGTTCAGGCTCATTATGATTCCGAAGCAGAGCTTTAAAAACGTTGCTTTGAAGCAGGGCATTTAAGCGCGCGAGACTTACGACATGCGAAACCCACAACATAGCAGTAGTGGCTACCATTTAGAATATTTATTTATTTATTATTTACTTCGTTTTTATACTGCCATTCTCAGCCCGAGAACAATATAAATGCCCGTAACAATATAAAAACAGATAAAAATCAACATAGCTTAAAATCACATATATATTAACATCAATAAAAAACATAATGAAACCACAAATCCTCCGCATTTCATTACCAAATCATTGTCCAGTCGCGATGTCCAGCCATTCCGAGATCAGAGGTCATCGCTACACTGCGTTTGGAAACGCCTGCTCAAATAACCAAGTTTTTTCTTTTTTACGAAATGTTAAGAGGGTAGGGGCCGATCTAATGTCCCTGGGGAGGGCAGTATTATTATTATTATTATTATTATTAGCTTGGGGACCCGGCGCTGCCCGGGTTATTTGAGAAAAGCATTGTTTATCTGTGTTCCAAGTTTAGTCTAGATAAATGCCAGATGGGTTCAGTGCATGTGGGTGAACTACAACTTCCATATCAGAGTCCAATAGTCCATTCTCCTCCAAACTGTAGTATCGGTAGTTACTGAAAAGGACATTCAAGTGCCACCTCGGAGTTGGTTGAGGTAGGCAGGATTTCCCTGGGTACTGGCTGTGGGGGGTCGGGAGCAGGTCAGGGTTTTGCCCTCCCTTCTGCTCGAGATCCCCGTGTACAACTGGTGGGCCACTGTGTGATACAGAATGCTGGACTAGATGGGCTGAGGTCCGATTCAGCATGGCTCTTCTTATGGTCTTATGTTCTTATAAACTGCACTAGGATGCATAGTGGGTCATGGGTACTCTGTGTGCCAAGTTTGGGCCTGGTCTGTGATTTGTAGGGGCTGCAATGTTCTGTGGGAAATGAATCAGGTGAAGGTACTGCAAATCCCATCATTTGTGAGCCATCCTGCCGTAAACTGCACCAGGTGTGTAAAGTGGGCCATTGGGCCTCTGTGTGCCAAGTTTGGTCCTGATTTGTCAGGACCAAACTGTGGGCCACAGTGCTCTAAGGAAGTGAATTAAAGTACTGCAAGTCCCATCATCCAAGGTCCATCCTCCCTCAAACTGCACCAGGATGTAGGGTGCATCTTGGGGGGGTCTGTGCCAAGTTTGGTCTTGTTCAGTCATTGTTGGGGGCCTAGTCAGGAAAATCAAGTTAAGGGAGGCTTGCTGTCAATTTTGGGCCTGGTCTGTGTTGTTAGGGAAGTGAATCGGGTAAAGGTACTGCAAATCCCATCATTCGTGGCCCATCCTGCCCTAAACCACATCAGGTTGTGAAGTGGGCCATTGGGCCCCTTTGTGCCAAGTTTAGTCCTGATCCATCATTGCTGTGGGCCTTTCCTTTTCCCTCTGTGTCACCTTAGAATGTTGGAATGTAGATGGCCATTCAGTCCTTTATGCAAATACTCTGAATTTGCATTCAGTGGCAACCAATCCCCTCTATCTGCTGCCTTAGAATGTTGGAGTGCTGAGCCTGGCCAATCAGAGTCCTTTATGCAAATACTCCCTCAGTGGCAACCAATCCCCTCTGTCTGGTTCCTTAGAGTGTTGGAGTTCTGAGGCTAGCCAATCAGAGTCCTTTATGCAAATAATCCCACAGTGGCAACCAATCGAAACGCTGCCACATATTCCTCCGCACCTCCCACTGCAAACACTGACTTTTATTATATACATAGATTATTATTATTATTATTACTTCTTACCCACTTCTCCTCGTGGCTCGAGGCAGGTTACAAAAGAATCAAAACACATAAACGTTGCAAAAATACCCTAAATCTCATACGTATTTAAATGTATTTCTATCAAATACATATTAAAATATACAATTTTGGTCTATTAGTGACCCCGTGTGCATCTATAATGGAGAGTTAATGCAGTTTAAGACCACTTTCATGGCTCAGTGCTCTGGAATGCTGAGAGTTGTAGTTTTACAGCATCTTTAGTCTTCTCTGCCAAATTCCTTCAGTCTCTCCAAACTACAACTCCCAGGATTCCATAGCACTGAACAACGGCAGCCAAAGAGGTGTAAAATTGCAATAATTCTACAAAGTAGATGCACTCCCTCTTGTTGACAGCCATGTCCGGGTCTCAAAAACCTGGCCCTTCCGATCTTATTTGACTAAGGCCCTTTCTACACTGCCAAATAATCCAGATTATCAAAGCAGATAATCCAGATTATCAGCTTTGAACTGGATTATATGAGGCCCCATCTGCACTGTTATATAAAATCCAGATTATCTGCTTTGAACTGGATTGTATGGCAGTGTAGATTCACGTCATCCTGTTCCAACCAGATATTGTGGATTATGTGCTTTGATAATTAACATCTTTGTTATTTAACATCTATATGCAGCCGCTTGCACAGCTAGTGCGGAGTTTTGGACTTGAGTGCCATCAGTACGCTGATGACACTCAGCTCATTCTGAGGATGGAGGGCAGGCCTGGATCCGTCCCCAATAATTTCCAACATTGCCTCGAAGCCGTTACTGGATGGCTGCGAGCCAGTAGGTTGAAGGTGAAACCAGCGAAGACGGAGATCTTGTGGTTGGGTCGCCCAGGTGATGGGGATACCCAGCTTCCAACCCTGGACAGTGTGGCGTTATGCCCATCGCCTTCTGTAAAGAGCTTGGGAGTTCATTTGGACTCCCAGCTGACCATGGAGACCCAGGTCTCTGCGGTCAGCAAGTCTGCTTTTTTCCATCTCAGACAGGCAAGGCGGCTGGCCCCCTATCCCGGAACGACCTAGCCACGGTGATCCAAGCCACGGTCATCTCGAGACTGGACTACTGTAACACACTCTACGTTGGCCTTCCTCTGTGACCTGGAAGCTCAAGCTGGTGCAGAACACTGCCGCCCGACTCCTGTCTGGTACGCCAGCAGGTTGTTCCAAAGCAAAAGGAGTGGGTGTTCTCAGAAGGCGTAAAGGGAGTAGACAGAGAAGGGTTTCTTGGAAGATATTCAAGGTTTAATGTTCACTTCAAAGATATCACAAATCAAAATAGAAGGGTAAGAATGGAATGTATGCTGTTGTAAATCACAGGTCACACACTTTCGGCCATAGCAGTCAGGAATGCATCTATCCATGCGTAAATCACTAGTAGTATCCAAAGGGTTGCGGGACAGGCGGAAGGAGATGGGTCAGCAGTCAGCTTCAGCCTCGCCCGTTTCGCCTAATAGGCTTCGTCGGACCGAAAACAAACAAAATATAGTGCACAGTGACAATTCCACTGGTCCAGGTTCAATATAATATTCAAATTCTATCATCTGAAGGAGGTGGGCACAGCCACGGTATGGTCGAACGCCTGTCCGAGCGTTCGACCATACCGTGGCTGTGCCCACCTCCTTCAGGATGATTAGAATTTGAATATTATATTGAACCTTTGGACCAGTGGAATTGTCACTGTGCACTATATTTTTGTTTGTTTTCGGTCCGACGAAGCCTATTAGGCGAAACGGCGAGGCCTGTAGCTGACCGTTGACCCATCTCCTTTCCGCCTGTCCCGCAACATTTGTTTGGATACTACTAGTGATTTACGCATGGATAGATGCATTCCCGACTGTTATGGTGAAAGTGTGTGACCTGTGATTTACAACAGCATACATTCCACTTACCCTTCTATTTTGATTTGTGATATCTTTGAAGTGAACATTAAACCTTGAATATCTTCCAAGAAACCCTTCTCTGTCTACTCCCTTTACGCCAGCAGGTTGTCACATAACACCTACCTTGCAGGATCTGCACTGGCTTCCAATCGAGCACCGGATCACCTTCAAAGTGTTGGTACTCACCTTTAAGGCCTTACACGGCCTGGGGCCAGCGTATCTGAGGGACCGTCTCTCCCCATATTGCCCTCCGAGATCACTGCAGTCGGAAGGTACCAACCTGCTCGACATCCCATCTGCAAAGTCAGCTAAACTAACGGCAACCCGTAGGAGGGCGTTCTCTGTGATTGCGCCCACATTGTGGAATGCCCTCCCAGCTGAAACGCGAGCCATCCAAGATCTCCTGCCTTTCAGGAGGGCTTGCAAGACCAATTTATTCCAACAGGCCTTTGGCCTATAGACTCTGTCTCTGCATAGCCCATCATGTTTGTAACTTCCTACACTTGTTGTGCTTTGTATTCTGCACATCAGGCTTTTAATTCTGTTGGTCTTAGACTGTCGTTGTACTTTGTCGTGTTTTAATCTGTTTTTAATATGTTGTTTTGTATCCTGCTTGTGAGCCGCCCCGAGCCTCCCGAGAGTGGCGGCATAGAAGCCCAATAAACAAACAAACAAACAAACAAATAAATAATCTGGATTATATGGCAGTGTAGAAGGGGCCTGAATCATCCACCTGCAATTGAGTCGCCTATTTTCCTCCTGCTTTGACTTCTGGCACCATAACTGTCTCTTCCAATAAGTCCTGACATCACATGATGTGCCCAAAATACATCCTCCCCCTCCCTTTCTACCTTCTTTCTGTTCTCTTCTTTTTCTTTCTTCCCTTCCTTTGTCCCTTCTTTCTTCCCTATCTTTTCTGTTTCCTTCTTTCTCTTTCTTTCTTTCCTTCCCTTCCCTCCTTTACCTTGCTTCCTCCTCACCTTCTTCCTTTCTTCCTCCTTTCTGTTCTCTTCCTTTCCTTTCTTTCTTCCCTTCCTTCCTTTGTCCCTTCTTACTTCCTTTCTTTTGGTTTCCTTATCTTTCTTTCCTTCCCTCCCTTCTTTCATACCTTCCCTCTTTTCTTTCTCTTCTTTCCTTCTCTCATTTTTCTTTCTTCTCCTTTCCTCTCTTTATTCTATCTTTTCTTTTCTATTTTCTTCCTTCCTTCCCTCCCTCCTCCCTTCTTCCTCCCTTGCTTCCTTCCTCCCCTCCCCCCAACCTCTTTCTTTCCCTCCTTTTTCCTTCTCCCCCTCCCTTTTCCCCTTCTTTCTGTTCTCTTCTTTTTCTTTCTACCCTTCCTTTGTCCCTTCTTTCTTCTCTATCTTTTCTGTTTCCTTCTTTCTCTTTCTTTCCTTCCCTCCTTTTCCTTTCTTCCCCCTCACTTTCTTCCTTTTTCCTTTCTGTTCTCTTCCTTTTCTTTCTTTCTTCCCTTCCTTCATCCCTTCTTACTTCCTTTCTTTTGTTTTTCTTATCTTTCTTTCCTTCCCTCCCTTCATACCTTCCCTCTTTTCTTTCTCTTCATTCCTTCTGTCATTTTTCTTTCTTCCCCTTTCCTCTCTTTTTTCCATCTTTTCTCTTTTCTTCCTTCCTTCCTTCCTTCCTTCCTTCCTTCCTTCCTTCCCTCCTTTCCTTGTTTCCTTCCTTCGTCTTCTTTCATCCTTTCCTTTTTCTTTCCTTCCTTCTTTACCTTTCCTTGCTTCCTTCCTTTCGTCCCTTCTTTCATCCTTTCCTTTCTCTTTCCTTCCTTCTTTACCTTTCCTTGCTTCCTTCCTTTGGTCCCTTCTTTCATCTTTTCCTTCCTCGTTCCTGCCTGCCTTCCTTTTCCTTCCTTTCCTTCCTTCCTTCCATTGCTCATACCTTTTCCCTTTCTTTTTCCTTCCTTCCTTCCTTTTCCTTTCTTCCATCTCCTTCCTTCTTTCCTCCCTTTTGTCCTTCTTCCCTCTCATTCATATGCCAATTTTCTTTCCCAGTGACATCACAGAGGGCCACTTCACCCAGCAACAACCAGTCCTCACCTAGCAACAACCTTTTGGTGCAGACAGACGGACCTACTTTGACTTTTATCCATTGTGACTTCTAATGAGAGTTCAGGCTTGATTGGATATCTAATCTATTCATTTGTAGGACCATCCCTGTTAGTTCCAACAGAGAGATCCCAGTGTAGAGCATTGTCAACGAGCCAAAGAAATGGACGGATACAGAGGGGAATGTACAGCTTTATTATTATTATTATTATTATTACTACTACTACTACTACTACTACTACTACTACTACTTAAGCCAAACTTTGGTAACTTACCAAGTCGGCTCCAGGAGACGATGGGCCTGGGGTTTCCTGTTGCGATGCATTCCAAGACTGCGGTCTGGTGCACCGTTAAGGTCAGGTTCTCCGGCCCCACGAGAATCATCGGGTCCTTATACACAGCAGAATGGGAACCTAAGCAGAAAGAAGAGCTTGAAGTCGAAGATCGAATGAAAACAAGAGGACATGATGACCATAACTTCATCCCCAGATGCTCCATGTTTGCATAATAACCTTATTGTTGTTGTTGTTGACCTGTGTGGGGTTTGGGTGAACAAGGGATCCAGCAAGTGGCTGGGCTACAACAATTGTAAGCCTAGATCAGTGTGGGTTTTCTTACAAAGCATGCAAAATGAATGGCCCAGGGACACGTAGGTTTGAAAACAATGGAAAGAGCGTGTCGTCAAACGCTTTCAAGGCCGGAATCACTGGGCTGTTGTAGGTTTTTCGGGCTGGATGGCCATGTTCTAGAACAGGGGTCGGGAACCTTTTTGATTTTGAGAGCCATGAAAGCAAAATATTTGGAAATTTATTTCAATGAGAGCCATATAATAAATATCTATCTATCTATCTATCTATCTATCTATCTATCTATCTATCTATCTGTATACCTTTATAAAACGGAATGTTTGTGTGTATGCGGAGGGCGGAAGGGCAGAAGGGCGGATATGTGGCAGCCACTTTCACAGGCCACAGCGACCAGCGCGGGTGATGGACCTGCACCAAACTTGGTACACATAACCCCCCTAACCCCCCTTACGCCCTGGCGCGGGTCAGGGGACATGACCCACGGATTATGGGATTTGTAGTACTTTCCAACACTTTGGTTCCCACAGACCACTGAGGCCACCAAAAGGACCAATACAGACCACACTCAGCACACACAGCCCCCATGACCCACTCTACGTCCTGGTGCAGTTCGGAGGAGGGTGGACCATGGATGATGGGACTTGAAGTGCCTCTACTCACTTCCCAAGTCCGCTGCAACCCTCATCCAATCACTGATCGAGACCAAACTTGCCATACATAACCCCCATGACTGCCTTCACGTCCTGGTGAGGTTTGGGGGAGGACTGACAATGGATGATGGGATTTGTAGTACTTTTACACCCCTCTGTTCCCACAGACCACTGTGGCCCCCAACAAACACTGATAAAGACCACACTTGGCACACAGAGCCCCAGTGACCCAGTCCACATCCTACTGAAGTTTGGAGGGGGGACAGAACATGGATGATGGGTCTTGCAGTACCTTCCCTCACTTTCCAAGACTGCTACAACCCTAATCCTATGATTGATCAACACCAAACTTGCCACACAGAGCCCTCATGACCCACTCTACATTCTGGTGCAGTTTGGAGGAGGGTGGACCATGGATGATGGGACTTGAAGTACCTCTACTCACTTCCCAAGTCTGCTGCGACACTCATCCAATTACCGATTGAGACCAAACTTGGCACACATAACCCCCATGACTGCCTTCATGTCCTGGTGAGGTTTGGGGGAGGACTGAGAATGGATGATGGGATTTGTAGTATTTTCACACCCTCTGTTCCCACAGACCACTGTGGCCCCCAAAAACACCGAGAAAGTCCACACTTGGCACACAGAGCCCCAGTGACCCACTCTACATTCTACTGAAGTTTGGAGGGGGACAGAACATGGATGATGGGACTTGCAGTACCTTCCCTCACTTCCCAATCCTGCTACAAACCTAATCCAATGACTGATCAACACCAAATCTGGCACACAGAGCCCTCATGACCCACTCTACAGCCTGGTGCAGTTTACTGTGAGACGGACCACGGATGATGGGACTTGAAGTACCTTCACTCACTTCCGAAAAAGAATGCATCCTCATCCATTCACCAATACAGACCAAACTTAGCACACAGAGCCCCCATGGCCCAATCTACATCCTACTACACTTGGGGGGGGACAGAGATGATGGGACTTGCACTACCTTCAGTAATTTCATGATACCACTGCAACTCCCAATAATGATGGATCAAGACCAAACTTGGCACACAGAGCCCCCATGACCCACTCTACATCCTGCTGCGCTTCTCAAATAACCCGGGCAGGGCCGGGTCCCCAAGCTAGTGTATATAATAAAAGTCAGTGTTTGCAGGTGGAGGTGCGGAGGTGTCGAGAAATATGTAGCAGCGTTTCGATTGCCACTGTGGGATTATTTGCATAAAGGACTCTGGCCAGCCTCAGAACTCCAACATTCTAAGGCACCAGACAGAGGGGATTGGTTGCCACTGAGGGAGTATTTGCATAAAGGACTCTGATTGGCCAACTACATTCCAACATTCTAAGGTGACACAGAGGGAAAAGGAAAGGCCTCAGGCAGTCAGTCACTGCGGCCCACAGCAATGAGGATCAGGACCAAACTTGGCACACAGGGGCCCAATGGCCCACTTCTCAACCTGGTGTGGTTTAGGGCAGGATGGGCCACGAATGATGGGATTTGCAGTACCTTCACCTGATTCACTTCCCAAACACTGTAGCCCCTATAAATCACAGACCAGGCCCAAAATTGACAGCAAGGCTTCCTTAACTTGATTTTCCTGACTAGGCCTCAGCTCATGGGATATTGTTTAGGCCCTGAATTGACAGTAAGGCTTCCTCAACTTGATTTTCCTGACTACGCCCCCAACAATGACAGAACAAGACCAAACTTGGCACACAGATTCCCCAAGATGCACTCTACATCCTGGTGCAGTTTGAGGGAGGATGGACCATGGATGATGGGACCTACAGTACTTTAATTCACTTCCTTAGAGCACTGTGTCCCACAACAATGACAAATCAGGACCAAACTTGGCACACAGAGGCCCAATGACCCACTTTACAACCTGGTGCGGTTTATGGCTGATGGCCCACATATGATGGGATTTCCAGTACCTTCACCCGATTCACTTCCCACAGAACATAGTAGCACCTACAAATCACAGACCAGGCCCAAAGTTGGCACACAGAGCCCCCATGACCCACTCTACATCCTGCTGAAGTTTGAAGGAGGATGAACCATGGATGATGGGTCTTGCAGTAACTTCACTCACTTCCTGAAAACAACGTGACTATCATCCAATGACCAATACAGACCAAAATTGGCACACAGAGCCGCCTTGACCCACTCCACACCCTGGTGCTGTTTCAAGGAGGATGGACCACAGATGATGGGACTTGAAGTACCTTCACTCAGCTTTTGCAACCCTCATGCAATTAATGATCAAGACCAAACGTGACACACAGAGCCCCCATGACCCACACTATCTTCTACTGCAGTTTGGAGGAGGGTGGACCGTGGATGATGGGACTTGAAATACCAAAGACCAACCTTGGCACACAATGCCTTTCTTAAATAACCAGGGCACCGCCGGGCCCCCAAGCTAGTATATAATGTATTTTATGACTGAATTCAACTAAATGTGAGTATATACATACATACTATGAGAAAGGGATTCCCCTGGCAGAATGACGGTGTGTATGTCCAACCGAAGAATCCATAGACCAAGACCAATGCTGGAGCAATTCCCAAACAATACGGGCAAGAAAGTGGTGTGTAAATAAACGTTCCCCTACAACGTTCCCAGGCTGAACGAGAAGGCAGAGAGGAACAGAGTTCACAAGAGACTGCTGCGAAGGATCAAAGCAACCAATCGCTGAATGGGGGTTGGAGGAATGCTCTAGACCAGTGTTTCCCAACCTTTTTTGAGCCGCGGCACACTTTTAACATTAAAAAAATCCGGGGGCACACCGCCAACCAAAATGACACTGTAACACAGTAAAGGACGGCTGGGGGATGGTGAGCTGCTGGGAGCAGCTGCTGGGAGTGCGAAGCCAGGGGAGGAGCCAGGCCACACCATGCCCTGCCCCTCCCCTGGCCCGGTTCTCCCACAGCCGCCAGCCTTGAGGGGGGCAGTGCCAAGCCAGCATTGTGCTGGCTCTGCCATCACTGGCTTGGCACTGCCCCCTCAAGGCTGGAGAAGCTGTGAGGGCGCTTAAGCTGGGAGGGGGGAGCCAGGCCACACCATGCCCCTCCCCCGGCTTCATCTCTCCCAAAACTTCTCCAGCCTTGAGGGGGCAGTGCCAAGCCAGCATTGTGCTGGCTCTGCCACCGCTGGCTTGGCACTGCCCCTCAAAGCTGGAGAAGCTGTGAGGGCGCTTTTGCTGGGGGAGGGGGCAGAGCCAGACCACGCCAGGCCCCGCCCCCTCCCCTGGCTTCAGTTCTCCCACAGCTGCCCCGGCCTTGAGGGGGCAAGCCAGCATTGTGCTGGCTCTGCCACGCTGGCTTGGCACTGCCCCTCAAGGCTGGAGAAGCTGTGAGGCGCGTAAGCTGGGGGGGGCGGAGCCATGCCATGCCCCTCCCCCCCCTCTCCCAGCTTCAGTTCTCCCACAGCTTCACCAGCTTTGAGGGGGCAAGCCAGCATTGTGCTGGCTCTGCCACCGCTGGCTTGGCACTGCCCCTCAAGGCTGGAGAAGCTGTGAGGGCGCGTAAGCTGGGGGAGGGGGCGGAGCCATGCCATGCCCCTCCCCTCCCCTCCCCCCAGCTTCAGTTCTCCCACAGCTTCACCAGCTTTGAGGGGCAAGCCAGCATTGTGCTGGCTCTGCCACCGCTGGCTTGGCACTGCCCCCTCAAGGCTGGAGAAGCTGTGAGGGCGCTTAAGCTGGGGGAGGGGGCGGAGCCAGGCCACGCCATGCCCCTCCCCTCCCCCCGGCTTCAGTTCTCCCACAGCTTCCCAGCCTTGAGGGGGTAGTGCCAAGCCAGCATTGTGCTGGCTCTGCCACCGCTGGCTTGGCACTGCCCCCTCAAGGCTGGCCAAGCTGTGGGAGTGCTGAAGCCGGGGGGAGGGGGCAGAGCCAGGCTGCGTCATGCCCCTCCCCTCCCGCCTGCTTCAGTTCTCCCACAGCTTCACCAGCTTTGAGGGGGCAAGCCACCATTGTGCTGGCTCTGCCACCGCTGGCTTGGCACTGCCCCCTCAAGGCTGGCGAAGCTGTGAGGTCGCTTAAGCTGGGGGGGGGGCGGAGCCAGGCCACGCCATGCCCCTCCCCCTCCCCCCGGCTTCAGTTCTCCCACAGCTTCCCAGCCTTGAGGGGGCAGTGCCAAGCCAGCATTGTGCTGGCTCTGCCAACACTGGCTTGGCACTTCCCCTCAAGACTGGGGAATCTCTGAGGGCGCTTAAGCTGGGGGAGGGGGCGGAGTCAGGCCACGCCATGCCCCTCCCTCAGCTTCAGTTCTCCCACAGCTTCCCAGCCTTGGGGGTAGTGCCAAGCCAGCATTGTGCTGGCTCTGCCACCGCTGGCTTGGAACTGCCCCTCAAGGCTGGAGAAGCTGTGAGGGCACTTAAGCTGGGGGAGGGGGCGGAGCCAGGCCACGCCATGCCCCCCCCCCGGCTTCAGTTCTCCCACAGCTTCGCCAGCCTTGAGGGGGTAGTGCCAAGCCAGCATTGTGCTGGCTCTGCCACCGCTGGCTTGGCACTGCCCCCTCAAGGCTGGAGAAGCTGTGAGGGCGCTTAAGCTGGGGGAAGGGGCGGAGCCAGGCCACACCATGCCCCTCCCCTCCCCCCGGCTTCAGTTCTCCCACAGCTTCGCCAGCCTTGAGGGGGTAGTGCCATGCCAGCATTGTGCTGGCTCTGCCACCGCTGGCTTGGCACTGCCCCCTCAAGGCTGGAGAATCTCTGAGGGCGCTTAAGCTGGGGGAGGGGGCGGAGTCAGGCCCCGCCATGCCCCCTCCCTCCCCCGGCTTCAGCTCACCCACAGCGTCACCAGCTTTGAGGGGGCAAGCCAGCATTGTGCTGGCTCTGCCATTACTGGCTTGGCACTGCCCTCAAGGCTGGCGAAGCTGTGGGAGTGCTGAAGCGGGGGAGGGGCAGAGCCAGGCTGCGTCATGCCCCCCCCCCCCCGGCTTCAGCTCTCTCACAGAGGAGGAGCATGAGCGGTGGACGGGCTTCAGTAGGCGGGGCTCTTCCACGCGGCTTCAACAAGCAAGGGGCGAGAGTCATGGCGGGAGTCATGGCAGATTGGAGGCTGGTTGAGGAAACGGCCGAAGAAGGCGGTGCCTTAGTCCCCTCTTCTTTTTCTTTGCGGTCGCCCGTCCCTTCCTTCTCCTCTCCCAAGTAGCAGGAGTTCGGCAGGAGGAGGGGGGAAGGAAGGGGGGCAGAGAGCTTTTCTCGCGGCACACCTGATGATCGCTCACGGCACACTAGTGTGCCACTGCACACTGGTTGAGAAACACTGCTCTAGACCAGGGGTGCCCACACTATTTCAGCATGCGAGCTACTCTTAAAGCAACCAAGTTGAAAAGATCTACCTGTCCCCGCCGCTGCGTGCTCCTGCTTCTTCTTCCACTCGCGGGGCATTGCGGGAAGGAGAAAGCATGAGGCGGGGCCTCCGGAGGGCCTCGCGCTCCGCCCTGTCTCTCTCGCCAGCAGCAGAGGCTGCACGGCTGCTTCTGGACGAGAGAGAGGCAGGGCGGAGCGCGAGGCCGGTCCCCCGGAGGCCCCGCCTCGCACTCCCTCCTTCCCGCAATGCCCCACGGGCAGAAGAAGCACCGCGCGAGCGGAAGGCGGTGGCAGGAGAAGAAGCGCAGGGCAGAAGCATCCGGCTGAGATCCGAAGCATGGGGCATCCGGCTGAGATCGACCTCATTTGGTCTCGCGATCGACTCGTCGATCGCGATCGACTTCCTGGGCGGCGCTGCTCTAGGCAAGCCGCTCACTGGAAGATGGAAAGGCAGGAAGATCCACCTTCTCTCTCTTTCTCTCTCTCCCTCTCTCTCTCCACTTCCCTCCTCTGGCGAACTCACGCCTCTCTTTGGGGTGCCTGCCCACCCACGGCCACTATGTCTGGGCGGGGCGGAAGTCCAGCCGGGAGGGGGAGGACTCCGCTTCCTAGAGAGGCAGCGGAAGAGCCGGGCGGGGTGCTTCCCTCAGAACTCACCTCCAGAGGAGGAGGCAGGAAAGGGAATGCCGTCATGGCGGCTGAAGGGAGAGGCCTTTCTAGGAGAGAGAAAGGAAGGTAAAGAACTGCTGTGGTAAGGAACTCTGCGAGCCAGATGCAATCATTAAAAAAGCCACACCTGGCTCGTGAGCCATAGGTTCCTGGCCCCTTCTTCTAGAACAGGGGTGCCCACACTTTTTCAGCATGCGAGCTACTTAAACTAAAACCAAGTCGGAAAGATCTACCAAGAGAGAACAGGGCGGAGCTGGGGAAGGGGCGGGGCTTGGTGGGGCTTGGCTCCACCCCTCCCCTCCCTCTGGCTTCAGCATTTCCACTGCTTCTCCTGGGTAGAAGAGGGTAATGCCCAGCCAGTGGGGGCCTAGATAGCCACCACTGGCTTGGCATTACCCCCTTCGACTCTTGAGAAGCTGTGGAAATGCTGAAGCTGGCGGAGGGGGCGGGGCTTGGCGGGGCTTAACTTCTGGCTTTAGCATTTCCACAGCTTCTCCAGGGTACAGAAAGGTTATTTATTTATTTATTTATTTATTATTTGATCTTGTATTCCGCTCCTCCCTGCAGGCTCGGGGCGGGTCACAACATATAAAAAACAAGCTGCATGCAATGGCCATGCAGCTGTACAGTAAAACAATAAAACATTTAAAACAATTGCAAGTCACATCACAAGGTATTTGGAAGGAACATAAAGCATTTCCTCAGACCCGAGGCACAAATATATTAAGGGGCTGTAATAAACAGCCACCCCAGCTAGTGTGCCTGATCAAAGGCCAATCTGAACAGTGTAGTCTTAACAGCCCTCCCGAAAGGGAATGAGCTCCCGTGGCAGCCCGGACGTCATCCGGGAGGGAGTTCCATAGCACCGGGGCTGCCACGGAGAAGGCTCTCTGCCTGGTAGTAGACAGATGGCAGGAGCGGATTGATGGTACTAGTAACAGATTTTGTTCCTCTGAACATAATGATCTCGGGGGAATGTATGGAGCAAGGCGGTCCCTCAGGTACGCAGGCCCTAGGCCGTGCAAGGCCTTAAAGGTTAACACCAACACCTTGAAGGCAATTCGGTGCTCCATAGGAAGCCAGTGCAGTTGCCGAAGGATTGGCGTGATGTGCTCCCTTACCGGGCGTTCCCGCCAGCAAGCGAGCAGCGGCATTCTGCACCAGCTTGAGTTTCCGGATTGTCGACAAGGGAAGGCCAACGTAGAGGGAGTTACAGTAGTCCAGCCTCGAGATGACTGTCGCTTGATCACCGCGCCAGGTCGTCCCTGGACAGGTAGGGCGTCAGTCGTCTAGCCTGCCGTAGGTGGAAGAACGCCGTCTTGCTGACCGCGGAGACCTGAGTCTCCATGGTCAGCAAGGGGTCCAGTTGGACACCTAAGTTCTTAACAAGGGATGACGGGCTAAGACGCTCGCCATCCAGGGTAGGCAACCGGCACTCATCCAGCCCAGGGCGACCAGGCCACAAGATCTCCGTCTTCGACGAGTTCACCTTCAGCCGGCTGGCACGCAGCCACCCAGTCACGGCTTCAAGGCAGAGATGGAAACAATCGGGTACGGTGTCCGGCCTGCCGTCCATTCTCAGCAGAAGCTGGGTGTCATCAGCGTACTGATAACACTCCAGACCAAAGTCGCGGGCCAGCTGGGCCAGGGGGCGCATATAAATGTTGAATAATAAGAGAGGATGGCCCCCCTGGGGGACCCCACAATTAAGTGGGAGTCTCCCGGAGACCTCCCCTCCCCCCTCCACACGTTGTCCCCGGTCACGGAGGAAGGAGGCCACCCATTTAAGGGCGGTCCCCCCAACTCCGGACACAGCTACACGGTGGGTCAACAAAGCATGATCTACGGTGTCAAACGCTGCTGTCAGGTCTAACAAGACAAGCAGGGCTGATCCGCCCTGGTCCAGCTGGCGGCGAAGTTGGTCTGTAATGGCGACAAGCACGGTCTCCGTCCCATGCCCAATACGGAAGCCGGACTATATATGCCACCACTGCCTTGGCATTATCCTCTTCTACCCAGGAGAAGCAGCGGAAATGCTGAAGCCAGTGGAGGGGGCGGGGCGGGGCTTGGCTCCGCCCCCTCCCCCTCTGGTGTTAGCATTTCCACTGCTTCTCCTGGGTAGAGGAGTGTAATGCCAAGCCAGTGGTGGCATAGATAGCCACCACTGGCTTGGCATTATCCTCTTCTACCCAGGAGAAGCTGTGGAAATGCTGAAGCCGGCGGAGGGGGCGGGGCTTGGCATGGCATGGCTCCGCCCCCTCGGAAGCGTCCCATCCAGCTGGGATCGACCTCCCTGGGTCCCAAGATCAACCAGTCGATCGCGATCGGCTTTCTGAGCACCCCTGTTCTAGAAGTATTCTGTCCTGATGTTATACCTGCATCTATGGAGGCATCCTCGGAGGTTTGGAAGTGTGTGGGAAACTAGGAAAATTGGGTTGATATATCTGTGGAAAGTCCAGGGTGGGAGAAAGAACTCTTGCCTGTTGGAGGGAAGTGTGAATGTTTCAATTGGCCACCATCCAACATAGGGGAACTCCAGACAAGAAACAATCAGGGACAGCTAATCACCTCTCAAGAAAGGATTCCCCGAGGCAGTAACAAGACAGTCCACAAAACTGTCAGGCCATCAAATGCTAATCAAGGTGGCCAATTGAAACATTCACACCTAGCTCCAACAGACAAGAGTTCTTTCTCCCACCCTGGACTTTCCACAGACATGTAAACCCAAGTTTCCTAGTTTCCAACAGACCTCACAACCTCTGAGGATGCCTGCCGTAGCTGTGGGTGAAACATCAGGAGAGCATGCTTCTGAAACATGGCCACACAGCCCAAAAAACCCCACAACAGCCCAATGGAAAGAACGACGACAAGACTTGCAATCTCACAAGACATGCAAAACCTCCTTGCACGAACCTGATACAGTCAGCCGGGCTCCCCTGCTCAACTTCACCCCAGCCGTGTTGGTAGCCATGCAATGGAAGATACCGGCATCCTCCGCTCGAAGTCCAGTTATCTGCAAGACTCCCTTTGGCAGCAGCGTGTACCTGAAAGAACACAACGGGCCATTGGTTATGGGATGATTGTATGTGCCAGCAATGCAGCTGACATGCAAAAGGAGCGGCTAGTAGAGTTGGGGTGGGGGTGGGGGGTGGTGGAATCACTGCAAAAAAGCATATTTGAATATATAATATATAATATGCATAACATAGGTTTTCCCCTGACATTAAGTCCAGTCGTGTTCGACTCTTGGGGTTGGTGCTCATCTCTATTTTTAAGCCAAAGAGGCAGCATTGTCCTTAGACACCTTCTAGGTCATGTGGCCAGCATGACAAAATGAAGCGCTGTTCCATTCCCGCCGGAACGGTACGTATTCATCTACTCACTTTTGCATGTTTTCAAACTGCTCGGTTGGCAGAAGCTGGGGCTAACAGAGGGAGCTCACCCCACTCCCCAGATTTGAACCGGCGACTTTTCGGTCAGCAAGTTCAGCAGCTCAGCGGTTTAACCCACTGTGCCAACATAATAATGAATCGATTACCTGCGTATTCTTTGCAGGGGGTGGCAACCCGCAGGCGGCGGCGCCTCGTCCTCTCTTTTTCTTTCATTTTTTTCCTCCCTCTCCCTACCTTCTTTCCTCCCTCCCTCTTCGTTCCTTCCTTCCTCTTCCATTCTTTCCTTCTCTCCTTCCTTTCCCCCCTTTCTCCCCTCCCTTCTTTCCTCCATTCTCTCTCTTCCTTCCTTTCTTTCTCCCCCTTCACCCTTTCCTTCTCCCATTCCTTCTTTACTCCATTCTCCCTCCCTCTTTCTTCCTTCCTCTTCTATTCTTTTCTCCCAAGTCTTCCTTTCCTTCTCCTTCCTTTCTATTCACTTCCCTCTCTCTCCCCTTCTTTCTTTTCTTCTTTTCCCTTCATTATTTTACTTTTCCCTCAATTCCTTTCCTTTCTTTTCCCCACCTTTTCCTTTCCTCCCTTCCCATTTCCTTCTTTCTTTTCCCCTCCTTGTCTCTCTCCTGCTTTTCTTGTCTTCCTTTCCCATGGTTCGTTCTTCTTTTCTTTCTTCCTTTCCCTCTCTTTCCTTTATTTCCTCGGTCTTTCTTTCTTTCTTTCCTTCCCCCTTCCTTCCGTCTTCTCTTCCTTCCCAGAGTCCTGAGCGTGCCTTTTGCAGAGCCAGGCCTGAAGTGTCCCGTCGTTCTTCCGGGGAATCCTTTTCTCATCGTATGTACGTATAGACTCACATTTAGTTGAATTCAGTCTTAAAAGATATTAATATATTACTAGCTGTACCCGGCACGCGTTGCTGTGCCCTTTTTAGGAGATGCGAGAAAGTCCAATCATCCACGGTGTGCCCCCCTCTAAACTGCAGTTGGATGGAGTGTGGGTCATGGGGGGCATGGTGTGCCAAGTTGGGTCTTTATCGGTCTTGGTCCTGGACCACAGTGGTCTGTGGGGAATGATGGGTTTTGAAGTACTACAAATCCCGTTTACCATGGTGGTACTTCAAGTCCCATCATGCATGGCCGGGGCTCTGTGTGCCAAGGTAGGTTACTGTAAATTCAGGCCATACACAATGTCCCATGAGCTGAGGCCTAGTTAGGAACAGCAAGTTAATGAAGCCTTACTGTCAATTCAGGCCATACACAATGTCCAATGAGCTGAGGCCTAGTCGGGAGAATCAAGTTAATGAAGTCTTACTGTCAATTCAGAGCGTAAACAGCTTCCCAGTAAGTGAGGGCTAGTTAGGGAAATCAAGTTTATGAAGTCTTACTGTCAATTTAGAGCGTGAACAGCTTCCCAGTAAGTGAGGCCTAGTTAGGGAAATCAAGTTAATGAAGTATTACTGTCAATTCAAAGCGTAAACAGCTTCCCAGTAAGTGAGGCCTAGTTAGGGAAATCAAGTTAATGAAGTCTTACTGTCAATTTAGAGCGTAAACAGCTTCCCAGTAAGTGAGGGCTAAGAACATAAGAACATAAGAAGAGCCATGCTGAATCGGGCCTCAGCCCATCTAGTCCAGCATTCTGTGTCACACAGTGGCCCACTAGTTGTACACAAGGCTAGTTAGGGAAATCAAGTTAATGAAGCCTTACTGTCAATTTTGGGCGTGGTCTGTGTTTTTTTGGGGTGTTAATTTTCGGGTGGAGGGGGGAGTTTCTTTGCTACAAACATACCTTGCTTGAGGCCTATTTCTGTTGGCAAGTATTGTGTTTCTGCGTTGTAAGGTTTCTTTGTTTGAGGGATACATCACATGACGTGAACCCATTTATATAATAGATATGGCTTTCACTGAAATAAATTTCCAAATATTCTGCTTTTATGGCTCTCTGAGTCAAAAAGGTTCCCGACCCCTGCTTTAGAGCTATTTTCTGATATGTTTTCCACCACTCGTAACAGAATATAGGTTTGTGGGTTAGAGGAGGCAGCGTTTCATGATCCTTAGGCTTAGGAAGTTCATCCCATCCTTGTCAGAGTCAAAGGCAACAGGGACTCTGTTGCTCCAGCTGGTGAATCCAAGCTAAGAAAGGGCTTCCGGAGCTCTCCGTGGTGCTGAATTTCAGGCACAGGATTCAGTACCATGGATAGCATCAACACATCTCAGAGTGGCTTTGATAAATGCGTGGATTTGCTACTTGTAAATAATGGACCCACACCAAGAGAATGACCCCAGGAAAAGACAGGCTTCTATTATGTTGGGGTTTTGTGAGTTTTTCAGGCTGTACAGTCATGTTCCAGTAGCATTATCTCCTGACGTTTCACCTCCACCTGTGACAAGCATCCTCAGAGATTTGTTCTGTTGGAAATGAGGCAAGTGGATTTTATTTATTTACTAGCTTGGGGACCTGGCCCTGCCCGGGTTGTTTGAGAAAGGCATTGTGTGCCAAGGTTGGTCCTTATCAGTTGTTTATTTGGATCGCAATGGTCTCAGGAAGTGAGTGAAGGTACTTCAAGTCCCATAATCCATGGTCCACCCTCCTCCAAATTGCACCAGGATGTAGAGTCATGGGGGTTCTGTGTGCCAAATTTGGTCTTCATCAGTTATTGGATGAGGGTTGCAGCGGTCTCAGGAAGTGAGTGGAGGTACTTCAAGTCCCATCATCCATGGTCCATCCTCCTGAATACTGCAGCAGGATGTAGAATGAGTCATGGGGGCTAGGCCAAACATCTAGGAAATCTTTCCTCGAGTGCGGAGTGCCCCAAGGTGCCATACTATCACCAACGTTGTTTAACATCTATGTCCGGACTTTGGCTGGTATAGCCCGGAGCTTCGGACTGGGGTGCTACCAATATGCCAACGACATCCAGCTCCTGTTGAAACTGGATCCTGGTGCAACCTCGGTGCCCGAAAACTTCACTCGAGGCCTAGAAGCAGTGACAAAATGGCTCCGCGCCCACAAACTTAAAATAAATCCATCAAAGACGGAGATCTTATGGCCGGGCCGCCCGTTAGAACCACCTTTCTCACTGCCCCCCTTTGAAGGGGAACCGTTGATCCCGTCCCCTTCAGTAAAGAGCCTTGGTGCTATCCTGGAATCCAAATTGTCGATGGAAGCCCAGATTGCCTCCACGAGCAAAAGGGCCTTCTTCCACCTGCGCCAAGCGAGACAACTGGCGCCCTACCTCCCGACGGATGCGCTGGCTACAGTAATCCATGCCACGATTACATCAAGGCTGGATTACTGTAACGCCTTATATGTGGGTCTGCCCCGGTCACTAACCCGCAGGATCCAGATTGTGCAGAACACGGCCGCCAGGCTTCTCACAGGAACATCGATGAGATGCCACATTACACCATCCCTGCAGCGCCTGCACTGGCTGCCCGTTGAGTATAGAGCCTTACATAAGACCTTGACTTTGGCGTTCAAAGCCCTACGGGGCCAGGGCCCAACATACTTAAAAGACCGCTTGCTGACGCCTGCCCACTCAAGGACACCGCAGCCAGCAAACAAGAACCTCCTTTATGTCCCGGGCTTGAAAGAGGCCCATCTGGAGGCCACGAGATGGAGATCGTTCTCCGTTGTGGCCCCCGTTCTTTGGAACTCGATGCCACCAGACCTCGACATGCCCCAGTTCCTGACCGCTTTGAAGACCTGGCTATTTAGGAAAGCCCATGGTTAATACAGAACCAGGAACTCGAACACCGAGCCTGGTCCCTTGCATTTAACCACTGAATATTTTAATCTAATTTTAATTATTCTATCATTTTAATTGTTGAATTGCTGTGTGTAAGTCGCCCGGAGCACTACCGTGGAGGGCGACTCAGAAAAAATAAAGTCAGTTCAGTTCAGTTCAGTTTGTCCCAAGTTTGGTCTTGAGAAGTCATTGGATGAGGTTGGCAGCGGTCTTGTGAAGTGAGTGGATGTACTTAAATCCCATCATCCATGGTCCATCCTCCTCCAAACTGCGCCACGATGTACGGTGGGTCATAGGGGCTCTGTGTGCCAAGTTTGGTCTGCATTGGTCATTGGATGAGGGCAAGTTTGGGCCTGGTCTGTGAATTGTAGGGGCTGCAGTGGTCTATGGGAAGTGAATCGGAGGAAGGTATTGCAAATCCCATCGTGTCCCATCCTGCCCTAAACTGCACCAGGATGTAAAGTGGGTCATCGGGGATTTGTGTGCCAAATTTGGTTCTGATCCGTCATTGGTGTGGGCCACAGTGCTGTAGTGAAGTGAGTTTAAGTACTGCAAGTCCCGTCATCCATGGTCCATCCTCCCTCAAATTGCACCAGGATGTAGAGTGGGTCTTGGGGGTTCTGTGTGCCAAGTTTGGTCTTGTTCTGTCATTGTTGGGGGCCGCAAAGTGTTTTGGCATGAAACTCCCACCATGTCTGCCTGCCTCAGGGCTTTTCCTTACCCCCCTCTGCTACTTTAGAGTGTCGGAATGTTGGTGGTGCTGGCCAATCAGAGGCGTATGCAAATAATCCCACAGTGGCAACCAATCAGAAAGCTGGCACATATCCACAAACAGACATACATACATACATACAAACATTCTTTTTTATTATATATATAGAAGATATAGATAGATAGATTAATTTCAGGATATTTATGTGCCGCCCTTCTCAACCCTGAAGGGGACTCAAGAGCGGCTCACAAGCAAAATCCAAATACAATGTACTAGAATTATTGCCACAGCACAACATCAATATTACATATCGCATTGTGCTATAACAATATCACATTGAACTATAACAATTATATCACAATATTATTAGTAATATTGCATGTAACACAAATATATATAGTATCATATTATTATTAATAATAGCAATATATTGCATTATATTATAACATTATCAATATTATATGTATACACAATATATTATACCATACTATATTATACTATAATATCAATGTATATATGACTTTCAAAAGGCTTTTGACAAAGTCCCTCACCAAAGGCTCCTAAATAAGCTCTCCAGCCATGGAATCAGGGGACAGGTCTTGTCCTGGATTGGAACCTGGCTAAACTGTAGGAAACAAAGGGTGGTAATAAACGGACATTTCTCTGGGTGGAAAGAGGTGAGAAGTGGCGTACCCCAAGGTTCAGTTTTGGGTCCGTTACTTTTTAATTTATTCATTAATGATCTGGATGTAGGAGTGAATTCTGAGGTAGCAAAGTTTGCAGACAACACTAAATTGTTCAGGGTAGTTAAAAATGAAACTGACTGTAAAGAGCTCCAGAAAGATCTCTCGAAATTGAGTGAATGGGCAACAAAGTGGCAAATGCATTTTAACCTAAACAAGTGTAAAGTCATGCACATCGGGGCAAAGAACCCCAACTACACCTACCAATTGATGGGGTCAAAGTTTTCCGAGACAAACCAGGAAAGGGATCTTGGGGTCTTGGTGGACAGCTCAATGAAGATGTCAACCCAGTGCGCTGCAGCAGTGAAAAAAGCAAATTCTATGCTTGGCATGATCAGGAAGGGAATCGAAAATAGGTCGGCAAATGTTGTATTGCCTCTCTACAAATCTATGGTGAGGCCACATCTGGAGTACTGTGTACAATTCTGGTCTCCGCACCTTAAGAAGGATATAACGGAACTGGAAAAGGTACAGAAAAGGGCAACAAGAATGATCCAAGGGATGGAGCGGCTCCCTTATGAAACCAGGTTGCAACGCCTTGGTCTTTTCAGCCTTGAAAGACGGCGTTTAAGAGGTGACTTGATCGAAGTGTATAAAATCATGCATGGGATAGAAAAGGTGAATAGAGAAAAAATATTTTCTCTGTCACACAACACTAGGACTAGGGGGCACTCCCTGAAGCTCCAAGGTAGGAAAGTTAGGACTAATAAAGGGAAATATTTCTTCACCCAGAGGGTCATTGGGTTATGGAACTCACTTCCAGAAGAGGTTGTGACAGCGGTCAGCCTGAACAACTTCAAGGCAGGATTAGACAGATTCATGGATACCAAGTGTATCGGTAGTTACTGAAAAGGACATTCAAGTGCCACCTCGGAGTTGGTTGAGGTAGGCAGGATTTCCCTGGGTACTGGTTGTGGGGGGTCGGGAGCAGGTCAGGGTTTTGCCCTCCCTTCTGCTCGAGATCCCCGTGTACAACTGGTGGGCCACTGTGTGACACAGAATGCTGGACTAGATGGGCTGAGGCCCGATTCAGCATGGCTCTTCTTATGTTCTTATGTTCTTATGTATATGTATATATCTGGGAAATAATGTCCAGGATGGGAGAAAGAACCCTTGTCTGTTTAAAGCAAGTGTGAATGATGCAATTAGCAAGCTTGATTAGCATGTATTTATTTATTTATTTACGGCATTTATATGCCGCCCTTCTCACCCCGAAGGGGACTCAGAGCGGCTTACAAGTAAAATGTAAATACAAAATATTATATTATTGACATAGCACGATATTAATATTATATATTGCATTGTACTATAACATTATACTGTAATATTATTAGTAATATTACATGTGATATGAAATATATGATTATAATATCCTATTATTATCATTAGTAGTATTAGATTGTATTACATTATATTATCAATATTATATGTATATACAATATATTATATTATAAGCACAGTGCAGGAGGCAAGATGGAACTGCCTTCCTGGCCCCTCTCTTCACTCTGATCTCAGAGCAGTGGTTGGTGCTAGAGTGTGTGTGTGTGTGTGGGGGGCTCCGAACTGATGACACTGGCGGCAAGAGGGAACTGCTTTCCTGGCTCCTCAGTAGCCTTGCAGCTGCAAAGTCAACCAGTGAGGTTATTTGCATAGAAGTAGCCTGGCTGTTGCTGCCTGGAGGCATCCTCTGTTTTGGAGTTGTTAACTGGCACTTGATTGTTTGCTGTCTGAAATTCCCATTTTCGAGTGGTGTCTTTTATCTCCTGTCTTGAGCCGGACGTCTTGATTTTGTTCCTTTTCATGGTTACCTCCTTTCTGTTGAAATTGTCCACGTTTGTGGATTTCAGTGGCTTATCTGTGTAGGCTGACATTATGGTTGTCAGAGCGGTCCAGAATTTCTGTGTTCTCAAATAATATTCTGATAATAATTTTCTTTGGAAATGTATGGGGTCTGGAGAATGGAAACGAGAGGATAGAAAAGTCCACATGTAACCTATGGGGTCCTGTTTTGTGGAACCCAACACCCTTCTGAGACCTCTTCCAGCCGTCAGGATGCTCTACAAGTTATTTCGCCATCCCAAAAGAACGATAAATCTATGTATATAATAAAAGTCAGTGTTTGCGGGCGGTGGTGTGCTGGTACGACGGGAGGAATATGTGCCAGCGTTTCGATTGGCTGCAACTGTGGGATTATTTGCATAAAGGGCTCTGATTGGCCAGGCTTAGAACTCCAACATTCTACAGCCCCAGACAGAGGGGATTGGCTGCCACTGAAATGGTATTTGCATAAAGGACTCCGATTGGCCAACCACATTCCAACATTCTAAGGTGACTCAGAGGGAAAAGGAAAGACCTCAGGCAGTCAGCCACTGCGGCCCACAGCAATGACGGATCAGGACCGAACTTGGCAAACAGGGGACCAATGGCCCACTTCACAACCTGGTGTGTTTAGGGCAGGATGGGCCACGAATGGTGGGATTTGCAGTACCTTCACATCATTCACTTCCCAAACACTGTAGCCCCTATAAATCACAGACCAGGCCCAAAATTGACAGCAAGGCTTCCTTAACTTGATTTTCCTGACTAGGCCTCAGCTCATGGGATACTGTTAGGCTTCCTCAACTTGATTTTCCTGACTAGGCCCCCAACAATGACAGAACAAGACCAAACTTGGCACACAGACCCCCCCAAGATGCACCCTACATCCTGGTGCAGTTTGAGGGAGGATGGACCATGGATGATGGGACTTGCAGTACTTTAATTCACTTCCTTAGAGCACTGTGGCCCACACCAATGACGAATCAGGCCCAAACTTGGCACACAGAGGCCCAATGGCCCACGTTACAAACCTGCTGCGGATTACGGCAGGATGGCTCACAAATGATGGGATTTACAGTACCATCACCCAATACATTTCCCACAGAACATTGTAGCCCCTACAAATCAGAGACCAGGTCCAAACTTGGCACACAGAGTACCCATGACCCACTCTACATCCTGGTGCAGTTTTGAGTGGGACGGACCACGGATGATGGGAGTTGAAGTACCTTCACTCACTTTCTGAGACCACTGCCACTTCATCCAATGACTAATCAAGACCACACTTGGCACATAGAGCCCCCACGACCCACTCTACATCCTGGTGCTGTTTCGAGAACGGGGGACCATGGATGATGGGACTTCCATACCTTCCCTCACTTCCAGAGACCGCTGCAACCCTCATACAAGGAATGATCAAGACCAAATGTGACACACACAGCCCCCATGACCCCACATTCTGGTGCTGTTTGGAGGAGGATGGACCATGGCCAATGGGACTCGCAGTACCTTCACTAAGTTCCTGAGACCACTGCAAGCCACATAAACATCTAATAGGAACCAACCTTGGCACACAATGCCTTCCTCAAATAACCCGGGCACCGCCGGGTCCTCAGCTAGTACTTTAACAATCTGGGACAAGTCTTTGCATCCATTCTAAGCAACGGAGAGCCTCAATTATCAACCTTATGGCACAGCTGAGCATAATCTTCCTTAAGGTATATAGAGATCAAAAATTGCATGCAAAGAGATTTATTTATTTATTTATATTCCGCCCTTCTTATCCTGCAAGGAACTCGGGGCAGATTATGTTGCACATATACATGGCAAACATTCAACATATATAGACATACAACATATATAGACAGACACAGAGGCAATTTAACATTCCATCTTTCCGGCTTCACGAACGTATGCTCTATTCCGGCCACAGGGGGAGCTGTCGCTTCACCGTCCACTTGTGACACCGAGTCCCTGATGGAGTACTTCCTCATTCTTATGCACTCTGCTGGAAGGTTTTTTAGTTAAATTAGCCTCCCCGCATAAAGCAGTACCTAAGTTTCCTACTTGACAGATGCAACTGTATTTTGGACTGCATAGGTCAGTGCTGTCCAACTTCTATAGGCCCAAGGGCCGGACATCTGGTGGCCAACCACCTAACGGGCCGGAGCGGGGGCGGGGCCAATCGCAGGGGCGGGGCCGATCCCCGGAGTGACGCTGTAGGAGGAAGGGCGGAGCAAAGAGGGGTTCCCCTTTGCTCCTCCCTCCCTTCTGCAGCGTCAAACTGGGCAAGAGGCACGGCGATTTCGCCATGCCTTTTGCCCGGCTTGACGCTGTGGAGAAGGAAGGGAGGCGCAGAGAGGGGCTCCCTTGCGCCTCTCTTCCTTCTGCAGCATCAAACTGGGCAAGAGGCACGGCGATTTTCGCCATGCCTCTTGCCCGGTTTTGACGCTGTGGAGAAGGAATTTCTCCCTCCTCCTCCTCCTCCGGCACCGGGCTGTCCCGCTGTCCCGGGCGCCCGGGAAAGGCACGGCGCCCGGGAAAGAGGAGGAGGAGGGGGAGCAGAAGCGGCGCCAAGGGCAGCGCGTCACAGGCCTGGCGTGACGCGCTGCCCTTGGCGCCGCCTCCTCTCCTTTCGGCGGCTCCCCGCCCTTCCTAGGGAGCGGAGCCACCGAGAAAAAGAGTAGGCGGCGCCAGGGGCAGCGTGTCACGCCAGGCCTGTGACGCGCTGCCCTTGGCGCCGCCTCCTCCTTTTTGGTGGCTCCCCGCCCCTTCCTAGGGGGAGCCGCCGAAAAAGGGCAGAAGGCGGCGCCAAGGGCAGCGCGTCACAGGCCTGGCGGGACGCGCTGCCCTTGGCGCCGCCAACTCCTCCTTTTCGGCGCGGAGAGAGGGACGGAGGGGCGGTGCAGGGAGGAGGAGCTAGCTCTCTTCCTCCCTCCCTGCCCCCTCCCCTCCCCCTCCCCCATTTTTAAAAAAAAATAGATTTTTTAAAAAAATTAAAAATGGCGGCTGGGGGCATAGCTGGGGCCGTGTCCAACAGGCTGGGGGGCTGGATCCGGCCCCAGGGCTGCCAGTTGGACAGCCCTGGCATAGGTCAACAGCAAGCTAGACTATTAATGGTTGGGTGCTCACTCCGACCCGGACTGGCTTCGAACTCATGACCATAAAATCTGTAGTGATTTTATGCAGTTGGCTACTAAATAGCTGCTCCACAGCATCCTTCCTGTTGCGTCATTGATGCCTTCCTTACCGGTCGTGATCTGTATTGATGGGCAGGTGGTTCTTTTGCCACGTGATCACCGGTTCCGGCAAGCCGTGGATTTGGCACTGGAACCTGGCAACACCACCTTCCTCCACCACGGCACTCTGGGGGTGAATGTGGAAGTCAGACATAGCTGGAGACAAAAAGGAAAAGAAGAAAGGGTGAGATGGGATAGAACAGGCATGGGCAAACTTGGGCCCTCCCTCGAAGTATTTTGGACTTCAACTCCCACAATCCCTAACACAGAGTTTCCCAACCTTTTTTAAGCCGTGGCACATTTTTTACATTTACAAAATCCTGGGGCACACCACCAACCAAAATGACACAAAATGACACTCTAACACAGTAACACATATAGTTAATATGTTTTTAAATGTATTTATACACTCATTGTGAAACCTGGGCCTGTTTCGATGAAATCCTGGCAGGAATGGCCGAAAGACACAAACTTCCCACACAGAACTCCCATAATCAAGAGAAAATGCTATAAGAGTTTGGTGGGCATTGACCTTGAGTTTTGGAGTTGTAGTTCACCTATATCCAGAGAGCACTGTGGACTCAAACAATGTTGGATCAGGACCAAACTTGGCATGAATACTCAATATGCCCAAATGTGAATACAGATGGAGTTTGGAGAAAATAGACCTTGACATTTGGGAGTTACGGTTTCTGGGATTTATAGTTAACACACCATCAAAGAGCATCCTGAACTCTTGCAACAATGGAATTGAACCAAACTTGGCATATTGAACTCTCATTACCAACAGAAAGTACTGAAAGGGTTTGCTTGGGAATTGACCTTGAGTTTGGTAGTTGTAGTTTACCTACACCCAGAGAGCACTGTGGACTCAAATAATGATGGATCTTGACCACACTTGAAATGAATACTCAATATGCCCAAATATGAACGCAGATGGAGTTCAGGGGAAATAGACCTTGCCATTTGGGAGTTGTAGTTGATGGGATTTATAGTTCCCCTACAATCAAAGAGCATTCTGAACCCCACCAATGATAGAACTGGGCCAAACTTCCCACACAGAACCCCCAGGTTCCTCGAATGGACAAAGGAACACCCTCGCAATGTAAACGGCCGCCAAGCTCTTGATTAATTCTGAGCCTGGAACCCCAGGTCTCGACGGTGGCCAGGAGAGCTTTTTGCACAATTAAAACTTGTGCGCCAGCTGCGCCCATTCCTTGAGAAGTCTGACTTGGCCACGGTGGTCCACACTCTGGTTACATCTCATTTAGACTACTGCCACATACTCTGCGTGGGGCTGCCTTTGAAGACTGTTCAGAAACTTCAACTATGGTAGTCCAAAGGGGCTGCCTTTGAAAACTACTCAGAAGCTTCAATTAGTCCAATAGTCGGCAGACAGGTTATTTATTTATTTATTTATTATTTGAACTTGTATGCCACCACTACCTGAGGGCTCGGAGCGGCTTACAGTTACATAAAAGCATACTACAATCAAACAGCATTTCAGTTGACCAAAATAGTTACACAATTTAGCAGTCGAATGCTAACCGAAAGAGATGAGTCTTGCAAGGCCCGGACTCTTCGGCGTTGAGTATTTATGTCACAGCGGATAGGCAACAGAAATATAGAAGTTTAATTCCCCATCGGCCCAAAAACTCCAGTCTCTGTTCGAGTGAATAATGAAACTCTCATTCAATTCACAAGATAAATATATAACTTTGTATTGAATTGTATTTAACAATAACTGGCAAAACATCGAAAAACAACAGCCATCACAGCTACCTTTCTAAACATCCTTTCCTCACAGATATTAAATCCCAACTGACAAATCCCAACTTTGTAACTGACATTCCTCAAGGTTCCATTTAGCAGTCTTGAGACAGCGCCATCTGGTGTCAAACATGTCACACTGCAGGTCATCTCAAACTGCGAAAATATATCTTGTGCTGACTCATGAATTGCTATTCAAAATGCAATAATAGTTACACAATTTAGCAGTCGAATGCTAACCGAAAGAGATGAGTCTTGCAAGGCCCGGACTTCATTTGGGAGGGTGTTCCAAATTGATGGTGCCACCACAGAAAAGGCTCTATGCCGAGTGGACGCCAGGTGGATAGATTTAACACTAGGTACCTCGAGGAAGTTCAGCTGTTTGGAGCGGAGTGATCTCTGGGGTTGATAGGGGGTAAGACGGTCCCTCAAACACAACGACCCCAGACCATGCAAGGCCTTGAAGGTTAACACCATCACCTTGAAGACGATCCGGTGCTTGACCGGAAGCCAATGAAGCTGCAGAAGGATGGGAGTTATGTGACCTCTCACCGGAGTTCCAGTAAAAGGTCGCGCAGCAGCATTCTGGACGAGCTTAACTTTCCGGATCAAGGACAAGGGCAGGCCCATGTAAAGGGTGTTACAGTAGTCCAGTCTCGAGATGACCGTTGCTTGGATCACCGTTGCTAACAGGAGCAGCGTACAGAACCACTCCTGTTACGTCAGCTTCACTGGCTGCCGATTGACTCCCGGGCACAATTCAAAGCGCTGGTGTTAACCTTTAAAGCCCTAAACGGCTCTGGTCCAGTTTACGTGTCCAAACGCATCTCCTGTTATGAACCATCACACAACTTAAGATCTTCAGGAGAGGCCCTGCTCTCGATCCGGCCACTCTCCCAAACGTGGTCGGTGGAGACGAGAGACAGGGCCTTCTCAGCAGTGCCCCCTCCCCCGTCTGTGGAACTCCCTCCCTAAGGACATCAGGTTAGCCACCTCCTTTCTGTCCTTCAGGAGACAACTAAAAACCTGGCTGTGGGCCTAGGCGTTTAATTCAAGGTATTGAGCATTGGATAATGACAGCTGGACTTGAATATTGTGACATGACGATATCGGAATTATTGGCTGGAGTCTGGTTTTAGCGATATGTTAAAGTGACTTAATGATTTTTTTATTGATGATTTTATAATATTTTTGTGCCAACTGTTTTTACTGAATGTATTTTTGTATACATTTTTGTATTTTTGTATGTATACATTTTTGTATTTTTGTATACATTTTATGTTTTTGTATACATTTTTGTATACATTTTATGTTTTTGTATACATTTTTGTATACATTTTTGTGTTTTTGTATACATTTTTGTATTTTTGTATACATTTTTGTGTTTTTGTATACATTTTTGTGTTTTTGTATACATTTTTGTATTTTTGTATACATTTTTGTGTTTTTGTATACATTTTTGTGTTTTTGTATACATTTTTGTGTTTTTGTATACATTTTTGTATGTATACATTTTGTGTTTTGTATACATTTTTGTATTTTTTGTATTTTTGTATGTATACATTTTGTGTTTTTGTATACATTTTTGTATACATTTTTGTATACATTTTTGTATGTATACATTTTTGTATTTTTGTATACATTTTATGTTTTTGTATACATTTTTGTATACATTTTTGTATGTATACATTTTTGTGTTTTTGTATACATTTTTGTGTTTTTGTATACATTTTTGTGTTTTTGTATACATTTTTTTTGTATACTTTTTTGTTTTTTGTATACATTTTTGTGTTTTTGTATACATTTTGTATTTTTGTATACATTTTTGTGTTTTTGTATACATTTTTGTGTACTGAATGTATTGATGCAATTGTGAAGCCGCCCTGAGTCCCCTTGTGGGAGAAGGGTGGGGTAGAAATAAAGTTAATAAATAAAAATAATTCATAAACAACACTAAAACCGCTTGGCTCTTTTTGTTGGGAGTTCCTTCCTCGCCAAACGCCTGCTGGCTCCATATTAAGGACCACATACACACACCTTCCATCAAAGATAATAGGTGCATGTCTCTTTAAGGGAAAGGACCACGGACAGCATGTCAGGGAAGATCCATCACTGGGTCCCCAGGCTCCCATCTTTGGCTCCGACAGATGGGAGCCTTCCTCCTCCTCCTCTTCTCCTCCTTCATCCATTAAACATGGGCCTTGCGTTGCATTCGCTTGTCATAAGCATCAATTCGCCAAACATAGAGAGAAAGGGCTTTGGAAGCACGGCCCACCGATGAGGCTTTTAGCAGGTCTGCTGTTGCCCCCTTCTCTCCTCCCTCTTAAACCGCAAATCTGGCTTAAATGGGAAGTTAATGTAATCAGGGAGCGGGTTTTCTTATTAAATTATGTAAGCTCCCCTCGAGCGCTAATTGCATTTTATTGTGCGCTTTGGGTAAGTGCTCCGAAACGGCAGCCAATTGGCGGGGAATACACGGATTTTATTAGCATTCATTGTTATGTGGTCAGGAGGCCAGGCGTCAATATTGTCATAGTTCAAACCGTTATCAAATATGATGATGACAACAATGCGCGAAAGTTTGTGTGCTTCCTTATGTACTAACCTTTCATAGACGGAGCTGCTTATTATTATTACTATTATTATTACGACTGCTATTATTATTACAATTATTATTATTACTATTATTAATACTACTACTGCTACTATTATCATCATTATTTGTATCCTGCTTTATCTCTCTTAAAAACAGAACCAAAGAGGATAACAATAAAAAGCAATGCAACATACAGTTTCAAACCTAGAAAATATAGAAACATGAACATAGAATTAACTAACTTGTTTACTTATTATTAGCTTATTTACTTATTACTAGAAAATATAGAAACATGAACATAGAATTAACTAACTTGTTTACTTATTATTAGCTTATTTACTTATTACTAGAAAATATAGAAACATGAACATAGAATTAACTAACTTGTTTACTTATTAACTTATTTACTTATTACTAGAAAATATATAAACATGAACATAGGATTAACTAACTTATTTCAGGCCCGGATTAAGCCCTTTTGGCGCCCTAGGCCACACTTTGGAAATTAGAAACGCCCCAAAACCAACTAGAAAATATTCTAACTTGTTTACTTATTAACTTATTTACTTATTACTAGAAAATATATAAACCCCACCCCACCTCCTCCTCCTCCTCCTCACAGCTCTGCGCGCCCTCCTTCCTTGAGTCAATAATAATCTATATATATATAAAAAAGGAATGGTCGTGTGATGTCGGGTATAGGCAGGAAAACTAGAACCCCCAGAACCACAACAACCACCAAACACATTCCCACATACCACGAGGTACATACGGAGCACAAAAACCCCGACCTACATACCTCGCAAGACCCTAAATACGACCCCAAAAAACCGCCATTCACACCAAGCATCGCGGCGCTTGGTGAATGGCAATGCCCAACGGAGCCGGCAAGGAGAAAGAGGACAAGGCAGAGGAGGAGGAAAGAGCAGCGAGGGGGAAGGATCGTAGCCTTACCTCCTCCTCCGCCTCCCTTTGCCTCCATCGCCGCCGCTTCGGTCGCTTCTATGACTCTCCGGGGAGGCAGCACTGGACCACGGGGAAAACCCCCCAAAAAACTACAACAAAAATGGCCGCCGAACCACTTCCGGCCCCGCTGAAAAGGCTCCGCTGGAAGTCGGTCTGCCAGGAAAAGGGTCCGGGCGGCAACTGCCACCCAAACACTAGCAACCGGAAGTCACGCCCACCTCCCGGCCAGAAGTGACGCCATAAAAGATGGCGCCCGCCACGGAGCAGCAGCGGCACTCCCATGGGGGAGAGAGCCTTCCCCGCCGCTGAGGCTGCCCTCCGGAGGACGGAGGGTCAAGAAGGAGGAGGCATGGGGGCGCTGGCCTCACCTCTACTACCCTCCGGATGGCACAGGGTGAAGACAGAAGGAACGGGGTCGCTGCTGCCGCCTTGCCGCTCTATTCGGCCCAGCCAAACACACCCACAACAACATACACTCACTTAACAACGACCAAACCCACAACATTACAGCCAAACAACTCGCGATACTTACCTCTATAGACCCACAACACAACAGACACACACACAACGCATACATAACACTGCTAAAAAGAAAAAACACAGTACAACCAAACAATACACCCCGCATACACACCGTATATCCACAACACACTACCAGTACACACTCAGAAAGGGCATGAAGGGGAAGGGGGAGGAAGAGGTCTCTGTCGAAAGCTGGCGTGGGCAAACTTGGACCTTCCAGGTGTTTTGGACTCCAACTCCCACCATTCCTAGCAGCCTCAGGCCATTTTCCTCCCCCCCCCCCCAGCCACTTAAGCAGGAAAGGGCCTCAGGCTGTTAGGAATGGTGGGAGTTGAAGTCCAAAGCACCCAGAGGGCCGAAGTTTTCCCACGTCTGTTTTAGGGACCTTAAAGTGGTGAGCCTCCTTCCAACATTGTGATTCTGGATAGAAAACAAACAACAACATAATGTAACATTGTTTGAGTCCACAGTGCTCTCTGGGTGTAGGTGAACTACAACTTCCAAACTCAAGGTCAATTCCAAGCAAACTCTTTCAGTACTTTCTGTTGGTAATGAGAGTTCAATATGCCAAGTTTGGTTCAATTCCATTGTTGCAAGAGTTCAGGATGCTCTTTGATTGTGTGTTAACTATAAATCCCAGAAACTGTAACTCCCAAATGTCAAGGTCTATTTCCCCCAAACTCCATCTGTGTTCACATTTGGGAATATTGAGTATTCATGCCAAGTTTGGTCCTGATCCAACATTGTTTCAGTCCACAGTGCTCTCTGGATATAGGTGAACTACAACTCCAAAACCCAAGGTCAATGCCCACCAAACTCTTATAGTATTTTTTCTTGGTTATGGGAGTTCTGTGTGGGACGTTTGTGTCTTGCTGCCATTCCTGCCAGGATATCTATGTCGTGTTCATCGAAACAGGTCCAGGTTTCACACTGAGTGTATAAATACATTTAAAAACATAGTAACTATATGTATGACTGTGTTAGAGTGTCATTTTGTGTCATTTTGGTTGGTGGTGTGCCCCAGGATTTGGTAAATGTAAAAAATGTGCTGCGGTTCAAAAAGGTTGAAAAACACTGGTCTACTGTATCAAAGGCTGCCGTGAAGTCCAATAACACGAGTAGAGCAGAGCCACCTTGGTCCAAGTGGCAGCGCAGCTGGTCTGTGATGAAGAGCAGCACAGTGTCCGTCCCGTGCCCACTACGGAAGCCGGACTGGAAGGGATCAAGTCCGGCAGTGTCGTCCAGGAACTACTGTAGCTGACCCGCTGCTGCCCTCTCAATCACGTTGCTCAGAAACGATAAATTCGATAGTGTCCGGTAACTGGAGGGAGCCGAGCGATCTAAATTCGGCTTCTTCAGCCGCGGGCTCACCATGGCCTCTTTTAACCCCTCTCGCCTATCACATTACAATTTGCTACAGTAGCAAAATGACAGTAGCAACAAAAATAATTGTCTGGTTGGGGGGTACTCACAAAATGTGGAATTGTATTAAGGGGCTCCGCATTGCGAAGGTTGAGAAACACTGCTCTATATTATTAATTCTTTTTTGAAAAATATTTTTTCACGGTGCGGACTTTAATTTGTGGATATGGAGAACCAACTATACTTGTTTTATTTTGGACCAAAAGTTTTCCAAACTTTGTTGTTGTTGTTGTTGTTGTTGTTGTGAGAACCTAGCCTGTTTATTTTGGACCAAAAGTTTTCCAAACTTTGTTGTTGTTGTTGTTGTTGTTGTGAGAACCTAGCCTGTCAATCCCAAGCAGATCACGGCATGCCCTCTTTACCATGTCTTTGAGACCCTTTTGCACCTATAAATAAATTGTAGGAAAGCTTGGGTATATCTGTGTCTAAGAAAAGCAGCATTTGGTAACACGGCGGGCATGCATTTTTAATGGTTGCCATAAAACCCAGCTGCTTTGCCGAGGGCCGCGGCGGCTTTATAGGGTCACCCTACAGCCGCCTTTTACTTAACATCCTCGCCGTTGAATTATTGATGCCCTGGCCATGTTTTATTCATGGTAAACATTAATACCGGTGTCTTTAAGAGGAGAGGTTATGGCTGCTATTTTACCTGGATGATGGCGGTCTTTTCCTAGGGCCGTTTTGGTTGGGAAACGCTGCCTTCGATTAGAGAGCAATATTATTATTTATTATTATTTCAATTATTTATAACCCACCCTTCTCTACCCCCGAAGGGGGACTCAGGGCGGATGACAAAAGGCAGCAATTTGATGACACATGTACAATTAATCTCTCTCGGCATTACTTCGCCAACGAAGATTCTTAGGAAGGACTCATCCCATGCTTTTTACAAGCACGCTGATGACTAAAAAGGCCAATCTGAGATAGGCAAGTTCGGTTGCAGAAAGCACAGCAGAAAGTCTCCTTGGGTGATGTTGTTACCAAGTTGCGGTTCTTTCTGCGTTGTAAATAAATAAATAAATAAACAACAACAACCTGGTGCAGAGAAAGTGGAAAATCTCTTTCATAATATTAGAACCTATTGTGACTCAATGACATTCAGAAAGGCATGATCATCGATAGGTTGTTGGAACGACCGAATTCACCGGACGTTCCTCAACTTGAATGGCTTTTGAAAGGCCCAACCTTGCAATCTCATCCTTATTCTTGTGGATTTCGGGGTGTGATTCTGTGACCCCTGAAAATATGGCAGCAACCAGTGCTTGGAGATACAACGAGCCAAGCCTTGGCCCTTACAGCAGCGAAACCTGTGCCTGCCAAGGAAGACGGGGGCCATTAACTCCGCCAACGCGATTGGCTGCCTCTCCGATGGAAATGGCACCTTGCCCAAACTTTCGATAAATCACCCCTTCCATTTGGGAAGAGCTTCCCTTGGCATAATTAATGAGCCGGGATGAAGACATTAAAGGCGGACGGTGTGAAGTTAGACGGGCAGTCGTTCATTCGTGTGTCCCCTTCCTCTTAGCTGGTTGGCGACCAAAGAACAAAAGGGTAAACTGCTTGCAGAACAGAGAGGATTTATGTGTTATCTCTGAAAGCAGGGAGAGCATCCCGTCTCTGGAGAGGAAAAGGGACGTAGCTTGCCAATTGAAAGAATGCGGATGAAAATGCATTTGGGGCCCAAATCCATGGGCTATCGTTAGAAAAGTGCTTTGTGAAAAGGTGGTTCTATCTATCATCTATCTATCATCTATCCAGGGCCGGTTTAACCACTATGTGGCCTTCGCAGGTGCGTAGGGCGTCATCACCTGGGAGGGACGTCGCCACTTGGGAGGGGCGCCGCCGCACCAGGTCCGCCCCGCCCCGCCGCCTGCACCGCGCTGCCCCTCCCCGCTGCACCAGCCGGGCCCCATGGCCCGCCGGCCCCGCCGCCTGGGCGCTCCGACTGCGCCTCCCCATGCGCGGAGGCCCCAGACACGCAAGAGAAGCCCCACAGGCGCTATGGCGCCTGTAAGAGCTGCCGCGCACGCACAAAAATCTCCGCACATGCGCACTGGCTCCAAAGTGCGCCTCCCGTTTTGGAGCCAGCGCACGTGCACACAATCTTCTATCTTCTGCCTATTGTTGATGCTACCTGTATCTTATCTGTCTGTCTGCTAAGTTTGTGTACCTGTAATCCGCTCTGAGTCCCCTTCGGGGTGAGTCGAGCGGAATATAAATAAAGTGTAATAATAAAATAATAATATAGCAGGCATGCTCAAACTTTTTAATAAAATATAATATAATAAAACTTATATACATATAATGTTTATAATATTATAATGTAATACAATATAATACTACTACTAATAAAATATTATAATAATTATATATTTTATATTACATGTAATATTACTAATAATATGACAGTATAATGGTATAGTACAATATCTATTATATAAAGGAGGTCCCGTCATGGAACGACCGTCCTAGGCAGAGAAACCTTACAAGGCAGAGACACCAAATCAGCCCACATACACACAAAACCCCACTTGGTATGTTTACCACCCCCCCAAAAAACCAAAAAATTAAACACCACGGCCAAAAATACAAAAAAAACCACTGGACTACAACTCCCATGATCCATCACACCACACCCTTCTGGCAGTTTAGAATGTTGGAATGATGGAAGGGAGGGAGGGAGAAGAGGCAAGGGGAGCAAGGACTGATACAGAAAGGGGAGGAATGGCAGGAAGGAGGGAAAGGAAAGAAGGAAGAGAGGGAAGGAAGGAAGGAGGGGATAAGAAAGGAAAGAAGGATAGAAGGAAGAACAGATGGAAGGAAGGAGGGGAGAAGAAAGGAAGGAAAAAGGAAGGATAGCAGGAAGGAGGGGAGGGGAAATGAAGGAAAGGATAGAAGGATGGAGTGAAGGAAAGAAGAAAAGAGAGGAGAAGAAAGGAAGGAAAAGGAAGGATAGCAGGAAGGGAGGGAGGGAGGGGAAGGAGAGGATAGAAGGATGGAATGAAGGAAGGAAGGCAAGAGGGGAGAAGAAAAAGGAAAAAGGAAGGATAGTAGGAAGGAGGGGAAATGAAGGAAAGGATAGAAGGATGGAGTGAAGGAAAGAAGAAAAGAGAGGAGAGGAAAGGAAGGAAAAGGAAGGATAGCAGGAAGGGAGGGAGGGAGGGGAAGGAGAGAATAGAAGGATGGAGTGAAGGAAGGAAGGAAAGAGGGGAGAAGAAAGGAAGGAAAAAGGAAGGATAGCAGGAAGGAGGGGAGGGGAAATGAAGGAAAGGATAGAAGGATGGAGTGAAGGAAGGAAGAAAAGAGAGGAAAGGAAGGAAAAGGAAGGATAGCAGGAAGGAAGGGAGGGGAAGGAGAGGATAGAAGGATGAAGGAAGGAAGGAAGGCAAGAGGGGAGAAGAAAGGAAGGAAAAAGGAAGGATAGTAGGAAGGAAGGGAGGGGAAGGAGAGAATAGAAGGATGGAGTGAAGGAAGGAAGGAAAGAGGGTAGAAGAAAGGAAGGAAAAGGAAGGATAGCAGGAAGGAGGGGAGGGGAAAGGAAGGAAGGGATAGAAGGATGGAGTGAAGCAAGGAAGGAAGGAAAGAGGGTAGAAGAAAGGAACACAGAAACACATACACACACACATATATACAGTACATGCACAGAAATATACAAATATACACATACACACATACATAAACACACCTGTACTTACACACATCAACACATACAGTATACACGCACATACATATACAAACACACGTATACATAAGTACACACATATACACGCATACACATATACATGACTACACACACAGTCCCCAAGTTAAAAAAAATCCCACAGCAACTCGTGGCCGGGACAGCTAGTAATAATATATAATACTAATATTGTGCTATGCTAATAATATAATGTGTGTGTGTGTGTGTGTGTGTGTATCTTGTAAGCCGCTCTGGGTGAGAAGGGCGGCATATAAATGTCGTAAATAAATAAATAAACCAAACAGGCCGCTTGGCATTTGTTGCCGTTGTATTTATTTTTGAAGCCAGCTCTTGTCTCCAAATGTTGGTTTCTCCTCGAACGAACGGAGCAGCAGAGCAAATGGGAGTAGCCGCTGTTCACACTCGGCCGGGCTTAAATAAGCGTGCATTCAGAGCCAGACTTGGGGGCCGGTCGGTGGCCACTTTGGACAATAGCCCCGTTAGACATGGAAAGGCAGCCTCCAGTTGCTCTGGGGGGAAAGAGCCCTTTGCTTTTTTGTTGCAGAGCAGAGGGGCAAGGAAGGGCCTTCTCAAAAGGAGAGGCGAGGCCTTTTCTTTTCGTGTAGATGCTTTTAAAGCCCCGTAAAACCGTTAGGATGGACAAAGCAGCAAAGGGAGAGGTGCAGAAAGACTAAACACAGTGCAGAACTTTCTCTCTCCGCTCCAGTGAGCTTGCTCTGCTCCCATCTCTTTTATCTCCCAATTTCAGAGAATCATATCGTTATTAGTAAATAATAATATTTTTTTATTATAATTATAGTTATTATTATTTTAAAAGGGAAGACAACCGTCAATGAGTTCTGCAATGGAACAAGGATAGGCTAACGAGAGCTAGTACCTTCTGTTGGTAATGAGAGTTCAATATGCCAAGTTTGGTTCAATTCCATTGTTGCAAGAGTTCAGGATGCTCTTTGATGGTGAAACTGTAACACCCAAATGTCAAGGTCTATTTTCCCAAACTCCATCTGTGTTCACATTTGGGCATATTGAGTATTCATGTCAAGTTTGGTCCTGATCCAACATTGTTTCAGTCCACAGAGCTCTCTGGATATAGGTAAACTACAACTCCAAAACTCAAGGTCAATGCCCACCAAACTCTTATAGCATTTTATCTTGGTTATGGGAGTTTTGTGTGGGAAGTTTGTGACTTTCTACCATTCCTGCCAGGATATCTATGTTGTGTTCATCGAAACAGGCCCAGGTTTCACACTAAGTGAGTGTATAAATACATTTTAAAACATATTAACTATATGTATTACTGTGTTAGAGTGTCATTTTGTGTCATTTTGGTTGGTGGTGTGCCCCAGGATTTTGTAAATGTAAAAAATGTGCCGCGGCTCAAGAAAGTTGAAAAACACTGTACTATACCATTATACTGTAATATCTTAGTAATAAGAAGGTTGAAAAACACTGAAATAAAGGATATGGACAAACTGACTTTTTGGTTAAGGCAAAATAATGGAAAAGGAATGAGAGGAACCGATTGGAAGGTTTTTGAGGACTATATGAACAATGAAAATCAAACATAAGATAATGACAAGAGTAAAGGGTTAAAATATTCCTTTCTGTATTCCATTTTTTTACCCATATCAAGTCAGATACGGTGATGCTCTCTCGGAGCCCTTTCCAATAACTAATGGAATGAAGCAAGGTTGTGTTCTTGCACCAACCCTATTTACAATCTTCTTCAGCATGACGCTCCGAAGGGCTACGGCAGACCTTCGAAGAAGACGACGACATATATATACGCTATCCTACTGATGGCAGCTTGTTCAACTTAAGCCGTCTGAGGGCTTGCACTAAGACTCTAAACTATCTAGTCCGTGAGCTGCTTTTTGCTGACGATGCTGCCCTTGTTGACCATTCAGAAGCAGCTCTGCAGCGCCTCACATCCTGCTTTGCAGCAGCTGCAGAGCTGTTTGGGCTGGAAGTCAGCCTGAAGAAAACGGAAGTCCTCTACCAGCCCGCACCACAGGAAGAACACCATCATCCCCATGTCAGCATAGGCACATCTGTGCTTCAGTCTGCTCAGCAGTTCACCTACCTGGGAAGCATCATCTCTTCAGATGCCAAAATTGATAAAGAGAGAGATCACAGATTAGCAAAGGCATAGAGTGCATTTGGAAGGCTTGGCAAAAGAGTCTGGAGCAACAAGCACCTGAGGCAAAGCACCAAAATGAGTGTGTACAGAGCTATCGTACTGTCTATTCTCCTCTATGGATCTGAAACATGGATCACCTATCGCCAACACCTACGACTCCTCGAACGCTTTCATCAGCGCTGTCTTTGCACAATCCTAAATATACACTGGACCAACCATGTGACTAATGTTGCTGTCCTTGAGCAAGCAGGGATCACCAGCATTGAGGCCACGCTATTGAGAACACAGCTGCGCTGGGCAGGGCACGTCACTAGGATGGAGGACCACCGCCTCCCAAAGATACTACTCTACGGTGAACTCGCCACAGGTCAGCGCAAGAGTGGCGCTCCCAAAAAGAGATACAAGGACTCCCTGAAACAACATCTCAGGCTCGGCCAGATTGATCACCAACAATGGTCCACCCTGGCCTCACACCGGGAGGCATGGAGACACACTATCCACAATGCTGCGGCCTCTTTCGAGAAGACACGCCGAACGGGTCTCGACAACGCAGAAAGAACCGCAACTTGGAAACATCATCACCCAAGGAGACTTTCTGCTGTGCTTTCTGCAACCGGACTGGCCTATCTCAGATTGGCCTTTTTAGTAATCAACGGGCTTGTGAAAAGCGTGGGATGAGTCCTTCCTAAGAACCTTCGTTCGCGAAGTAATGCCGAGAGAGATAAGTGTATTTTCAACTTGCTTCTGACATGGTAAATAAATACATAACCTGCGGAATAACTCTTCTTCTTGCTAAGGATCGTTTGCCTTCTTCAAACGTCCGATGCCAGTGCTACCTCGCCACAAAGATAAGAGATGTCGGCTCCTGCAATGTGTCTGGCAAAGGCTCAGAAAAGGAAGGAAGGAAGGGGGAACATAATAGCATGCTGAGTCAGCTGTTTCTTGAATATGCAGCCAACCTCTGGAAATGGGTCACGTGAGCGCTACCGCGCACACGGAGCCAACCTCCCCGTTCTATTTATTCCCCGGGAAAAGCCCTCTGGGCTGAAAATAGCTTCTCACTGGAAGTTCCCTCTTCCGCCGCCACCGGCTCCACCACATCAGCAGCCGCCGCCGTATGCTTCCCTTGGCAGCAGGCCAGAGTCTGGTTGCCTCAGCGAGGAAGTTCACAGTGTACGATGTGTGCACCATGCAGGCTCTGATGCTTTTGCCCCTCTGGGCAGCGCTTCCCATGAAATGCATCTTCCGACATCCAACAGCAGGTGTGTCGCAAAGCGTTGGGGCCTCTCCTTGGAGCGCCATGGGTCGCTTGAGCATCTCTTATCCAGAATTCCAAAATACTCCCAAACCTAAAACTGTCCGCATTGGGTGCAACTAGGGATGCATCCACACACTGCAGAATTAATGGCAACGGACACCAATTTAACTGCCACGGCTCAACACCCAGTACAATAGAGCAGTGTTTCCCAACCAGTGTGCCGTGAGCGATCATCAGGTGTGCCGTGGGAAATGGGAACCTCCAATCCCCTTTCTTCCTCCTCCTGCTGAACACTTTTTCTTCTCCACTCGGGCTCCCTTCTTCCCAGCCCCGCTCTGCTCGCTTTGCCTCGCTTTGCTCTGGGGCGAGTCTGCGCAGTAGCGCCCGCACGGGTCACGCCTTCCTCCCTCCCCCTCCCCTCCTGAACACGCTCACACTGCCCCCTTGGATCAAAATGGCGGCAGAAGCGGCAGTGGAGAAGAAAAAGTAAGTGTTCGGCAGGAGGGGGAAGAAAGGGTGCGAAGGGGGAGGAAGAGGTCTCTGTCGAAAGCTGGCATGGGCAAACTTGGACCTTCCAGGTGTTTTGGGCTCCAACTCCCACCATTCCTAGCAGCCTCAGGCCCTTTTCCTTTTTCCCCCTCAGCTACTTAAGCAGGAAAGGGCCTCAGGCTGTTAGGAATGGTGGGAATTGGAAGTCCAAAGCACCCAGAGGGCCGAAGTTTTCCCATGCCTGTTTTAGGGACCTTAAAGTGGTGAGCCTCCTTCCAACATTGTGATTCTGGATAGAAAACAAACAACAACATAACATAACATTGTTTGAGTCCACAGTGCTCTCTGAGTGTAGGTGAACGACAACTTCCAAACTCAAGGTCAATTCCCAAGCAAACCCTTTCAGTACTTTCTGTTGGTAATGAGAGTTCAATATGCCAAGTTTGGTTCAATTCCATTGTTGCAAGAGTTCAGGATGCTCTTTGATTGTGTGTTAACGATAAATCCCAGAAACTGTAACTCCCAAATGTCAAGGTCTATTTTCCCCAAGCTCCATCTGTATTCACATTTGGGCATATTGAGTATTCATGCCAAGTTTGGTCCTGATCCAACATTATTTGAGTCCACAGTGCTCTCTGGATGGAGGTGAACTACAACTCCAAAACTCAAGGTCAATGCCCACCAAACTCTTATAGCATTTTCTCTTGGTTATGGGAGTTCTGTGTGGGAAGTTTGTGTCTTTCTGCCATTCCTGCCAGGACATCTATGTTGTGTTCATGGAAACAGGCCCAGGTTTCACACTGAGTGTATAAATACATTTAAAAACCTATTAACTATATGTATTGCCGTGTTAGAGTGTCATTTTGTGTCATTTTGGTTGGTGGTGTGCCCCAGGATTTTGGAAAGGTAAAAAGTATGCCGCGGCTCAAAAAAGGTTGGGAAACACTGCTATAGAGTCCTGGGAGTTGTACTTTGAATATGTACAAAGAGTGCCGAATACAATTCCCAGGATTCCATCGCAGTTAAGGTAAAGGTTTGCCCTTGACATTAAGTCCAGTCGTGTCCGACTCTGGGACTTTGGCGCTCATCTCAATTTCTAAGTCAAAGAGCTGGCGTTGTCCGTAGGCACCTCCAAGGTCATGACTGCATGGCCGGCATGACTGCATGACGCCCTTACCTTCCCGCCAGAGCAGTACCTATTGATCTACTCAAATTTGCAGGTTTTAGAACTACTAGGTTGGCAGAAGCTGGGGCTAACAGCGAGAGCTCATGCCGCTCCCCAGATTCGAACTTGTGACCCAGATTCCACAAGACCAAGCGTTGTCCGTAGACACCTCATACTTGCAAAGGCTGTTCCAGTCAGGGTTGGCTTGATGCACCTTCCTCTTGGCATGTTTCTCCCTTTCACCCTCCATTCATACCTCTTCAAATTCTGCAGCACTGCTGGTCACAGCTGACCTCCAATTATTTTTATTTATTTATTTACTTACTTTATTTATATCCCGCTCTTCTCACCCCGAAGGGGAATCAGAGCGGATTACAGGTACACATACTTAGCAGACAATCCCTGCCGTTTCCACATACACACATATAGACGAACAGGGGCAAACTCTGGCCACCAGGGGGAGCTGACGCACTCCTCATCTCTCAGCGTTCCCAGCGTCCCTTGTTGTTCCTTCCACATTCCTCAGCGTTCCCGGAGTTCTTTAATGGCCTCATAATTCAGTCAAAATTTGCCTCCCCACTTAATGTGGTACCTTTATCTCCTACTTGACGGATGCAACTGTCTTTCGGGCTGCAAAGGTCGACAGCAGGCTACACTTCAAGGTCGAGCACCCACCTTGACCCGGGCAGGCCTCAAACTCATGACCTACCGGTCAGAGAGATCTTATGCAGCTGACACTTAGCCAGCTGCGCCACATTCCTTTGTTGTTTGGTGTTTTGGAGTTCAATGCGGGTTTAAAGGAGATATAATCCGGGTTTTGTGTTAAAAACAGTTTTTGGACCAGTTTGGTCATTATTTTGTGTTCTTTTTTTGCCCTCACACTGAAATTTAAGTGTTTTTTGGGTCAATTTGGCCATCTTTTGTGTTTTTTGAACTATACTGAGCGTGGCGCTTTAAGGCTCTCTGTGTTGCGACAGCTGAGGTCCTCCATCATGACCAGTGTAGCCAGTGGCATCACACTGGAGGACTGAGAGATTCCAAACCCACCAGTATAATGAACCAGCGGTACCTTGACTACATTTGGGCCTGAAGAATAGAATCACACTTTCCTCTTGGCATGTTTCTCCCTTTCACCCTCCATTCATACCTCTTCAAATTCTGCAGCACTGCTGGTCACAGCTGACCTCCAATTATTTTTATTTATTTATTTATTTATTTATTTACTTTATTTATATTCCGCTCTTCTCACCCCGAAGAGGTGGTGGGAATTTTTTTTTTTATAGAGTGTGGGTAACTGAAACTGTGTATATCGCATCCATGGATGAATGGGTCCTAGCGTAATTGCGATGTGTCGGAAACAAGTATGGTGTTTTGGTGAGAAAGCTACCTCCGTTCCTTACAAGTCGGGTTGTCGGAGGGAGGGCAGACCACGAAGGACGACGGCTGGCGAGGAATGAAGGCATTCCACGGTGGGAATGGGACAATAGCGCAGGGAGCACAGAGGAGGCACCGGAGGGGGCTGCTCAACTCTCCTTCATCATGAGGCACAAGGCTCCGTCAACACCAGGCAAGCCTGTGCAAACTTTGCAGTCCACCATCTGGCCGACCGGCTAATGCACGTCCGCGGCTATTCAGCTGGCAAAGGAGGCCGCTGGGGAAATCACAGCTTGGAGCCATCTCTATATTAATGCAGATGGAACCAATGCAGATGGATTGCTGCTCGGAGCAGCCAGTTTGGATGACCCAATGGAGGAGAGGTGTCCGAGCGAGAGAAAGAACAAGAGAGAGGAAAGAAGAAGGGAGCCGGCTTCATGCTCACAACATTGTGCTAACAGTATTATGTAACAACAGTTGAAAAAAAATCCCTGTTCCTGGTTTGAAAGTGTTAGTAGGTAAAGGTTTCCCCCTGACATAAAGTCCGGTCATGTCCGACTCTGGGGGTTGGTGCTCCGCTCCATTTCTAAGCCGAAGACACCTCCAAGGTCATGTGGCTGGCATGACTGCATGGAGCGTCGTTCCCTTCCCGCTGGAATGGTATCTATTAGGCATGGTTTAGAACCCAAAAATAGCAAATCGAAAATCTAATGGGGGGGTATTTTTTGATTAGTAATAGGAAGACTTACAAAAAATTTCCAAAAATTTCTAAAATGTAACTTAATTACTAACGAAATTCGTTAGTAGTTCGTATGCCAGCGCATCCGCATTCCAGATGGTTTTGGCCTACAACTCCCAGAAATCCTAACAGCTGGTAAATTGGCTGGGATTTCTGGGAGTTGTAGGCCAAAACTTGAATAAATCACACTGAATTCTAGATGGGACTCTCCAAATAGGAAGGAGGGAGGGAAGGAGGGAGGGAGGGAAGGAGGGAGGGAGGGGTATTCTATTCTTGGAAGCAGCAAAAGAAAAGGAGGAGGAGCCCCCTCGCTCCCGCTGCCTCTCTCTCACCCCGATCCCGAGGAGCGAGGCCCAAGTTTGCCCAGGCTGGTCATATACCTACATTCCATGCACATGCAATAATACAGCAGTAATAACAATGGGTATAAGAAGAGGTAAAATTCAAACCGAAGTATTCTGACTGGTCTCTCCTCATGCGGTGCAAACGGGCTCTTCTCTGTGACCCCGGGAAATTAGCCCGAGGGAAAAGCCAGCGTTTTCTGCTTGGGTGCACACACATACATATTCTTTTGGGGGATTTGCTGCAGAATCTTCTCTATGAGCCCGGGATTCTGCAGCAAATACCCCCCCCCCCCCCAAGAATATGTATGTGTGTGCTCCCAAGCAGCAAACGCTGGCTTTTCCCCGGGATAATTTCCCGGGCTAATAAGAGAAGAGCCCGTTTGCACCGCATGAGGAGAGAGACCAGTCAGAATACTTCCGGTTTGAATTTTACCTCTTGTTATTGTTATTACTGCTGTATTATTGCATGTGCATGGAATGTAGGTATGACCAGTTGGATTACTTATAATATTAGGCACTTACAGTAGCATTCATTCTATTATACATTAGGTTGGTTTCTCACCCCAATACTCTTTGATGCTTTAGATCCTGGCAGGGCAGGAGAGGCAGGGAAGCCTGGAAAAATGTAAACAGAGAGGTTTACTCAGAAGTAAATCCACAAAGGAGGGCCCTTCATCCAAAGTGCCCTCCTTTGCAGATTTACTTCTGAGTAATCCTCTCTGTTTACATTTTTCCAGGCTTCCTTCCAGCCGAAAGAAGGAGCGAGTTTAGGGCTTGCCTTGCCATAATACTTATTGGCAAGGGAGGCGGGAGGGTGGTGAGAGAGAAGGAGGGTGCCCCCTTATGCCCCCATTACGACCTAATAACGACACTTAAGAAAATCCTGGCCCCCAAAGTTCGAAAAAGAAAGTCCACTTCCTGGTTGGCGTTCCAGGTGCGGAAATACTCGAAAGTTGCATTTCTTACGAATTTCTTACAAAACGAATCATTTTCATTACTTTTTTCTCATGCCTAGTATCTATAGATTCACTCGCATTTGTATGTTTTCGAACTGCAAAGTTGGCAGAAGCTGGGTGTGATGACGCAGCTTACAGCGGGTGTCAATTTGTGAAGATTCGAACTCAAAACTGTGACAGGGTCATTGCCACCAATTTATGCCACCAGTGAGTAATTCTTGACCACCTGATGTTTCTAAAGCTTGCGCCAAAAGAATTCACAGAGAGAGATTTATGAATAAAGAACTGTAACTGTTTATTTCTTGACAAGGTTTAAAGCGTGGAGGTTTTAAGGTACGCAGAGCTTAGGTGGTTACAGTATCTTCTTAGAGGCACAGATCCTCAGGTTACTAGGTTTCTAAATACAATGTTTGACTGTATTTCTCCAAACACTGACTCAACAATATTATAGATACTTTGCCCACAATAGGCCTTTTATCTATCTTCTAAGTTAGATTTCCAGCCTAACTTACAAACAGCGGTCTAAACCCTAACTGCCTTCCTGCAATATCAAAACACAGCCTTTATTCTGTTCTCCTCAAAACAGATAACAGCAGCCTCTCCAAACTGCCACCAGTCGGTCGAACCGCTACAACTCTAACGGATGAATTTCAAATCTGGAAATTCTAAGGCTAGTGGTAGGCTCCGCCTCCTGTTGCTATGGCAATAGAACTTCTCAGAGGCTGGGCACTGTAATATTCTCCGTTAACCCTTTGTGGTCTGTCTAACATTTAATCATCTAACACAGGGCTGTCCAACTTCTACCGGACCTGTGGCCGGAATTCCAGTTACTGATGACCTGGGGGGCCGAAGGGTCTGCCTCCGCCCCGGCTCCGCCCCTCCCCGGCTCCACCCCAGCTCCGCCCCTCCCTGGCTCCACCCAGGCTCCGCCCCTCCCTGGCTCCACCCCTGCCCCCACCCTCCCTGGCTCCACCCTCTCCCGCCTTGGAGGTGTCTGTGGAGGACACCGGGGCTTTGACTTGGAGATAGAGATGAACACCAAAATCCCAGTCTCAAGTCCCAGTCCCTGCTTTGAACTGGATTATATTGCAGTGTGGACTCAGGGCCCTTCACACAGCCATATAACTCAGAATATCCAGGAAGGAAACCCCACAAAACCTGCTTTGAACTGGATTATATTGTAGTGTGGACTCAGGGCCCTTCACACAGCCGTATAACGCAGAATATCCAGGCAGGAAACCCCACAAAACCGGCTTTGAACTGGATTATATTGCAGTGTGGACTCAGGGCCCTTCACACAGCCATAGACGCCAGAATATCCAGGCAGGAAACCCCACAAAACCTGCTTTGAACTGGATTATATTGCAGTGTGGACTCAGGGCCCTTCACACAGCCATAGAACGCAGAATATCCAGGCAGGAAACCCCACAAAACCTGCTTTGAACTGGATTATATTGCAATGTGGACTCAGGGCCCTTCCACACAGCCATATAACCCAGAATACCTGCTTTGAACTGGATTATCGGAGTCCACACTCATATAATCTGGTTTAAAGCAAATAACATGGGATTTTATTCAGATGTGTGGAAAGGAAGGCAAATAAGAAGCCAGGGCCCTTCCACACAGGCCTATAACCCTGAATAATAAGGCATAATATTCATTTTGCCTCTGCTAATAATAATAATAATAACAACAACAACAACAGGTTCCTGGAGTAGGAGACCTCCAAGAGCCATCCAGGGCCATCCAGTCCAATCTCCTTCTGCCATAAGGGGAAAACACAATCAAAGCATTCCTCACAGATGGCCATTCAGCCTCTGATGATGATAATAATAATAATAATAACAATAATTACAATGGGTTCCTAGAATAGAGACCTCCAAGGGCCATCCAGTCCAATCTCCTTCTGCCATAAGGGGAAAACACAATCAAAGCATTCCTCACAGATGGCCATTCAGCCTCTGATAATAATAATAATAATAATAATAATAATTACAATGGGTTCCTAGAATAGGAGACCTCCAAGGGCCATCCAGTCCAATCTCCTTCTGCCATAAGGGGAAAACACAATCAAAGCATTCCTCAGCCATGTTGAATCAAACCTAAACTCTCATGAGAGCAACAGAAAGTACTGAACCTTGAGTTTGGGAGTTGTAGTTCTCCTCCATCCAGAGAGCACTGTGGACTCAAATAATGATGGATCAGGACCAAACTTGGCACGGAGCCTCAGGAGAGGAGGAAGCCGGAAAGGGAATGAATGAGCACCCCCCCTGCTCCGAACTCGGCCCCGCCCCTTTTTCGCTCTGGCCACGCCCCCCCTGCCCCGCCCCTCACCCCCGCCGCGAAAAAAAAATAAATAAAAAATATTCCAAAAAAAAAATATTCCAAAAAAATATTTAAAAATTTTTTTAAAAAATCTTAAAAGGCAGATATCTTGCAGGAGGGTAGGGGGGCCGTGGGGAAGGGGTTGGGGGGGGCGTATATGGCCCGGGGGCCGCCAGTTGGACAGCCCTGATCTAACACAATCCAAATGTAATAATACAAACCACACATTTAACAATAAAATAAAGACAAAACCCTCAATACACATAGCGACTTCATTACACTGGGGCTGACAGCAGAAGTTCAGGCCGCTCCCCACATTGGAACCTGTGGCCTTTCAGGCAACAAGCTTTAACTGTGCAAATGCTCCCCTGGTCACCACCGAAACCCGGGGTTCCAGGCTCAGCGATGAGTCTAGGATCGCACCCAGGCTGCGAACCTGTGTCTTCAGGAGGAGTGTAACCCTGTCCAACACAGGCTGTAACCCTATGCCCTGTTCGGCCTTTTGACTGACCAGGAGTGCCTCTGTCTTGTCTGCATTCAATTTCAATTTGTTAGTTCTCATCCAGTCCGACACAGCGGTCAAGCACCGGTTCAGGACCTGAACAGCCTCCTTAGTTGCAGGTGGAAAGGAGTGACAGAGTTGGACATCATCTGCGAACCTCACAAGACAGGTTTGACACGGAATTGATGCAGCAGAAACTCCGTGATGACCAAAGGTTTTAGTATAGCCCTCAGCGGCAGTTTGCCAACAGCCATGAATAACATGTGGCAGCAAACAACATGGGAGACAATATAGAACCCTGAGGAACCCCACAAGACAATGGTTGTGGGGTTGAACAGGTGTCTCCCAACAACACCTTCTGGGAACGACCCTCTAAGAAGGACCAGAGCCACTGCAAAACTATATCTCCAAGGCCCATTCCCGTGAGGCGTCCTAGAAGGATACCGTGGTCCATGGTATCGAAGGCCACTGAGAGGTCCAGCAGAACCAACAGGGACACACACACCCCTGTCCAGCTCCTGGTGTAGATCATCCACTAAGGCAGTGTTTCCCAACCTTTTTTGAGCCGCGGCACACTTTTTACATTTGCAGAATCCTGGGGCACACCACCAACCAAAATGACACAAAATGGCACTCTAACACAGTAATAATATGTTTTTTAAATGTATTTCTACACTCAGTGTGAAACCTGGGCCTGTTTCGATGAACTCAACATAGATATCCTGGAACTTAAAGTTTTTCATATAAGTGAAAACTTGTTTGTGTGGGCACATTTTAAGTTTTGGAGTCTCTAGTTCATTACTTCCACAAACACTGTGAACCCAATTTGGGTGTCTTCAAACTCTGTGGATACTCGCTCCATGCCTCCCGATGTGAGGCCAGGGTGGACCATTGTTGGTGATCAATCTGGCCGAGCCAGAGCCAAACTTCCCAGCGTTTCCAGCGTTCTGATTCCAGGAAAGGGAGATGACTCACAGCATTGACATGCGTATTAGTTCTAACGCTGTCAAACGCGAAATCTCCTGTATCGAATTTGAGTCCTTAGTGTGTTACTACAACACTGGGGAGGAGCGGTCAGAAGTTTTGAGCGCCCTGAGGAAGCGGAGTTTACGCGAAACGGCCATCTTGGCGTCGCCAGCTTACCTCCAGCCGTTGGCGCCTGCCCATCCAACAGCTTGCCAGCTCTTCAACCCACCAAGGCTCCCTTTCTGACTCAGTCGTTAGCCTATGAGTTATTCTACTCTTGACTATTGATAGGGGAACACAGATTCTATTGGAATATTGTACTTGGCCCCATACCATTGTAGGGGCACTACTATTGTTATTATGTGAATCTGGAACACTGTGAATGAATTGCATTGCATTGTGCTTTTTGTGAGATTGTTATGCTATTTAGCACTTGAATTTGTTCATATGATCATACCTGTGATTTTTACCTCAAACACGTGTCTACACCTTTATTCCCATAGATCTGCCCCTTTATGCCCGGTGGTTTAGCTTTGTGTATAGTGAGTTGACTCCAGAGAGGTAGCCCAACTGAGAGCTTTTCCTGCGACTGTGCCCAATTATCTTTCAGTTGCGTGGCCGTTTGTGTTCCTAAAAGGCTCTGCTCTGACACCCCCCTTCCATCATCCCAACTGCTTGCAATCATCCAGAAAAAGTAACGGAAGAAAGCAATCAGAGTCCAGGAAATGGTTGCCGCTCCCAAAAACAGAACAGGGTAGGTGGGGGGAAGAGACCCCAAAGTCAAGCCCAACGGGAGGACGGGGGGGGGGGGTAGCGAGCCTTTATGCCACAGGAAAACCCAGCCTGAGCAAGAGGTGCATTCCAGCAGGAACGGCAAGGAGGAGGCGGTGTTCCTCTCTCTCCGGGCAGCAGGCTTTGAAATGTCAGCCATGGCTTTAATTAGCGGCCCTGGGATGAGGATTGTAGCCGTGTTCACAGGCTCCGGAGGGAAGCGGAGACAAAGCCCTCGGCCTCCCGGGTCTCAGCAGGAAAGGCCGGATTCCACACTTCTGAAGTCCTCAGACCAGAGCAGTTCCATCCTGGTTTCGGAAAAAAAATACCTTTCCTGGCAGTGCCATAAACATGGAAACATTCCCTTCTGGAAGCAGTCGGGCATTCACATGGCCGCATATGATTCAAGGTTGCAGCAATGGAGCCTGCCGTTGCACGCGGAGAGGCACACGTTTGAGTACCTTGCATTATGTAGACTTAGGGATGTCTAGATCAGTCTTTCTCAACCAGTGTGCCGTGGCACACTAGTGTGCCGTGATGGACCTCCTGCTGTGCCGCGAGAAAAGCTCTCTGCCCCCCATCCTCCCCCCCTTCCTGCCGAACTCCTGCTGCTTGGGGGAGGAGGAGGAAGGGCCAGGCAGTGACGAAGAAAAAGAAGAAGGGACTGGGGCGCCGCCTCCTTCGGCTGTTTCCCCAGCCAGCCTCCAATCCGCCATGACTCCCACCATGACTCTCGCCCCTTGCTTGCTGAAGCCGCGTGGAGGAGGAGCCCCGCCCACTGAAGCCCGTTCACCGCTCATGCTCCTCCTCTGTAGGAGAGCTGAAGCTGGGAGAGGGGGGGGGCATGGCGGCCTGTAGGTGAGCTGAAGCTGGGGGGAGAGGTGGGGCATGGCGCGGCGTGTAGGTGAGTGAGCTGAAGCTGGGGGAGAGGTGAGGGCATGGGGGCGGCCTGTAGGTGAGCTGAAGCTGGGGGAGAGGTGGGGCATGTAGGTGAGCTGAAGCTGGGGGAGAGGTGAGCTGAGGTGAGCCAGGGGGAGAGGTGGGGCATGGCGTGGGTGAGCTGGCTGGGGAGAGGTGGGGCATGGCGTGGCTTGGCTCGGCCTTTCCCCCGGCTTCGGCACTCCTAGCAGCTGCTCCAGCCTTGAGGGGACAGTGCCAAGCCAGCATTGTGCTGGCTCTGGCACCGCTGGCTTGGCACTGCCCCCTCAAGGCTGGAGCAGCTGCTGGGAAAGCTGAAGCCGGGGGTAGGGGGCGGGACATGGCGCAGCCTGGCTCCACCCCCTCCCCGGCTTCACCTCTCCCAGCAGCTGCTCCTAGCAGGCCACCAACCCCCAACCGTTCTTTACTGTGTTATAGTGTCATTTTGTGTCATTTTGGTTGGTGGTGTGCCCCCGGATTTTTTTAATGTTAAAAGTGTGCCGCGGCTCAAAAAAGGTTGGGAAACACTGGTCTAGATGAAACATATATCTAGATCAGGGGTGGGCAACCTATGGCCCGTGGGCCGGATGCGGCCCGGCAGCTGATTCTGTCCAGCCCGGGGAGAAGGGCGTCGGGGGTGGGGCCAAGAGGAAGGGGTGCCGCTGCCGCCATCCCATCGCGGGCTGTGGGGCCTGCGTCGACAGACAGCCCGCCGCTCCGGATAACAATCAAAGGAGCGGCGGCTTTGGAGTGCCTGCCATCCCGGGAGGTGATCCGGGCCTGCAACGGGAGCAGTCGGCGACCTGCGGCAGCTGATCGTCCTGGCGACCCAGAAGAATTGATCATCTTCCGGTTCGCCAGGGCGATCACCCACCACAGCTTGCCGACTGCTCCCGCTGCCGGCCCGGATTGCCTCCTGGGATGGCAGGCACTCCAAAGCCGGGATGGCAGGCACTCCATGGCAGGGCGATCAGCTGGGGAACGGCTGGGGGCGAGAGCGAGTGGAGGCCTGCAGCCTTCGATCGCCTGCTGCTCTGCTCTCTGCTATGGCGGCTGGGTCCGCTGTGCCATCCTCTGGGCTGGGTCCATTGGGCCATTCCATCTTGGGATCCTTCCTCTCTTGAGGATGTCAGCCTTCATCTTGGTTCGCACCTTGTCTTCTTGAATTTAATTTAATTTAATTTTAGTGGTTTTTATTATTATTTTATAATAATTTTATTATAATAATATAATAAATAATATAATGTTATATTTTATTATAATTTCAATATATTATAATGTCTATATATATACTATAATATAATAATTATGATATTAACACTAATAATATATGAATATTTCTTGATATATTAATATGTTAATATTAATGATGTGTAATATATATAAAATATAGTAAATAAATAAATAATGTAGATTAGAATGTAGTACAGACTATAGGTGCGGCCATCCATAATATTTTTTTGCTCTCGTGTGGCCCCTTGGAAAAAAAATTGCCCACCCCTGGTCTAGACCTAAAGCAGTGTTTCCCAACCTTTTTTGAGCTGTGGCACACTTTTTACATTTGCCAAATCCTGGGGCACACCACCAACCAAAATGACACAAAATGACACTCTAACACAGTCATACATATAGCTAATATGTTTTTAAATGTATTTATACACTCAGTGTGAAACCTGGGCCTGTTTTGCTGAACACAACATAGATATCCTGGCAGGAATGGCAGAAAGACACACACAAAGGTCTTGCTCAACGGCTGGGAGTTATAGTTCACCTGCAATCAAAGAGCATTCTGAACTCCACCAATGATGGAATGGAATCAAACTTCCCACACAGAACTCCCATAACCAAGAGAAAATACTATAAGAGTTTGGTGGGCATTGACCTTGAGTTTTGGAGTTGTAGTTCACCTATATCCAGAGAGCACTGTGGAGGGGAGGGAGGAAGACGTGGGGCGAGTCTGCGCAGTAGCGCCCGCATGGGTCACGTCTTCCTCCCTCCTGCAGAAGCGGCAGCGTGAGCAAAGCGAGGCAAAGCAAGCAGAGCGAGGCTGAGAAGAAGGGAGCCGGAAGGGAGAAGAAAAAGTGTTTGGCAGGAGGGGGAAGAAAGGGCATTGGAGATTCCAATTTCCCACGGCACACCTGATGATCGCTCACGGCACACTAGTGTGCCATGACACACTGGTTGGGAAACACTGCCCGAAAGGAACCCCATAAAGATGTTCCCAAAGCATATTTCTCTTGACCTCTTTACACTGAAAAACGACTCCCAATGACCCAACTTGATCAGCAAGAATGGGAGAACCTCTCACATTTTTGGTGGTGTTCGAGTCCTCAGTGTTGAATGTCTTCGATTTCTCTGATAGCAGATAAGGCGTGTTTGGCACGGTCCAGGAGTGGAGCACAAAGTTCTCCGAGCAACGACTGCAACACTGAAACCTCACAAAATAAACCTCCAAACCATGTCTCTCACAAGTCATTAAAAAGCGAGAGCCGGGGAATGGCTTCCCTTGCCCCGAAGCGCTTCAGCAGTGGCACCCCATTGCGCCACCGAAACCGACCAAGGAAAACAACGCACAATACGCATTAAGCACACGTTGGGTGAAAATCCTGGCCCCTAACAACATCTAGAACAATTAACTTCCTAATTAGCCAACAAATTACTGTTTTGCCAAAGTAGAGATTAGGTTGTTTAGAAACCCATTAGCAATTTCTGGTGCAATTTCATGCTCTGCTGATGATGGATAAATCGAGGCTGATTTCGGGTCCCATTCCCATCCCGATTGAGCCGCTGGGAAAATGTGCCGGAATGGCTGGCAAGGGGTTCCCTCCAAAGGGGAACTGGAGCGGGACAACCTCTCTGAAAAGGAGCAAACGGCATAGAAACCAAGGGAAAGATGCTAGGCAAGAAAACAATGGGCAGAATCCAGTTTGGGTTTTCTCTAAGAGCAAGTCACCCCACCCAAGCAGTTGGGCATTTTGGGTACATACCGTATTCTTCGCACCATAAGACGCAGTTTTTTTCCTCCCAAAGTAGGAAGAAAAATCAGCTGCGTCTTATGGAGCTAAGATGAAGATGCAGGCAGGGAGGGGGCGTTCTTACAGCGCTCCCGGCTCCCGCCTCCCCTTCCTCCTCGGCAGAGGCGCGACGCCCCCGTTCCTCTGCGCCGCCGGCTGGCTGCGGCGACACGGCGGCGAGAGTCTGGGCATGCGCGGGAGCCGCCGGGAGCCGCCGGGGGGGGGGCGCGAATATAGCGTGAGTACATCGCCGCCCCCTCTGCTCCACCGCCTCCCCCCTCCATGTTAGTGTCTCCCCCCTCCATATTAGTGTAGCCAGCCCCCATTTTTTTTCCAATTTTCCTACTCGAAAATCTAGGTGTGTCTTATCAGCAGGTGCGCATTATGGTGCGAAAAATACGGTACATCTTGTGGATGCATTGGGAAGGCCCGCCTCCCTTTCCCCAAGTAGAGACCTCCTCTTGCCTCCTGGGGGTTCTGTGTGGGAAGTTTGGCCCAGTTCTATCATTGGTGGGGTTCAGAATGCTCTTTGATTGTAGGGGAACTATAAATCCCAGCAACTACAACTCCCAAATGTCAAGGTCTATTTCCCCTGAACTCCATTTGCGTTCATATTTGGGCATATTGAGTATTCATGCCAAGTTTGGTCCTGATCCAACATTGTTTGAGTCCACAGTGCTCTCTGGATATAGGTGAACTACAACTCCAAAACTCAAGGTCAATGCCCACCAAACTCTTATAGTTTGTGCCTTTCTGCCATTCCTGCCAGGATATCTATGTTGAGTTCATCGAAACAGGTCCAGATTTCAGACTGAGTGTATAAATACATTTTAAAAACATATTAACTATACGTATTACTGTGTTAAGAGTGTCATTTTGTGTCATTTTGGTTGGTGGTGTGCCCCAGGATTTTGTACATGTAAAAAGTGTGCTGCGGCTCAAAAAAGGTTGGGAAACACTGGCTTATCGCAGGGGTCGGGAACCTTTTTGACTCAAAGAGCCATAAAAGCAAAATATTTGGAAATTTATTTAAGTGAGAGCCATATAATATCGATCTATCTATCTATGTATATAATAAAAGTCAGTGTTTGCGGCGGGAGGTACGGAGGTGCGGAGGAATATGTGACAGCGTTTCGATTGGTTGCCACTGTGGGATTATTTGCATAAAGGACTCTAATTGGCCAGGCTCAGCACTCCAACATTCTAAGGTAGCAGACAGAGGGGATTGGTTGCCACTGAGGGAGTATTTGCATAAAGGACTCTGATTGGCCAGCCTCAGAATTCCAACACTCTAAGGCACCAGACAGAGGGGATTGGTTGCCACTGAGGGAGTATTTGCATAAAGAACTCTGATTGGCCAGGCTCAGCACTCCAACATTCTACGGCAGCTGACAGAGGGGATTGGTTGTCACTGAGGGAGTATTTGCATAAAGGACTCTGAATGGCCATCTACATTCCAACATTCTAAGGTGACGCAGAGGGAAAAGGAAAGGCCTCAGGCAGTCAGTCACTGCGGCCCACAGCAATGGCGGATCAGAACCAAACTTGGCACACAGGGGCCCAATGAGAAAAGGATTCCCCCCGGCAGAATGACGGGACACTTCAAACCTGGCTCTGCAAAAGGCATGCTCAGGACTCTGAGAAGGAAGAGAAGGCGGAAGGAAGGGAAAAAGAAAGGAAGGAAGGAAGGAAGGAAGGAAGGAAGGAAGGGAGGGAGGAAGGAAGGAAGGAAGGAAGACAGAGGAAATAAAGGAGGGAGGGGGAGAGGAAGAAAGAAAAGTTCGAACTATGGAAAAGGAAGAAAAGAAAAGCAGGAGAGAGACAAGGAGGGGAAAAGAAAGAAGGAAATGGGAAAGGGAGGAAAGGAAAGGCTGAGGAAAGGAAAGGGAGTGAGGAAAAAGTAAAATAATGAAGGGAAAAGAAGAAAGGAAAGAAGGGGAGAGAGGAAAGTGAAAAGAAAGGAAGGAGAAGGAAAGGAAGACTTGTGGGGAAAGGAATGGAAGAGGGAGGGAGAATGGAGGAAAGAAGGAAGGGAGAATGGAGGGAAAGGAAGGAGAGAAGGAGAAGGAAAGGGTGAAGGGGGAGAAAGGAAGGAAGAAGGAAGGAAGGAAGGAAGGAAGGAAGGAAGGAAGGAAGGAAGGAAGGAAGGAAGAGGGAGAATGGAGGAAAGAAGGAAGGGGAGAGATGGAGGGAAAAGGAAAGAGTGAAGGAAAGGGTGAAGGGGGAGAAAGAAAGGAAGGCAGAAGGAGAATGGAGGAAAGAAGGAAGGGGAGAGAGGGAGGGAAAAGGAAGGAGAGAAGGAAAGAATGGAAGAGGAAGGAACGAAGAGGGGAGGGAGGAAAGAAAGAGGTAGTAGGAGAGAGGGGGGGAAAAGAATGAAAGAAAAAGAGAGGGAAAAAGAAAGAAAGAGGAAGGAAGGAAGGAAGGAAGGGGGAGGGGGCGCGGGGCCAAGGCGGATCTTGGTGTCGACGTCAGCGAGGCAATCCCTCCGGAAGGCTTCGAAGAAGCTGCCTGATGATGAGGCCGATGAGCTGGGCATTGCCCGGTGGCAGTGAGGCTGGGTCCGCGGCGCCAGGGCAAGGGCCCACCTCCACCGCCTCTCCCGAGGCCTGTGGCGGAGGACAAAGAGGACAAGGCGCCGCCACCGGGCTCCGCCATCCCCTTCTTTCCCCAGCAAAGAAGGCGCAGGGCACCGAGAGCAGCGGGGGATGAGGAAGAGGCGGCGATGGCGGCGCGGAAGCAGCAGTCGCTGCGCATTTGCGCCACTCATCCCCGCTGCATGCTGGAGAGCCAGATGCAACCATGAAAAGAGCCACACCTGGCTCCCGAGCCATAGGTTCCCTACCCCTGGCTTATAGTTTTCTGTCGTGCCTCAGCAAACGACAACATTGTAAAACTCCATTGCACTGCAAAAATACCCCAAAATCCAAGATGTCTCCAAGCATCTTGGATAATAAGGGACGCTCAAACTCTTCCTTGAATTATAGGTGCAACTGGAAGAAAGTTATGATGGATCTGGATTCTGTCAACCGACAGGAATCTCTCCCCAGGAGAGAGAATGCGAACTTCCTTCTCCTCTGTTGGGTTTCCTTTCCCCATTCTCACCCGCATGCCCCCACCCCCACCCCATTGAAGCAGCTGCATTGCCAGGCCAAAGAAATCCATGGGTCTATACCCCTAAAGACGGCTTCTAATTGACGCTTGGGTTTGGGAAGGGCTGCCTTCTCCGCTGACTCCTTTGAAGCTCAGCTAATGACACAACGGCATTCCAGCCCCCTTTCCTTGCTCAGCCCCATTCTCCCTCTTTGCCCATTAAAAAAGGGGGTCCCGAGAGCTGACCTTCAGCTGCTGTTGCTTCCAGCTCCAAGTTTCAGCCACTAAGGAAAGCACGACTATATTATGTGTTGTTATATTGTTTAGTTTATTTGCCATTTTATATATTTTGTTACGATTTTTTTCCTTTGCTGTTTTATGTTTAATTGTGTTTCAAAAAAGATCTCCAGAAAACACGCTGAGGGATGAAGGAGTGCGACAGCTCCCCCTGGTGGCCAGACGTTAAATTGCCTCTGTCTGTCTTGTGTGTTTGTGTGTCTAAATGTAATGTGTACATTGTAATCTGCCCTGAGTCCCCTTTGGGGTGAGAAGGGCGAATAGAAATGAAGTAAATAAATAAATAAATAAATTGAGGCAAGTGTGAATGTTGTCACTGCCACAGCTCCCCCTGGTGGCCAGACGTTAAATTGCCTCTGTCTGTCTTGTGTGTTTGTGTGTTTAAATGTAATGTGTACATTGTAATCCGCCCTGAGTCCCCTGCGGGGTGAGAAGGGGTGAATGAAGTAAATAAATAAATAAATAAATAAATTGAGGCAAGTGTGAATGTTGTCATTGCCACAGCTCCCCCTGGTGGCCAGACGTTAAATTGCCTCTGTCTGTCTTGTGTGTTTGTGTGTCTAAATGTAATGTGTACATTGTAATCCGCCCTGAGTCCCCTGCGGGGTGAGAAGGGTGAATAGAAATGAAGTAAATAAATAAATAAATAAATAAATTGAGGCAAGTGTGAATGTTGTCATTGCCACAGCTCCCCCTGGTGGCCAGACGTTAAATTGCCTCTGTCTGTCTTGTGTGTTTGTGTGTCTAAATGTAATGTGTACATTGTAATCCGCCCTGAGTCCCCTGCGGGGTGAGAAGGCGGAATAGAAATAAAGTAAGTAAGTAAATAAATAAACAAATAAATAAATCTTTTGGGCTTGGCCTCATGTTAGTAGCCACCCCGACTCCACTTTGGGGAGATGGAGCCCGGTTATAAATAGTAATAATTGTTATTGTTATTATTTGGAAAGGCACAGAAGGTGAAGAGAGGTGGTCTTGGAGCCACGCTCTGTGTGTCTGCCCTCTTTACGCCCTCAAACAAACAGGCCCGGATTACCCATAAGGCCACCCTAGGCCATGGCCTAGGGGCGCAAGCCAAGGGGGGCGCAGTTCACACAGACCAAAAAAAAAGTTGAAACAAAACTGCAACGCGAGGCATGGAGATGACTCTCTCTCTCTCTCTCTCAGGGGAGGGCGGGGGAGAGCGCTGCGAATGGGCGGGGGCGAAGGGAATGGCGCCCCCCCTCGCCATCATCCCCGCCCCCTTGTCAAGGAAGGACGGCGCGAGGAGGAGGCGGAGGGAAGCCCCCGGGGCTGCTGCCAGGCATGCGCGGCACCCAGGAACCTGGCGGAGGAGGCAGAGGCACTCGCGCCCTCCTGCTGCGCATGCCCGGCAGTGGCACTGGGGGCGGGGCTTCCCTCCGCCTCCTCCACCCCTCCTTCTCACACCCTCCTTCCTTGAGTCAAGGGATGGCGCGAGGAAGAGGAGGTGGAGGGAAGCTCCGCCCCCGGGGCCGCTGCCGGTCATGCACAGCAGGAGGGCGCAAGCGCCTCTGCCTCCTCCGCCATGTTCCTGGATGCCACGCATGCCCGGCAGTGGCCGGGCCCAGGGGCTTCCCTTCCTTCATCCTCCTCCTCGCGCCCTCCTTCCTTGACTCAAGTAAAGAGGGTGCGCCGTGAGGAGGAGGGGGGGTGCGGTAGAGGTTGGTTTGGGGGCGTAATTCCAAAGTGTGGCCTAGAGCGCCAAAAGGGGTTAATCCAGGCCTGTAAACAAAACCAGTTTGTGGCACAGTGATCATGACGATGGCACTATGTAACAAAATTTGAAAAATGTTCTCTTCCTGGTTTGGAAGTGTTATTTCCTGCCTAATTTTGGAGTTCTTACTTTTGAAAGTAGTTGTTCTGCTCCCAAAACTTTGTTTTTTTGCAACTGCCACAAAGGAGGTTGTAGTTGGTTGGGACTCTGGCCCTCCTCCCGGGTGTTTTGGACTCCAACTCCCACAATTCCTTTTCCCCTTCAGCCACTTAAAGCCCACTTGAAGGGCCCCACTTCATGAGATATTCATTGGAAAAACTAGAGTGAAATGTGCCGCGGGTTTTGCAGTTTAATCAAAGTTTCCCATGTTTTTGTGACAGAACCAATTAGGAAATGACATGTATAACCCAGGAACGAAAATCATGTTACAGAGTGTGATTGATCACTTCAACCGTCTGCTTTTTATCAGAATGTTGAACTTCCAAAGATAGTAGTAGTAGTAGTATTGCAAAGACTGGATGGCCATCTGTTGGGGTGCTTTCATTGTATTTTTCCTCCATGGGTTTGCACTGTTGTTGTTGTTATATTATTATTATTCCTCTCCATTGGTGCCCCCTTGCAGTGTGAGGGAGGCTTGCGTACCCTGTTTGGGCTGGAAGTCAGCCTGAAGAAAACGGAAGTCCTCTACCAGCCCGCACCACAGGAAGAGCACCATCATCCCCACATCAGCAGAGGCGCATCTGTATCAGCCAATAAAGTCATGGCGACCGTTTTTTGGGATGCGAGCGGTATAATCCACATTGACTCCCTTCAAAAGGGTAAAAAAATCCATGGCGAATATTATGCCAACTTATTGGGTCGATTTAATGAGGATTTGAGGAAAATAACGACCACATTTGGCCAAGGAAAAAGTTCTTTTGCACCAGGACAATGCAAGGGTGCACACATGTGCAGTTGCCATGGCAACAATCCATGAATTGAGATCAGGGGTGGTCTAAGGTTATTTTATATGGTAAGCGAACATTACTTTGGTGCCCCCCCCTTTGTCTCCGCCCCCTCTCCCTTTGCTTCCGCCCCTGCCTGCCCAATTGTGTCACGTGACGTGTTTACAGGCTTCTGCATCTGCAGGAGCTTCTGTGCATGCCCAGAAGCTCCTGCAGGCGCATGAAAGCAAAGCCTGTAAACACGTCACGTCAGCACTCCGTCCGTATTCGGCACGCCGGGGGTTAAGCCTCTCCCTTTGCCTCCGCCCCCTGCGTGCCAAATACGGAAGGAGTGCTGACGTGACGTGTTTACAGGCTTCGGCTTCTGTGCCTGCAGGAGCTTCTGGGCATGCGCAGTGGCTCCGGAGCACAACTTCAGCTCCGGAGCCACTGTGCATGCGCGAAAATCTCCACGCATGCCCAGAAGCTCCTGCAGGCCAGGCGCTGAAGCCGACGCAGCAGCAGGGAGGTTTGCTACGGCGACGTGGCGGCGCCCTTCCCAGAAGATGGCACCCTTCCCAGAAGTTGGCGCCCTAAGCGGCCGCTTACTTCGCGTATACGTTGGACCGCCCCTGATTGAGATACAAATTGCTCTCTCATCCGCTCTATTCTCCGGATTCAGCCCCGAGTGACTATTTCTTGTTTCCAAACCTGAAGAAATGGCTCGGCGGAAAGAGATTTGGCTCCAACCATGAAATAATCTCACAAACGAATACCTGTTTTGATGACCTCGGGAAATCTTATTTTTTGGAAGGTATAAAAAGATTGGAGGAAGTTGGACAAAGCGTATAGAGCTCAAAGGAGATGACGTTGAAAAATAAAATTATTTTTTTATCCAAAAACCTGTGTTTCATTCAAAAAGTCACGGACTTATTGACCTGCCCTCGTATAAAGGCTTCAGTTGTCAGAGAGGGAACCACACTGACCAAAAACCCACAGTTTGGGTAGATGGCCATTGAGGGCTACGAAAGCACAGCAAACCCAAAGGCCGGGCCTTCCCCCCGTTGCCTTCCCACAAGGAGCCGGTCATCCCATTCCTTTGGGGACTTGGCTTTGACTAATGCCCAAACCCCCCACCCCAAAGGCTTCCTGAGACAGGAGCCAAAGGAGGCGGGTGATGTCTGCCTGTTGGGAGCATTCCAAAGTCACGTTTGCGAGCCTCTCTCTGCCTTCTGCAAAAAGCCGGGGTCAGGGGTCCCGTGCCCCCAGGGGCCAGGGGAGGGGGGCACTGGCGGAGATGGGGAGGGGGAGTGGCCATCTGCTGGGCTGCTTAATGCAGAGGTCAGCTCTCTGTCACGCAGCCCGCCAGCCTTTGGCTTGCAGGGCCCCCAAAGCGAGGGGGGCAGCGCCTGGAAGAGAGGCATGATGAAAGCTGAGCCCTGATGCAGGGAGACAAGCCAGCCAGGGGCGGCTAAGTGGAAACAGCCATGGGCCCTGGCCCTTAAAGGAGCCGCACCCCTCCCGCCCCTCCCTGGCACATGCCAAGAGCACCCTGCCCCCCAAAACTACTCATAGAATAGAGTTGGAAGAGACTACATGGGACTTCTAGTCCTTTGGATGGGAACAGGGTGGGAAACCCTGACTGGAGTGGATCAAAGCTTTGACTGTGCTTTTCCTGCATTGACTTCTGCTGCTATTGCTGTTGTTGTTGTTACAAAGGCTAGATGGCCATCAATTGGGGTGCTTTGATTGTGTTTTTTCCTCAATGGGTTTCTGTTGTTGTTGTTGTTGCTATTGTTGTTATTATTCTAATAAAGGCTGGATGTCCATCTATTGGGGGTGCTTTGATTGTGTTTTTCCTCAATGGGTTTCTGTTGTTGTTGTTGTTGCTATTGTTGTTATTATTCTAATAAAGGCTGGATGTCCATCTATTGGGGGTGCTTTGATTGTGTTTTTCCTCAACGGGTTTCTGTTGTTGTTGCTGCTATTGTTGCTATTATGCTAATAAAGGCTGGATGTCCATCTATTGGGGGTGCTTTGATTGTGTTTTTCCTCAACGGGTTTCTGTTGTTGTTGCTGCTATTGTTGCTATTATGCTAATAAAGGCTGGATGTCCATCTATTGGGGGTGCTTTGATTGTGTTTTTCCTCAACGGGTTTCTGTTGTTGTTGCTGCTATTGTTGCTATTATGCTAATAAAGGCTGGATGTCCATCTATTGGGGGTGCTTTGATTGTGTTTTTCCTCAATGGGTTTCTGTTGTTGTTGTTGCTATTGCTGTTATTATTCTAATAAAGGCTGGATGTCCTTCTATTGGGGGTGCTTTGATTGTGTTTTTCCTCAATGGGTTTTCTGTTGTTTGTTGTTGTTATTATTCTAATAAAGGCTGGATGTCCTTTATTGGGGGTGCTGTTATTATTCTAATAAAGGCTGGATGTCCTTCTATTGGGGGTGCTTTGATTGTGTTTTTCCTCAATGGGTTTCTGTTGTTGTTGTTGCTATTGTTGTTATTATTCTAATAAAGGCTGGATGTCCATCTATTGGGGGTGCTTTGATTGTGTTTTTCCTCAATGGGTTTCTGTTGTTGTTGTTGCTATTGCTGTTATTATTCTAATAAAGGCTGGATGTCCTTCTATTGGGGGTGCTTTGATTGTGTTTTTCCTCAATGGGTTTCTGTTGTTGTTGTTGTTGTTGCTATTGCTGTTATTATTCTAATAAAGGCTGGATGTCCATCTATTGGGGGTGCTTTGATTGTGTTTTTCCTCAACGGGTTTCTGTTGTTGTTGTTGTTGTTGTTGTTGCTATTGCTGTTATTATTCTAATAAAGGCTGGATGTCCTTCTATTGGGGGTGCTTTGATTGTGTTTTTCCTCAATGGGTTTCTGTTGTTGTTGTTGCTATTGTTGTTATTATTCTAATAAAGGCTGGATGTCCTTCTATTGGGGGGTGCTTTGATTGTGTTTTTCCTCAATGGGTTTCTGTTGTTGTTGTTGCTATTGCTGTTATTATTCTAATAAAGGCTGGATGTCCCATCTTTGATTGTGTTTTTCCTCAATGGGTTTCTGTTGTTGTTGTTGTTGCTATTGTTGTTATTATTCTAACAAAGGCTGGATGTCCATCTATTGGGGGTTCTCTCATTGTATTTTTCCTCCATGGGTTTGTATTAGTAGTAGTAGTAGTACCGGTAGTAGTAATAGTAGTAGTATTGCAAAGACTGAATGGCTATCTGTTGGGGGGTGCTTTCATTGTATTTTTCCTCCATGGGTTTCTACTGTTGTTGTTATATTATCATTATTATTATCATCATCATCATTGTCATCACCATCATTATTATTATTAAGGAGGCTGAATGGCCATCCGTTGGTAGTGCTTTCATTGTGTTTTTCCCTCCATGGGTTTCTATTATTATTATTAGTGGTAGTAGTAGTAATATTGTAAAGACTGGATGTCCATCTATTGGGGGTGCTTTGATTGTATTTTTCCTGCATGAGCTTTTGTTGATGTTGTTGTTGTTTTACAAAGGCTGGATGGACATCTGTGAGATATATATATATATATATATATATATATATATATATATACACACACACACATATACATACACACACACACACACACAGTATACATATACACACACACAATATATATATACTTTCTCTCTCTCTCTCTCTCAATATATATAGAGAGAGGGGGGAAGGAGGGGGGAGGGAGGGAGGGAGAGGTAAAGGTTTCCCCTTGACTCTGGGGGTTGGAAATATGTGGTTGCTCGTATGTGTACCTGTAATCCGCTCTCATCTCCATTTCTAAGCCAAAGAGCCGGCGTTGTCCATAGATACCTCCAAGGTTATGTGGCCAGCATGACTGCATGGAGTGCTGCTACCTTCCCGCCGGAGCAGTACCTATTGTGATCTATTCACATTTTGAACTGCTAGGTTGGCAGAAGCGTGGGCTAACAGCAGGAACTCACGCCACTCCCTGCATTTGAACCTGTGACCTTTCAGTTAGCAAGTTCAGCAGCTCAGCGGTTTAATGCACTGTGCCACCGGGGGCTGTGTGTGTGTGTGTGTGTGTGTATGAATGATTGATGTTATTATTTCTGGCCAATATTTGTATATATATTTATACTTATATCTATGTATATAATAAAAGTCAGTGTTTGCGGCCGGAGGTGTGGAGGAATATGTGGCAGCTTTCTGATTGGCTCCCCCTGTGGGATTATTTGCATAAAGGACTCTGATTGGCCAGCCTCAGAACTCCAACATTCTAAGGCACCAGACAGAGGGGATTGGTTGCCACTGAGGGAATATTTGCATAAATGACTCTGATTGGCCAACACCCAAGACTCAAAGCCTCGACATTCAAACAACATGATTGGTTGCCACTGAGGGAGAATTTGCAAAACCAGCTCTGATTGGCCAGCTTCTAGATTCCAACATTCTAAGGTGATGCAGAGGGAAAAGGAAAGGCCTCAGGCGGTCAGTCACTGCGGCCCACAGCAATGATGGATCAGGACCAAACTTGGCACACAGAGGCCCAATGGCCCACTTCACAACCTGGTGTGGTTTAGGGCAGGATGGGCCACGAATGATGGGATTTGCAGTACCTTCACCTGACTCCCTTCCCAAACAATGACCCACTCTCCATCCTACTGCAGTTTAGAGGAGGGCGGACCATGGATGATGGAACTTGAAGTACCTCTACTCATTCCCCGTGACCACAGCAGCCCCCAACAAAGACTGATAAAGACCATACTTGATACACAGAGCCCCCATGATCCACTCTACATTCTACTGCAGTATGGAGGAGGATGGATCATGGACTATGGTACTTGAAGTACCTCCACTTACTTCTCAAGTGTGCTCCGACCCTCATCCAATGACTGCTCAAGACCAAACTTGGCACACATAACCCCCATTACCCCCTTAACATCCTGGAGAGGTTTAGGGGAGGTGGACCACGGATTATGGGATTTGTAGTACTTTCAAATGCTTTTGTTCCGACAGACCACTGTGGCCCCCGACAAAGAACACTACAGACCTAACTTGGCACACAGAGCCCCTATGACCCACTCTACATTCTACTGCAGTTTTGGAGGAGGGTGGACCATGGATGATGGGACTTGAAGTACCAAAGACCAACCTAGGCACACAATGCCTTTCTCAAATCACCCGGGCACCGCCGGGTCCCCAAGCTAGTAAATAAATAAATAATCAAGCTTCACAGAAGGGAAAAAAAAAGGAGGAGTGGGAGAAAATAGATTTCGTTCATCTGCAAATATAATTAAGATTTTGCCGTTAATTTGCTGGCATTGGCCACGTCAACCAAGCACCAAATCACGAGGCGGCTCAGGTTCCATCTTCTCTCTCTCTTTGCAACTTTATGTATAATGCATTCGACAAATAATGGGAACGGGGAAGATTACATTCCGGACCCTGCAGTGAGTAAATTAAATGTAGGTGCTGCAAAGTAAATTGAAATACATATTGGACTTATTACACTGTCGAGTTTAATAGCCACTGGTGAGCTGGATGGCAGCTGCCGAATATAATCTGCTTCCAATGAAAATAGATGTAGGCTGGAGTTAATTTTTATATTTATATTTATATATATATATTTAATATATATTTATATTTATGAAATATTAGGCATGAGAAAAAAGTTATGAAAATGAATCGTTTCGTAAGAAATTCGTAAGAAATGCTACTTTCGAGCTTTTCCGCACCTGGAACGCCAACCAGGAAGTGGACTTAATTTTTCGAACTTTGGGGGCCAGGATTTTCTTAAGTGTCGTTATTAGGTCGTAAGGGGGCATAAGGGGGCACCCTCCTTCTCTCTCACACACCTCCCGCCTCCCTTGCCAATATTATGGCAAGGCAAGCCCTAAAATCCTTCGGCTCGGCTGGAAGGAAGCCTGGAAAAAATGTAAACAGAGAGGATTACTCAGAAGTAAATCTGCAAAGGAGGGCACTTTGGATGAGTAAACCTCTCTGTTTACATTTTTTCCAGGCTTCCCTGCCTCTCCTGCCTGCCAGGATCTAAAGCATCAAAGAGTATTGGGGTGAGAAACCAACCTAATGTATAATAGAATGAATGCTACTGTAAGTGCCTAATATCTGCAAAGGAGGGCACTTTGGATGAAGGGCCCTCCTTTGTGGATTTACTTCTGAGTAAACCTCTCTGTTTACATTTTTTCCAGGCTTCCCTGCCTCTCCTGCCTGCCAGGATCTAAAGCATCAAAGAGTATTGAGGTGAGAAACCAACCTAATGTATAATAGAATGAATGCTACTGTAAGTGCCTAATATCTGCAAAGGAGGGCACTTTGGATGAAGGGCCCTCCTTTGTGGATTTACTTCTGAGTAAACCTCTCTGTTTACATTTTTCCAGGCTTCCCTGCTCTCCTGCCTGCCAGGATCTAAAGCATCAAAGAGTATTGGGGTGAGAAACAAACCTAATGTATAATAGAATGAATGCTACTGTAAGTGCCTAATATTATAAGTAATCCAACTGGTCATACCTACATTCCATGCACATGCAATAATACAGCAGTAATAACAATAACAAGAGGTAAAATTCAAACCGAAGTATTCTGACTGGTCTCTCCTCATGCGGTGCAAACGGGGCTCGGGAAATTAGCCCGGGGGAAAAGCCAGCGTTTTCTGCTTGGGAGCACACACATACATATTCTTGGGAGGGGGGATTTGCTGCAGAATCTTCTCTATGAAGCCGGGATTCTGCAGCAAATCCCCCCCAAAGAATATGTTTGTGTGTGCACCCAAGCAGAAAACGCTGGCTTTTCTGGGCTAATTTCCCGGGCTCACAGAGAAGAGCCCGTTTGCACCGCATGAGGAGGGACCAGTCAGAATACTTCGGTTTGAATTTTACCTCTTCTTATACCCATTGTTATTACTGCTGTATTATTGCATGTGCATAGAATGTAGGTATATGACCAGCCTGGGCAAACTTGGGCCCTCGCTCCCTCAGGATTGGGGTGAGAGAGAGGCAGCGAGGAGCGAGGGGGGGGGCTCCTCCTCCTTTTCTTTTGCTGCTTCCAAGAATAGAATACCCCCTCCCTCCCTCCTTCCTATTTGGAGAGTCCCATCTAGAATTCAGTGTGATTTATTCAAGTTTTGGCCTACAACTCCCAGAAATCCCAGCCAATTTACCAGCTGTTAGGATTTCTGGGAGTTGTAGGCCAAAACCATCTGAATGCGCATGCTCTGGCATACGAATTACTAACGAATTTCATTAGTAATTAAGTTACATTTTAGAACTTTTTGGGAAATTTTTGTAAGTCTTTGATATACTAATCAACCCTCCCCCCCATTAGATTTACGATTTGCTATTTTTGGGTTCTAAACCATGCCTAATATATATATATATATATATATATATATATATATATATATATATCTGATCAGTGATGGCCTTGTTGCTAAACCCAGGAGAAATCGAGTAGATCAGTGTTTTTCAACCTTTTTTGAGCCGCGGCATATTTTTTACATTGACAAAATCCTGGGGCAAACCACCAACCAAAATGACACAAAATGACACTCTAACACAGTCATACATATAGTTAATATGCTTTTAAATGTATTTATACACTCAGTGTGAAACTTGGGCCTGTTTTGATGAACACAACATATATATGACTTCCTCTCACATACTTATACATGGCTACCATGTCTTCTCTCAGTCTTCTCTTCTTCAGGCTAAACATGCCCAGCTCTTCAAGCCGCTCCTCATAGGGCTTGGTCTCCAGACCCTTGTGAAATTTCACCCTGAGTGAAACTTGCTTCCAGTTAACTAGGGATGTCATGAAGCTGTTAGAAACAGTTCCTTTTGGGGGTGGGGGGGAGGCTACTCTCAAAAAATCCAGTAAAATAGTTTAAAAAAACTTTTCCAAGTGGAGAGGCTCAATTTGTTTCTTGGAAACCTGTGATTGCTTCACCCTCTATACATCTATAGACTATACATTTCATAGATCTGTGTGGCCTCTTTCGCTGCCTCCCTCCTCCCTCTGCAAAAGCAGAGCACTGGGCGGAAGTGATTGAGTCGGCGTTTTCACGTTGGCTTGGATTTCTCACAAGAATAACCAAAGCCGGAAGCTCCATGTCGGTGAATTGGGCAGTGAACGAACCTGAGAGCATCGGGAGGCTAAAGCAGCCCTGAGAGGGAGCTGGACCCATGCTGAGTCGAGGCTCCTGAAGGCTTCCTCAAGGCGGGCCTGGCCCTGGCATTCGGCGGAGCCCTTCCTTTGCCTCGGGGAGGATCTTTGGGGAGGGAAAGAGGGAGAAGAGCTGCTAGGAGGGGGAAGAGTGCCAATTTCCCACGGCACAACTGATGATCGCTCACGGCACACTAGTGTACTCACGGCACACTGGTTGGGAAACACTGCCCTAAGGAGACCCTAAACTACTTCCTATAGGAACAGCATGGGCAAAATGGGCCCCGGTACACTCTAAGGAAGCCCTAAACAACTTCCAATAGGTTCTGCATGGGAAAACCGGACCCCGGCACACCCTAAGGAGGCCCTAAACAACTTCCTAAAGAAACCGCATGGGCACAATGGGCCCCGGCACACCCTAAGGAGGCCCTAAACAACTTGAAAAAGGGAGTGCAAGAGCAAAATGGGCCCCAGCACATGCTAAGGAGGCCCTAAACAACTTCCAATAGGGACCGCATGGGAAAACCGGGCCCCAGCACACCCTAAGGAGGCCCTAAACAACTTGCTGCATGGGCAAAATGGGCCCCGGCACATGCTAAGGAGGCCCTAAACAACTTCCAATAGGGACCGCATGGGAAAACCGGGCCCCAGCACACCCTAAGGAGGCCCTAAACAACTTCCTAAAGGAACCACATGGGCAAAAATTGGCGCATGGGCAAATTGGCACACCATAAGGAGGCCCTAAACAACTTGCCCTAAACAACTTCCTAAAATGGGCAGGTACCGACACACCAGGCAAAACTAGCCCTGGCACACCCTAAGGAGACCCTAAACTACTTCCTAAAGGAACCGCATGGGCAAAATTGGCCCCGGCACACCCTAAGGAGGCCCAAAACAACGTCCAATAGGGACCGAATGGGAAAACCTGGCCCCGGCACACCCCAAGGAGGCCCTAAACAACTTGAAACAGGTACCGCATGGGAACATGCGTGTCCGCCATTAACGAAGCTATTCCGGAATTTCGGAATGAATTCGGGAAATTCCGAAGTTTTTCCGGAAAATTTCGGAAGTCGTTCAGATTCGAAGCACCAGCGCTCCCTACATCCGGAACAAGTTTTGAACCTTTTTTGGGAAAAAGAAAAACCCGTCCTACAAGGTACCCATGAAAACGAGCATGACACCCTTGTCTGAGACGGCTATGAACGCGTTGGCTTCCCAAACCTCCCAGGAAGGAAGACAACGTCCTGCATGACCACCTTTTCCTTTCCTTTCCTCCCATCCCATCCCCGGAGAATGACTTTGACGCTTTACACAAGGCTTGTTATTCTGTTCTTTGGGCCTCTTTGGGGATGGAATTAGGGAGACGGGGAAGGGGCGTATTGTTCCAGAGCTGCCCCTCGCACAAAATAAATCCTTTATGCATGGCTTTTTAAAAAAAACCAGAGGGGAGAGACTTAGTGCTTTCAGATTTATTCTCCGGTGCTCTCCAGTGACCTTGCGCGACCTCCATTACTCAGGAATCCTCCAGAGGAATCCTTAAAAGGCTGCCTCGCAATTATGGACCTTCAGGCTCATTTGTTTGCTCAGGGCAGGGTGGTCTCGTATATCCGGACCCCCGCTCCTCTCCCTCCCCAAGTCCTTGGCAAAGGGAGGGGGGAAAGGCCTGCTAAAATTATGATCATCATCATTATCCCTCTCCGCTTAAAATTGCAAATCCTCCTCTCTCTTTTTTTTTTGCAAAGGCCGGAGACCCTTCTTGGCTTTGTGTTGGGGTTCCCAGCCCTGGATCTCGACTGAGAACAATGGGGTTCATCTGCATGATAAAACTCAAGCCTGCCCCTCTTGAGAAGGCTTCTAGTCGGTGAGAACCTGGGAAGGAAGGAAGGAAGAAAAGGAGGAGAGGAACACTCTTTCGGAGACATCTGCTTCCTGAAGTTCCAGAGAGAGAAAGGAGGGAAGGAGGGCGGGAGGTCGCAGATGACGGATGGGTCCAAAAACCACTCTGGGGGAATTCAGAGCTGTGGGTAGGATATTCAAGTTGGAGACGTAGGACAGTGTTTCCCAACCTTTTTTGAGCCGCGGCACACTTTTAACATTAAAAAAAAATCCGGGGGCACAACACCAACCAAAACGACACAAAATGACACGCTAACACAGTAAAGAACGGCTGGGGGATGGTGGCCTGCTGGGAGCAGCTGCTGGGAGCGCTGAAGCTGAGGGAGGGGGGAGGAGCCAGGCTGTGACATGCCCCACCCCCTCCCCAGTGCTTCAGCTCTCCCACAGCTTCTCCGGCCTTGCGGGGTCAGTGCGACGCCAGAGGTGGCGGAGCCCGCTCAAGGCTGGCTTGGCACTGTCCTCCTCAAGGCTGGCACTGCCCCTTGTGGGAGAGCTGAAGCTGGAGGAGTGGGCAGAGCCAGGCGCACCATGTCTCCCCCTCTCGCCGGCTTCAGCCCCAGCTTCTCCAGCCTTGAGGGGGCAGTGCCAAGCCAGTGGTGGCAGAGCCAGCACAATGCTGGCTTGGCACTGTCCCCCACAAGGCTGAGAAGCTGTGGGAGAGCTGAAGCCAGGGGGGGGAGCCAGGCCATGCCATGCCCCACCCCCTCCTCTCAGCTTCAGCTCCCACAGCTTCTCCAGCCTTGAGGAGACAGTGCCAAGCCAGCAGTGGCAGAGCCAGCACAATGCTGGCTTGGCTCTGTCCCTCAAGGCTGGAGAAGCTGTGGGAGAGCTGAAAGCCGTGGGGAGGGGGAGCAGAGCCAGGCAGCGCCATGCCCACCATCTCCCCTGGCTTCAGCTCTCCCACAGCTTCTCCAGCCTCAAGGGGGCAATGCCAAGCCAGCGGTGCCAGAGCCAGCACAATGCTGCCTTGGCATTGTCCTTCAAGGCAGAGCCAGCACAATGCTGGCTTGGCATTGTCCAGCTTTGAGGGGCAGTCAAGGCTGGAGCCAGCACAATGCTGGCATGGACTGCCCCCACAAGCTGAAGCCGGGAAGGGGGAGAGCCATGCCCCACCATCCTCCAGCTTCCTCTCCACAGCTTCAGCCCAGGGGTTCTGCCAGTCTTGAGGGCACAAGGCAGTGCCAAGCCAGCAGTGGCAGAGCGCCAGCACAATGCTGGCAATGGCACTGCTGCCTTGGCATTGTCCTTCAAGGCTGGAGAAGCTGTGGTAGAGGGCTGAAGCTCAAAGGGAGGGGGCAGAGCCAGGCCAATGCCATGCCCTGCCCCCTCCAAGGCTGGCTTCAGCTCTCCAGCAGCTGCTCTCCAGCAGCTGCTCCAGCCTTGGGGGGCAGTGCCAAGCCAGCAGTGGCAGAGCCAGCACAATGCTGGCTTGGCACTTCCCCCACAAGGCTGGAGAAGCTGTGGGAGAGCTGAAGCCGGGGGAGGGGGCAGAGCCAGGCCACTCCATGCCCTGCCCCCTCCCCCCCCTGGCTTCAGCCCACAGCTTCTCCAGCCTTGAGGGGCAGTGCCAAGCCAGCGGTGGCAGAGCCAGCACAATGCTGGCTTGGCACTGTCCCCTCAAGGCTGGAGAAGCTGTGGGAGAGCTGAAGCCGGGGGAGGGGAAGGAGGAGGAAAGAAGAAGAGGAAGAATGATGATTATGTATTATTATTATTATTATTATTATTATTACCTTTTTGTTCTATTAATATAGTTCTCATTCCTTCAGGGTTTTCGAAACTGTTGAAATACAATCCTAAAACTTTGCGAAATAGTACCGGTATTTCTTGGTCCCCAATAAAGAGAGCATCTCCATTTGTAAGCACTTGGGGTAAACATGGAAATCGGTCCCTTGCAAGAGGCGCAATTGCTCCTTGCTACTTTTTAATGGCACATTCAAACTTCCACAGAGGCAACTTGTGCGCAGCTGGACAATGAACAAGACTGAGAACCACTTCACCCTCCACAATGGCCCACAAGTTCTGAGCAAACCCTATTTCTTAATCCTTTTTCGGACAAAGTCACCCTTTGCCAGTCCTCCCTTTATTATCCCCCTATTATAAGTGGGCTGGGTTTGTCTGCCTTGGATTCAAATGAAGTGTTTGAGCATGGGCAGGGAGTACCTGCGGCCCCGCTGTCAAAACGTCACTCCCGCTTCTCATAACGCAAGCCCTCCTCGCCCCTTCTCTCGAAATACACACGCAGCAATGGTGGGGATTATTTTTTCCCCCTTCCCCTTTTCTTTTTTGCTCCGTAGGAACAAGTGGGTCGGGTTTGGGGGAGAAAAGAGCCGCAGTCAAAAGAGCGCCTCGTAATTATGCGCCGCGGTGAAGAAATGCGTGATTTGTCTGTCCCTTCCAGACCTGGAGCTATTATTGTCACTGGCAGGAGGCCAGAGTTATGAAGCCATTCTGTGCGCGGACACACTGCTGCCGGGTTCTTTCTTTTTTAACGCAAACCCAAACACTACGCGCTGCAAAATAACGCATACGTGTCCCACATAAACAACCTAAATATGCCTTTTCTGGATCATATAGGGCAGGGCTGTACAACTGGTGGCGGGGGCCGTATACGGCCCCCCAGCCCCTTCCCTACATCCCCTAAGCTTTTTAATACAAAATAAAAATAAAAAATGAATTAAAATAAAATATTTTTAAAAATTACCCACTTCTGGGTTTCGGAGCAAGTATCGCGAGACTACGGAAGTGGCACACTTTTGACATTAAAAAAAAATCCGGGGGCACACCACCAACCAAAACGACATAAAATGACACGCTAACACAGTAAAGAACGGCTGGGGGATGGTGGCCTGCTGGGAGCAGCTGCTGGGAGTGCCGAAGCCGGGGAGGGGGGGGGAGCCCTGCCGTGCCATGCCCTGCCCCCTCCCCCGGCTTGAGCTCTCCCACAGCTTATCCAGCCTTGAGGGGGCAGTGCCAAGCCAGCGGTGGCAGACTACGGAACCCACACGGGATTTCGCTCTCAACGCGAAATCTCACCTGCGTTGAGAGCGAAATCCCGTGTGGCTTCCGTAGTCTCGCGATACTCCTGTTGCCGAGATCTCGGCTACTTAATAATCCGTGATGCCCACGCAGACGTGATTTGTACCTTCCCGGCTGCTGCCTCGGTCGGGCGTCACCTCTGCTCGTGGTCCTGGCTGCTCCAGGATAGGCTAACCTTTATTTGTAAAGGTAGGCTAACCTTAATGTTATTATTATGTAATTGTGTATCTGAATGCCCCCCTGCATTTAATGTTAGTAAAATGTTATATTTGACTGTGTGCATGCCCCTTTTGAATTCCCACCCAGCATTTTATCTCAGTAAAAGATTATATTTGACTGTATGCATGCCTCTTATGAGTAGTAAGCCGGGGGCGGAGCCGGGGGCGGGGGCAGACCCTACGGCCCCCCAGGTCATCAGCGACCGGAATTCAGGCCCCTGGGCCGGTAGAAGTTGGACAGCCCTGATATAGAGTTGATCTCCCAGTGGTTCCCAAAGGCTGGAAGAGGTTTCAGAATACCATTTCCATCATCCTCAGCCACTGTGGGGATGATAGGAGTTGTCATCAAAAGGACGCCTGACCAGGCCCGGATTAACCCCTTTTGGTACTCTAGGCCACATTTTGGAATTACGCCCCCAAACCAACCTCTACCGCACCGCACCCCCCACCTTCCTTCTTTCCACTGCCCACGCTTTGCCCCCCAAAAGGAAAAAGGAGCAAGGAGAATCCTGGCCTAATTCCAACCCTGCTTCTCCTTCTTTTTCCCCCGCAGGCGCCGAGCCCTTCTTCCCGCACTCACGTGACCTTTCGGCATGAAGGCTACTGTGGGGCGGCAACTGCGCCGGGATTCAAGCCGCCTCTGCCTCCTCCGCCATGTTCCTGGGTGCCGCGCATGCCTGGCAGCGGCCCCGGGGGCGGGGCTTCCCTCCACCTCCTCCTCCCGCCCTCCTTCCTTGAGTCAAGGAAGGAGGGTGCGAGCGAGGAGGAAGAGGAAGGAAGGAAAGCCCCCGGGGCCACTGCCGGGCATGTACGGCAGGAGGGCGCGAGCGCCTCTGCCTCCTCCACCATGTTCCTGGGTGCCGTGCATGCCCGGCAGTGGCCCCGGGGGCTTCCTTACGCCTTTTCCTTACCCTCCTTCCTTGACAAGGGGGTGGGGGCGATGGCGAGGGGGGGCACCATTCCCTCCTTCCCTTCCCCTCGCAGCGCTCTCCCCCCCGCCCTCCTACGAGAGAGAGAGAGTAATCTCCATGCATTGCGGTTTTGTTTCAACATATATTTTTTTGGTCCGTGAACTGCGCCCCCCTCGGCTTGCGCCCCTAGGCCATGGCCTAGGGTGGCCTTATGAGTAATCCGGGCCTGCGCCTGACAGCTGCGCCATCTTGAAAGACTAAGTAATTGCTGGACATATAAATAAGAACGTCAGCCGAAATACCAGCTAACGTGGGAGACTGAAACCAGAAGATTCTGGCAGAGTCCAAGCCATGATAGATCAGTGCAAGCAGATCTACTGTTGCACTCCAGAACTGGGAAAGCCCTCTGACGTAAACGCACCACACGATGAGGGGAAAATCCATTCCTTTTCATTGAAGGTATACATGTAATCAAGTTAGAAAGTTCCCATAATATAAAGTCAGTAAAAATACAAAATCAAAAAGCAATATCTTTAAAAGGTCCAAGGCAGGGCTGCCCAGGAAGTCAATCGCGATCGACGGGTCGATCGTGAGTCGGAATCAAGTCGATAGCAGGCAGATGGGGTGCTTCTGCCCTGCGCGTGGTGCTCCTTCCATCCGCGGGGCATTGCGGGAACGAGGGAGCATGAGGCGGGGCCTCCGGAGGCCCCGCCTCGTGCTCCCTTGTTCCTGCAATGCCACGTGGGCAGAAAGAGGCAGCGAGCGGACGGCAGGAGCGGTGCGCGGGCAGCAGGAACCTTCCGCCCACGTGGCGCTTCTTCTGCCCGTGGGGCATTGCGGGAACAAAAGAGCGCTAGGCCCCGCCCCGCAATGCTGCGCGGCTGGCAGGAGCGTACACACAGCGGCACAGTATGGTAGATCTTTTTGACGTGGTTATTTAAAAAGTAGCTCGCATGCTGAAAAACTGTGGGCACCCCTGGTCCGAGGCATTCCAAGGTTCTCCCTTCCTTCCTTTCCATTTTCTCTTCCTTCCTCCCTTCCTTCTGTTCTCTGTTCCTTCCTTCTTTCCATCTTCCCGCCCTCCCTCCCTTCTGTTCTCCCTTCCTTCCTTCCTTCTTTCCATCTTCTCTTCCTTCCTCCCTTCCTTCTGTTCTCCCTTCCTTCCTTCTTTCCATCTTGCCTCCCTTCCTCCCGTTCTCCCTTCCTTCCTTCTGTTCTCCCTTCCTTCCTTCTTTCCAACTTCCCTCTCTTCCTCCCTTCCTTATTTCTGTTCTCCCTTCTTTCCTTCTTTCCATCTTCCCACCCTCCCTTCTTCCTGTTCTCCCTTCTTTCCTTCTTTCCATCTTCTCTTCCTTCCTCCCTTCCTTCTGTTCTCCCTTCCTTCCTTCTTTCCGTCTTCCCTCCCTCCCTTATTTCTCTTCTCCCTTCCTTCCTTCTTTCCATCTTCCCACCCTCCCTTCTTTCTGTTCTCCCTTCTTTCCTTCTTTCCATCTTCTCTTCCTTCCTCCCTTCCTTCTGTTCTCCCTTCCTTCCTTCTTTCCGTCTTCCCTCCCTCCCTTATTTCTCTTCTCCCTTCCTTCCTTCTTTCCATCTTCCCACCCTCCCTTCTTCCTGTTCTCCCTTCTTTCCTTCTTTCCATCTCCTCTTCCTTCCTCCCTTCCTTCTGTTCTCCCTTCCTTCCTTCTTTCCATCTTCCCACCCTCCCTTCCTTATTTCTGTTCTCCCTTCCTTCCTTCTTTCCGTCTTCCCTCCCTCCCCTCCCCACCACTTCCCTTTGCTTCCCTTCTTTCCATCTTCCCTCCTCTTCCCTTTGCTTCCCTTCTTTCCTTCCTTCTTTCCATCTCCCCCCCCCCCTTCCCTTTGCTTCCCTTCTTCCCTTCCTTCTTCCCTTCTCTTCTTCCCTTGCATCCATTTTTCTTCCTTTGGCAGCCGCAGCCCGCTCTGCCTTTCCTTGAGGCCGTATTTCACTCACACAAACCGTGTTGCCATCCCTTGCTCTCTGGCCTGGCGATGAACTTGTTGCCATGGCAGGGGTTTAAGTATGCACCGCAATGCTTCAAATGGGTTTCCAAAGCCACACTGGCTTTCAGGGAAACCCCATCAAAAGCTTATTTCTCACTGCAAGCAGAAACCTGGTTTCAGCGTCGCTGGCTTTCCTATAGAGAGGCGGACAAAGTATTCGCCTTAGACTCACACTTTTGGATCCGGACACTCCCTTAAACATCTGAACTTAAAAGAAATTGAAATATTTTGGCTTAAATCCAACCTTAAAACTGTGGCATAGACACCAAGAGCTAGGAAGCCCTGGTCCGTGAGTACTCTAACCGGAGGTCAGCTGTGACCAGCAGTGCTGCAGAATTCTAAGAGGCACAAATAGAAGGTGAAAGGGAGAAATGTGCCTAAAGGAAAGCACATCAAGCTAGCCCTGACCGGGACCTCCTTCCGTCTGGGCTGAATTTCTGGTCTGTTCTCTCCATTGCCCACGATGAGCTCCTTGGTCTTACTGATGTTAAGAACCAGATTATTGTCCCTGCGCCACGAAAGCACCCGAGGTCTTGTTTTGCATGTTGACGATTCCTATTTTCCAAAGGAGGCGGCCAATGCCCGCGCTCTAGAACCCGCCCTGCCTTTGTTTGCAACCAAAACAAAAAAATCCTTGCTCTTCTTTGGGCCTCTGGTCACAACGAAAGCATTCCTGGTTGCCTCCGTAGCCATTGTCCCCTTCCTGTGATCTGTGAAAACGGAGCCATTGAGCCCAGCACCAAAGGGATGTGAAAGGAGGAAGGAGGAGGAGAGGGGAAAGGAGGAGAGCGGGAAGGCTCTTGGCCTTGACAAAGAGGTGCTGCCCCTTTGAGAAAGTCACAAAGATACAGTCACACGACTTAGATATAAAAGTATCTATTTCATATTTGATGCACAGCAAAGGAACATATAGATGTATCAATCATTTTCGAACGTGTCACATATAAGTTCATAATGAGGGGACGCAATATCCACAGTAGATTAACGACTATAAATCATAACAAAAGCGCAACTCCTCAACAAAATAGTAAGACCGTCCGTGAAATCCAAAGGATGGTTCCCAAATGCCGTGAAGTCCAAACAGCAGACGATACAAGGACACAGGAGGCTATAATATGCTCCAGCTAATAAGTTCAAAAGTTGGTCGACGGGCTGGCGATGCCAAACTTTTCGGAGCCTCCCCGTTTCGCCCTGGCGGGTTCAAGGCCATAAATGATATTTTCCGTTCAAATATCGATCAGCGAGCGTTCAGGCTTAACCTTACCGCGGCGGTAAGGTGACCATAAAGGTGACCGCGGTAAGGTTAAGCCTGAACGCTTCGCTGATCGATATTTGGACCATGGAAATATCATTTATGGCCTTGAGAAAGCCCCGCCCGGGGGCGAAACGGGGGAGTGGCCTTTGAGAGTACCCCAAATTCATTTCTGGAGGGGAGAAAAAGCAAGTTGAATAGGGAAATACAGCCCTTAAGCAGCGCAGGGCGGGAGCTAGCTTTAGAACTCTTTCCTAACTAAGACAAGGACAACATCCGAGCAATAGATTGGCTTTGGTGCTGACATAGGGCGGACCTGCTCAACAGGCGGCCCGCGGACTGCACACGGCCCGCCAGCCCATTGCACGCGGCCCGCCTACCTTCCTGGAAAAAATCTTTTTTAAAAAAATGTGAAAAAAATTGGGGCGGGGAATTCGGGGGCTGCATGGCAGGCGCTGGCAGGGCGGGAGCGGCGAGGTGGAGGGCCCGGCGTCCTGCACGGCCCGCCCCTGGCGGGGCTGGGTGACGTCAAGCGTGGCCGGGCGGCGAGCAGGAAGAGGTGGAGGGAAGCCGCGGCCTCTGCCTCCACCTCTTCCTGCTCGCCACCGGCGCCACAACTGATGTCACCCAGCCCGCCGAAAAAGGGGCGGGCCGCACAGGATGCCGGGCCTCTGCCTCGCCTCCCGCCCGCATGCCCGCTGAGCGGCCCCGCCCTCGCGAGCGTCCCCGCCCCCTGCGAGCAACCTCACCCCCCACTGCAGCCCCCCAGGTGATCAGTCACCGGATTTCCGGCCCTTGGGCCGGTAGAAGTTGGACAGCCCTGATATAGGGTGAATCCACACTGCAGAACGATTGCAGTAGAATCATGGAAGCTATAGCCTGGAGAGGCGCCATCACTCCTGGCTAGAAAAGGCTGCTGCAGACCTTGTAAAACTACAACTCCCATCGTTCCATAGCATTGAGTCATGGCAGTTCATAGAATCATAGAATCATAGAATCTTAGAGTTGGAAGAGACCTCAGGGTCCAGTCCAGGCCTGGGCAAACTTTGGCCCTCCAGGTGTTTTGGACTACAACTCCCACAATTCCTAACAGCCGATAGGGAGTTGTAGTCCAAAACACCTGGAGGGCCAAGGTTTGCCCAGCCCTGGTCCAGTCCAACCCCATCCTGCCAAGGAGCAGGAAAATCGCATTCAAAGCACCCCTGACAGATGGCCATCCATCCAGCCTCTGTTTGAAAGCCTCCAAAGAAGAAGGAGGAGGAGAAAAAGGAGAAGGAGAAAAGGAGAAGGAGGAGAATTGGAGGAGAGAAGGAGAAAAGGAGGAGAAAAGGAGAAGGAGAAGGAGGAGAGGAGAAGGAGAAAAGGAGGAGAAGGAGAGAAGGAGAGAAGGAGGAGAAAAAGGAGAAATGGAGAAGGAGGAGAGAAGGAGAAATGGAGAAGGAGGAGAAAAAGAGAAGGAGAGAAGGAGAGAAGGAGAAGGAGAAAAGGAGAAATGGAGAAGGAGGAGGAATGGAGAAGGAGAAAAAGAAATTGAGAAGGGGAGAAGGAGAAAAGAAGGAGAATGAGAGAAGGAGGAGAAAAAAGGAGAAATGGAGAAGGAGGAGAAAAAGGAGAAATGGAGAAATGGAGAAGGAGGAGAAATGGAGAAGGAGAGAGAAGGAGAAAAGGAGAAATGGAGAAGGAGTGAAGGAGAAGGAGGAGAGAAGGAGGAGAAGGAGAGAAGGAGGAGAAAAGGGAGAAGGAGAAAGGGAGAAGGAGAGAGGAGGAGGAGAGAAGAAGAAGCAGAAATGGAGAAAGAGGAGAAAAAGAGAAGGAGCATGAGAGAAGGAGGAGAAAAGGAGAAGGAGAAATGGAGAAGGAGAAGGTAGAGCGTTCCACTGCTGAACGGCCCTCACAGTCAGGAAGTTCTTCCTCGTGTTCAGATGGAAGATTAACATCAAGGGTCCAAAAAGTCAAAGTATGTTTGTATATATTTGTACCCAACAAGGGTGTTGCTAGGTGAAGTGGTCCTCTGTCATATATCACCGGGTGGGCTACTTCTGGGTGAAGTGGCCCTCTGGGATGCCCTGAGAAGGTAGGAAGGTGAGAAGGGACCACAAAGAGAGTCAATGTGCCCTCAAGGCATTGTGAAGTAGGCTCTCTCAGAGCTGGAGAAGGGGGAAAGGGGAGGGAAAGGAAGGGAAAGGAAGGGAAGGGAAAGGAAAGGAAGGGAAAGGAAAGAGGGAAGGGAGGGAAAGGAAAGAAAGAGGGTAGGGAGGGAAAGGAAAGGAAGGGAAAGGAAAGAGGGAAGGGAGGGAAAGGAAAGAAAGAGAGTAGGGAGGGAAAGGAAAGGAAGGGAAAGGAAGGGAAAGGAAGGGAAGGGAAAGGGAAAGGAAAGAGGGAAGGGAAAGGAAAGGAAAGAAAGGGAAGGGAAGGGAAAGGAAAGGAAGGGAAAGGAAAGAGGGAAGGGGGAAAGGAAAGAAAGAGGGAAGGAGGGAAGGGAAAGAGAAAGAAGGAAGGGAAGGAAAGGAAAGAAAGGAGGGAAGGGAGGGAAAGGAAAGAAAGATGGTAGGGAGGGAAAGGAAAAGGAAAGGAAGGAAGGGAAGGGAAAGGAAAGAGAGAAAGAAAGAGGGAGGGAAAGGAAAGGAAGGGAAAGGAAAGAAAGAGGGAAGGGAGGGAAAGGAAAGAAAGAGGATAGGGAGGGAAAGGAAAGGAAGGGAAAGGAAGGGAAGGGAAAGGAAAGAAGGGAAGGAAGGGAAGGGAAAGGAAAGAAAGAGGGAAGGGAGGGAAAGGAAGGGAAAGGAAAGGAAGGGAAGGGAAAGGAAGGGAAGGGAAGGGAAAGGAAAGAAAGAGGGAAGGGAGGGAAAGGAAGGGAAAGGAAAAGAAAGAGGGAAGGGAGGGAAAGGAAAGGGAAGGGAAAGGAAAGAAAGAGGGAAGGGAGGGAAAGGAAAGAAAGAGGGAAGGGAGGGAAAGGAAGGGAGGGAAAGGAAAGGAAAGAAAGAGGGAAGGGAGGGAAAGGAAAGGAAGGGAAAGGAAAGAAAGAGGGAAGGGAGGGAAAGGAAAGAAAGAGGATAGGGAGGGAAAGGAAAGGAAGGGAAAGGAAGGGAAGGGAAAGGAAGGGAAGGGAGGAAAGGGAAGAAAGAAAGAAGGAAGGGAAGGGAGGGAAAGGAAGGGAAGGGAAAGGAAGGGAAAGGGAAGGGAAAGGAAAGAAAGAGGGAAGGGAGGGAAAGGAAGGGAAAGGAAAGAGGGAAGGGAAAGGAAAGGAAAGAAAGAGGGTAGGGAGGGAAAGGAAAGGAAGGGAAAGGAAGGGAAAGGAAAGGAAAGAAAGAGGGAAGGGAGGGAAAGGAAAGGAAGGGAAAGAAAAAAGGGAAGGGAGGGAAAGGAAAGAAAGAGGGTAGGGAGGGAAAGGAAAGGAAGGGAAAGGAAGGGAAAGGAAAGGAAAGAAAGAGGGAAGGGAGGGAAAGGTAAGGAAGGGAAAGGAAGGGAAAGGAAAGAGGGAAGGGAGGGAAAGGAAAGAAAGAGGGTAGGGAGGGAAAGGAAGGGAAAGGAAAGAAAGAGGGAAGGGAGGAAAAGGAAAGGAAGGGAAAGGAAGGGAAAGGAAGGGAAAGAAAGAGGGAAGGGAGGGAAAGGAAAGGAAGGGAAAGGAAAGAGGGAAAGGAGGGAAAGGAAAGAAAGAGGGTAGGGAGGGAAAGGAAGGGAAGGGAAAGGAAAGAAAGAGGGAAGGGAGGGAAAGGAAAAGAAGGGAAGAGAAGGGAAAGGGAAGAAAGAGGGAAGGGAAAGGAAAGGAAGGGAAGGGAAGGGAAAGGAAAGAAAGAGGCAAGGGAGGGAAAGGAAAGGAAGGGAAAGGAAGGGAAAGGAAAGGAAAGAGGGAAGGGAGGGAGGGAAAGGAAAGAAAGAGGGTTGGGAGTGAAAGGAAAGGAAGGGAAAGGAAGGGAAGAGAAGGGAAAGGAAAGAAAGAGGAAACGGAGGGAAAAGAAAGGAAAGGAAGAGAAGGGAAAGGAAAGAAAGAGGGAAGGGAGGGAAAGGAAGGGAAAGGAAGGGAAGGGAAAGGAAAGAAAGAGGGAAGGGAGGGAAAGGAAAGGAAGAAAAAGGGAAGGGAAGTGGGTAGGAAGGGAAAGGAAAGGAAGGGAAAGGAAAGAAGGGAAGAGAAGGGAAAGAAAGAGGGAAGGAAGGGAAATGAAGGGAAGAGAATGGAAGGGAAGGAAAAGAAAGAGGGAAGGGAGGGAAAGGAAGGGAAAGGAAAGAAGGGAAGAGAAGGGAAAGGGAAGAAAGAGGGAAGGGAAAGGAAAGGAAGGGAAGGGAAGAGAAGGGAAAGGAAAGAAAAAGGCAAGGGAGGGAAAGGAAAGGAAGGGAAGGAAAAGGAAGGGAAAGGAAGCAGGGAAAGTATGAGGCAAGGAAAGAAAAAGAAGAGATGAAAGCATCAGGGCAGCAGCTCCTCTGACAACCAGGAAATGCCAGGGGTCCCCCCCCCCCCCCAAGAAGGTTCTCCAAGGTTTTCCTGGTCATGGAAGAGGCAGCCTTGACTAGCCCACTCTACACGGACCCCGCTCGTTCCTCTTCCGATGGCGGAAACCTGCAGTGCCCCAAGACGGAGCAAAAGGCCTGGCTCTGTTTGCACCTCTGCTTGCAAAGCAAGAAAAACCAAAGGAGGCCAAAGGAGAGGAGAGGACGTGTCCCGTGAAGATGGCGCCACTTGGGCCTCAGCCGAGAGGCTCTTAAGAATGCCGGCCCTGCAAAAGCCCAGCAAGGCCTCTGCCTCCATCCCTCTCGAGAATCCTTCGCTGTCTCCCAGGCTCCCGCAAAGCAGGCCGCCTCTTGGCTTCTTTTTTCCAGTGGTGCTCCATTCAAGCCCCTACACAAAGGGAAACAATGGGCGCAGGCGAAAGGGGAGCCTGCTTTGAGCGGCGCTGAAGAGGCCATCTGCTCAGCCGTCACGGCCGAGGGTGGGAACCGGGACGGTCCCAGGTTCTGACGGAAGCCCAGCCACTTAGCAAGCCACCCGGGGGCCCAGGCGCAGCTGACCGCCCCGCCTCCTCGCCCCATTTGCAACAACCAAGACGGCTGCTTTTTATTAAAATGCAGATTGAAAACAAGGTCATGTTGAAAGCCCCTCCCTGCCTGCCTGCCTTGAAGCAAGGGATGCCTCAGAGACAGGCCTGTCACCACCAACATCACCATTATAGCCATCATCACTATCACCACTACCATCATCAACACCATTAGTATCACCATCATTAGCATAATCCCCATCACCAAAATCACCACCAACATCATCGTTACCATCATCAACACCAACATCACAATTATCACCATCATTATCACCATCACCCTCATCATCATCACTACCATCACCACTAATATCACAATTATCATCACCTTCACCTTCACCCTCATCATCATCACCACCAACATCACAATTATCAACACCATTACCTTCACCCTCATCATCATCCCCATCATGATTATCGTCATCACTATTATTATTATCACCATTATCTTCACCATCACCATTATCACCATCATCAACACCACCAACATCATCAACACCAACATCACAATTATCACCATCATTATTACTATCACTCTCATCATCATTAGCATAATCCCCATCACCATCACCAACATCACCACCAACATCATCGTTACCATCATCAACACCAACATCACAATTATCACCATCACCCTCATCATCATCACTATCATCACTACCATCACTACTAATATCACAATTATCATCACCATCACCTTTTCCCTCTTCATCATCACTATCATCACCACCAACATCACAATTATCATCAACACCAACATCACAATTATCACCATCATTATTACTATCACCCTCATCACCCTCATCATCATTACTACCTTCACCACTAATATCACAATCATCAACACCATCACCTTTACCCTCTTCATCATCACTATCATTACCACCAACATCACAATTATCACAATTATCACCCTCATCATCATCCCATCATGATTATCGTCATCACTATTATTATCACCATTATCTTCACCATCACCATCATCACCAGCAACATCATCAACACCAACATCACAATTATCACCATCATTATCACCAACACCTTCATCATCATCACTACCATCACCACCAACATCACAATTATCATCACCCTCATCATCATCACTATCATCATCACCACCATCACAATTATCACCACCATAACCTTCACCCTCATCATCCCCATCATGATTATCGTATTCACTATTATTAGTATCACCATTATCTTCACATCACCATTATCACCATCACCACCATAACCTTCACCCTCATCATCATCCCCATCATGATTATCGTCATCACTATTATTATTATCACCATTATCTTCACCATCACCATTATCACCATCATCATCATCACCACCACCGACATCATCATCACCACCATCATCACAATTATCACCACCATAACCTTCACCCTCATCATCATCCCCATCATGATTATCATATTCACTATTATTAGTATCACCATTATCTTCACCATCACCATTATCACCATCACCATCATCATCACACACCCCAACATCAACACCAACATCACAATTATCACCATCATTATTACCATCACCCTCATCATCATCACTATCATCACTACCATCACCACCAACATCACAATTATCATTACCATCACCATCACCCTCATCATCACTATCATCATTCCCACCATCATCACAATTATCACCACCATAACCTTCACCCTCATCATCATCCCCATCATGATTATCGTCATCACTATTATTATCACCATTATCTTCACCATCACCATTATCACCATCATCATCATCACCACCACCACCGACATCATCAGCATCACAATTATCACCAGCATTATCACCATCACTCTCATCATCACCATTATCACCATCATTATTGTCATTACCACTGCCATCACCACCACCATAATCACCCCCCACTTTTCTCTCTTGTTTGTGTCCCAAAGAGGCTAATAGCTCTGTTCTGCAAAGCCCTGGAAGACATTGTTTGGTAATGGGGTACTTAGAGAATTTGCTGCCAAAGAGTTCTAGCAGAAAGGGGATTGGAACTATAATTCCCATCTTTCAGAAGCCCTTTGCTCAATGGCTCTGCCTACTGAAGGTGGTTCCTGTTGGCAAATGGCGACTGGTACCTTCCATTTTAATATGCGGCTGAAATCGGCTCCAGTTTTTGATCCAAGTTTTAAAGGAAAACACCAGGGGTCGTTTTCAGCACTTTGGGTAGCTCCTCTAAAATCATGCAGTCGGCCCCACATAATGGCTGAGATCAGGAGGATGGGACCCCACAAAAGAAGGGAAAAGGGGATCATCGTTTTTAGAAAACCACTACTTTTTTAATCCAATGAAGTAAGGATCTTTGTATCTAGACCAGTCTTTCCCAACCTTTTTTGAGCTGCGGCACACTTTTTACATTTGCAAAATCCTGGGGCACACCACCAACTAAAATGACACAAAATGACACTCTAACACAGTCATGCATATAGTTAATATGTTTTTAAATGTATTTATACACTCAGTGTGAAACCTGGGCCTGTTTCGATGAACTCAACATAGATATCCTGGCAGGAATGGCAGAAAGACACAAACTTCCCACACAGAACTCCCATAACCAAGAGAAAATGCTATAAGGGTTTGGTGGGCATTGACCTTGAGTTTTGGAGTTGTAGTTCACCTATATCCAGAGAACACTGTGGACTGAAACAATGTTGGATCAGGACCAAACTTGGCATGACTACTCAATATGCCCAAATGTGAACACAGATGGAGTTCAGGGGAAATAGATCTTGACATTTGGGAGTTGTAGTTGCTGGGAGTTATAGTTCCCCTACAATCAAAGAGCTTTCCGAACCCTACCAATGATAGAACTGGGCCAAACTTCCCACACAGAACCCCCAGGAGGCAAGAGGAGGTCTCTACTTGGGGAAAGGGAGGCGGGTCTTCCCAATGCATGGAGAGGGAGAGACCAAGTGGGGAGGGGGGTGTTTGTAATTTTGTGCCTTTATCGAGGTAGGTTTCTTAGGGTTTTTATACTTCAACACACTAGAGTCTCCCCCTTCCATGGAGGTTCCAATTTCCCACGGCACACCTGATGATCGCTCATGGCACACTGGTGTGCCCCGGCACACTGGTTGAGAAACACTGGTCTAGACTATAGTCAACCTCTGCCAGAAGTTGACCACAGAGATGTTGATGATGACAACAATATTATTTCTTTCTTTCCCGCCTCTCCTCAAGTCGCCCCGAGCCGTGGGGGGGGGGGGCGGGGGGCGGCAGACAAATGCGAAATAATAAATAAATAAGGCGAGGTACAACATAGTTAAAACACATAGATAAACACACAAAATCTTCAAACACATATTTTGAAAGATGTGGACATCAAATTCAAAGACATCCAAGCTGTGCTGGAGGAACAAGAGATTCCCATGGAGACGATGTCAATTACATTCTATAGGAAGAAGAGGAGGAGGAGGAAGAAGAGAAGGAAGAAGAGGTAAAGCAAGAGGAGGAAGAGGAGGAAGAAGAGGAGAAGGAAGAGGTAAAGCAAGAGGAGGAAGAAGAGAAGGAAGAAGAGGTAGAGCAAGAGAAGGAGGAAGAGGAGAAGGAGGGAAGGAAGAAGAAGTAGATCAAGAGGAGGAGGAAGAGGAGGAAGAAGAGAAGTAAGAAGAGGTAGAGCAAGAGAAGGAAGAAGAGAAGGAAGAAGAGGTAGAGCAAGAGAAGGAGGAAGAGGAGGAAGAAGAGGAGGAGGAAGAGGTAAAGCAAGAGGAGGAAGAAGAGAAGGAAGAAGAGGTAGAGCAAGAGAAGGAGGAAGAGGAGGAAGAAGAGAAGGAAGAAGAAGTAGATCAAGAGAAGGAGGAAGAGGAGGAAGAAGAGAAGTAAGAAGAGGTAGAGCAAGAGAAGGAAGAAGAGGTAAAGCAAGAGGAAGAAGAGGAGGAGGAAGAGGTAGAGCAAGAGGAGGAGGAAGAGGAGGAAGAAGAGGAGGAGGAAGAGGTAAAGCAAGAGGAGGAAGAAGAGAAGGAAGAAGAGGTAAAGCAGGAGGAGGAGGAAGAGGAGGAAGAAGAGAAGGAAGAAGAGGTAGAGCGAGAGAAGGAAGAGGAGGAAGAAGAGAAGGAAGAAGAAGTAGATCAAGAGAAGGAAGAAGAGGTAAAGCAAGAGGAGGAAGAAGAGGAGGAAGAAGAGGTAGAGCAAGAGGAGGAGGAAGAGGAGGAAGAAGAGGAGGAGGAAGAGGTAAAGCAAGAGGAGGAAGAAGAGAAGGAAGAAGAGGTAGAGCAGGAGGAGGAGGAAGAGGAGGAAGAAGAGAAGGAAAAAGTAGATCAAGAGAAGGAGGAAGAGGAGGAAGAAGAGGAGAGCAAGAGAAGGAAGAAGAGAAGGAAGAGCAAGAGAAGGAAGAAGAGAAGGAAGAAGAGGAAGAGCAGAAGCAAGAGAAGGAGTGAAGAGGAGGAAGGAGGAAGAAGGAAGAAGAAGAGGAAGGAGGAGAAAAAAGAAGAGTGACAAGAGAAGGAAGAAGAGAAGGAAGAAGAGGTAGAGCAAGAGAAGGAGGAAGTAGAGGAAGAAGAAGACGAGGAATAGGACGAAGAGTGGAAGAAGAGGAGGAGGAAGTAGAGGAAGAAGAAGACGAAAAGGAAGAGGAAATGGAAGAATAAGTGGAGGAAAAAGAAAGGTAGAGGAGGGGGAAGAAGAAGAGGAAAAGAAGAGGAAGAAGAGTAACAACAACAACAACAAGGAGGTTATTTGCCAAATCCAACCAAAGCCAACAAGGCAAACTTACTTGCAGCCTGGATCCTGGCTTTGCGGCTCACCACTAACCCAAAGCGATTCCGGGCCATGCAGTCATACTCGGCCTCATCGGAAGACCCATCGTCCTTCAGCTTCTGGAAGTGGGCAAAGTAGAGCGAGCCGTTTGCGAGCGTGAAGGCGCCTTTGCTGTCCGCCATCCGCACCCCATTCTTGCGCCAGGTGATGCTGACGGGAGGGATGCCTTCCACTTGGCAATCCAAGACCAGGGGCTGCTCCTGGACCGCCGTGTGGTCGCTGGGCTCTAAGGTGAAGGCAAGCTCCGATGACCGGCCGAGGCCTGGAAAACAGAGGCAGGAAAGAGAAAGAACAAGTCATTCGAATGCAGTGTCTCCCAACCTTTTTTGAGCCACGGCACACTTTTTTACATTGACAAAATCCTGGGGCACACCACCAACCAAAATGACACAAAATGACATTCACAGTCATACATATAGTTAATGTGCTTTTAAATGTATTTATACACTCAGTGTGAAACCTGGACCTGTTTCGATGAACACAACATAGATATCCTGGCAGGAATGGTGGAAAGACACAAATTTCCCACACAGAACTCCCATAACCAAGAGAAAACACTATAAGAGTTTGGTGGGATTGACCTTGTAGTTCACCTATATCCAGAGAGCACTGTGGACTGAAACAATGTTGGATCAGGACCAAACTTGGCATGAATACTCAATATGCCCAAATGTGAACACAGATGGAGTTTGGGGAAAATAGACCTTGACATTCTGGGATTTATTGTTAACACACAATCAAAGAAGCACCCTGAACTCTTGCAACAATGGAATTGAACCAAACTTGGCATATTGAACTCTCATTACCAACAGAAAGTAATGAAAGGGTTTGCTTGGGAATTGACCTTGAGTTTGGAAGTTGTAGTTCACCTACACCCAGAGAGCACTGTGGACTGAAATAATGATGGATCTGGACCACACTTGAAATGAATACTCAATATGTCCAAATGTGAACACAGATGGAGTTTGGGAAAAATAGACCTTGACATTTGGGAGTTACAGTTTCTGGGATTTATAGTTAACACACAATCAAAGAGCGTCCTGAACTCCACCAATTATGGAATGGAATCAAACTTCCCACACAGAACTCCCATAACCAAGAGAAAATACTATAAGAGTTTGGTGGGCATTGACCTTGGGAGTTGTAGTTCACCTACACCCAGAGAGCACTGTGGACTGAAATAATGATGGATCTGGACCACACTTGAAATGAATACTCAATATGCCCAAATATGAACGCAGATGGAGTTCAGGGGAAATAACCTTGCCATTTGGGAGTTAAAGTTGCTGGGATTTATAGTTCCCCTACAATCAAAGAGCATTCTGAACCCCACCAATGATAGAACTGGGCCAAACTTCCCAACAGAACCCCCAGGTGGCTCCCTTTCCGAATGGCTCTCTCCTTCTTCCACACCCACCCGGGAGTGAAACGGAATACAAGCGGCCCGACTATCCTTGGCATCGCCAGCCCATTGGCCTCTGGCTAACCTTTACACCACTGGAGTATATTGCTCTCCTTTCTGTCCTATCGCTTATTGGATACTGCCTATTGGTCTACTGGGGACTCTTTTTATCAACATTTGATTCGACATTGTGGGACTTTTTTGCGGACCTTTTTCACTAGACGAGGACTGATTTAAACTTACTCCGGATTATCCGGCAATTGAACATTATATCCTGGAGTGTCATGCGAGCCGATTCTGTCTTTAACGGGTACAGTATGTGGTTTTGGTCCTCAATGTTACTTGTGTTGTCCCTGGTACCTACTCATCTATAATATAAAGGAGGACCTGTCATCGAACGACTGACAGAGACAGAGAAACCTTCCAAGGCAGAGACACCAAACTTGCCAACAAAAATAGGCCTCAGGCAAGGAAGGTTTTTAGCAAAGAAACTTCCCCCCCCCAAAAAACCTAGAAGGCCCCCAAAACAATGATTTAAAAAACTACATTTCCCAGCATCCTCTGCGGCAGCCAGCGAAACCCATTGGCCAACATCAGCCCACACAAAATGCAGGGAGGCTGAGTAACCATAGTAACGCTGGGCAGAGCCAGCCAAGGCTAGGTTAGAATGCTGAGTGATTGAGTTTAGTCAGTTGGTGTTTGAGGGTTAAACTGTCAAGGCCAAGATCTAGGAGGGAGACAAATAAGGCACCAGGGACACAGGCACCACTGACAAACACATACCCCCAGAATGACACAAACTTGCAAAACCCACAAAAAAAAATCCTGCAACACAAACCCCCCCCAACACAACAGACACACTGGCAAAAGTAACACCCCCTCCACATCACAACCAGCACACAGCCAGACTAAGACAACTATGTCACCACAACACACACAAAATACACCCCACAAATACCTGACAACGTCCCCAACACAAAACCCAGGACTGCACTCACTACTCACCACCACACACACCTCCAAAAACACACACGCCCCAGGCACAATACTCCAGCAATTCCTACCCACACAACACAACTTCCTATCACAACCCATCCCCCCAACCTTACGGGACCCCGCACACACAACACCTACCACCACCACAAACAAAAACCAACTCCACCTATACTCCAACCACAACACAACACAACACTGATACTGTACAAACACACACAAACACCCAAAACACCCCACCCACACAAGCATTCCACAACATACTACCACCCACAATGCCACCACACACCCACTAACTCACCAAAAAGTAATACCTACACACAACACAATACGCACATAACACAACCTTGCGTCTACTGCTCAACCCATTTGTATGCCATTCCTTCCTTCCACACAGGCATAAGCTGACCCAAAAGACAAGCCATGCCTCCTAAAAAGAACAGCATCGGACGACACACTCGCAACGCTACATACAAAAAAGGGCAGAACAAACGCCAGAACAGAAAGACACTGCACTACACTAGCTTTGGCCATCACCATAAACAAGGCTCAAGGACAAACACTACAAATCTGTGGCATAGACCTTGACACAGAATGCTTCTCCCACAGACAACTCTACGTAGCGTGCTCCAGAGTTGGGAAACCACAGAACCTCTACATCAGTGTTTCCCAACTTTTTTGAGCCGATGCACACTTTTACATTTACAAAATCCTGGGGCACAACACCAACCAAAATGACACAAAACGACACTCTAACACAGTAATACATATAGTTAATATGTTTTTGAATGTATTTATACACTCAGTGTGAAACCTGGGCCTGTTTTGATGAACACAACATATATATGACTTCCTCTCACATATTTATACATGGCTATCATGTCTTCTCTCAGCCTTCTCTTCTGCAGGCTAAACATGCCCAGCTCTTCAAGCCGCTCCTCATAGAGCTTGTTCTCCAGACCTTTGTGAAATTTCACCCTGAGTGAAACTTGCTTCCAGTTAACTATGGATGTCATGAAGCTGTTATAAACAGTTCCTTGGGGCGGGGGAGGAGGCAACTCTCGAAAAATCCAGTAAAATAGTAAAAAAAATAACATTTCCAAGCGGAGAGGCTCAACTTGTTTCTTGGAAACCTGTGCGGGGGCTGCTAGGAGCGGGGAGAGTGTCAATTTCCCACGGCACACCTGATGATCGCTCACGGCACACTAGTGTGCCACGGCACACTGGTTGAGAAACACTGCTCTACATCAACACAGCAGACGGAAAGACAAAAAACATTGTATATCCACAAGCTCTGCAGAACGCCAGCAACACCACACACCCACAACTCCCCAGGACTTCAACATCCCACCCACCAGAACAACCCACAACGACACAGCCATGACCCCACCAAGACCATAAGTAACATCAATTCCAACCCTTACATACTCAGACTTTCTCGCATCTCCTAAATAGGGCACAGCAACGCGTGCCGGGTACAGCTAGTGTTTTATATTTTGATATCGAAAATTGCCTTTGTGTATGACTTGTGCCATTGAGCAAGGTACACTCTCAGAAGCAGTTAGTGGCAAACATCATCTGAAGATGTGTTAACTGTCCGCATGGTGTAGTGATCCGGGAGTGCATCCATGCTGTGGAATGAATGCAGTTTGATACCACTTGGGATGGCTTAATGCGATGGAATCCTGGGCATTCCGGTTTGCAAAGGACCCCTTCTGCGATTCCACAGCATTGAGCCGAAATTAATGGGTCCCTGCTCCGTCGCATTCAATGTTTAGGATGTCTAATCTCCCAATTTCGAACCGGAGGAGCTCTCGGAGGTGAAACTAAGCCTGGCAGGACGACGCCTGATGTTTTAAAGATGCTTAATGGGTTAATAAAAGCATCTGACAAAAGCCATGTTTATTCTCAGACGCCACCACTAAATGGAGTCTCTCTCCATTTGGAAAAATTCTGCAGCCTGGCCTTTGACCCCTGGCTCGGTAACCTTTCCTTCCTTTGTCTGCCCCGTCCATCTGCCTCTTCTCAGGTTACACTCCAAGCTGATCCCCTCGTAATCCAATTTAAGTTGCCATCTTATAAAGTGAGAGTATTTTTCGGAAAGGAAACCCAACGAAATGCCCAAGCTTCGTAAAAAGAAGGGAGATGGATAGATTGTTTGTCTTGACATATAGATCTTTGTATCGTCTTTCTCTTTGATTTTGCGTGACGGACTAAGGAAAGGAGGGGCGGCGTACGGAAGGAATGCCATTCCTCGCCAAACAGGCTCAGTTGGGATGCCTGGGAGCAATTACCGCCAACGTTGGCTGGAAAGGGGGGGGGGGCAGAAAAACGATGGAGAGGCCGTAGAGTGGCCCATTTCGCAATCGTGGAGCATGAAGGTCCACATTCTGCATCTCCGTCCTTGGGGTGAATGGCAAGGATCGTCTCCAATTCTGGGCACCTCATTTGAAGGGAGATGTCGACACTAAACTGGAATGTGTCCAGAGGAGGGCGACTAAAATGGCCAAGGGTCTGGAGAACAAGCCCTATGAGGAGCGGCTTAAAGAGCTGGGCATGTTTAGCCTAAAGAAGAGAAGGCTGAGAGGAGACATGATGAGGGCCATGTACAAGAGCGGGTCAATAAGTCCGTGACTTTTTGAATTTCCCGCCTCTTGGCTGAAAGCATGGCCGGATTATCCATAAGGCCACCCTAGGCCATGGCCTAGGCAGGGCCGTAGCCAGGATTTTGATTTGGGGGGGGGGGGCGGAGTTTGGTTCGGGGGGGGGGCTGAGACTGGGTGGAAGAGGGTCTACCCTAGCAAACCTTTTGTATTGTTATCCCAATAACCTCATTAATGTGGGATATAATGAGCATGGTGATCAGATCATGATATGAATAAACATAACAGTTTAAATAATGTACCAGTAAGGCCTTTTCGCGGACCACCCTGAGAATTTCGGGGGGGGGGGGCTGAAGCCCCCTTAGCCCCCCCCCCCGGCTACATGCCTGGCCTAGGGTGGCAGCCATGAGGGGGCGGCAGGTCCAGACCCCCCAAAAAATTTTAAAAAGTTTTTAAAAAGTTCGATCTTTGGCGCTTCTGCGCCTGCGCGCAGGCGCCATAAGCTATCAGAGGCAGTTCCGCTGCCTCTGAGAGTCTATGGCGCCTCGTCAGGCGCAAGCTTCAAGCATTGCCCTTTTTCTCAGGCGTGATGGCTTTAGGAAGAAAGGAGAAGCCATGGGGAGCCTCCCGCGGCTCCTCCTCCCTCCTAAAGCCACCACGCTGGCCTAAAAAGGGCAATTTCGGCCGCTTCTGAGGCCAGCGTGGTGGTTTTAGGAGGGGGAGGGGGAGCCATGGGGAGCCTCCCGCAGCTCCTCCCTCCCTCCTAAAGCCACCATGCCGGCCTGAGAAGCTGCCGAAGCTCTGCCCTTTTTTCTCAGGCCGGCGTGAGGAGGAAGGGGCGGAGCCGCAGAGGGAAGCCCCGCCCTTGGGGCCACTGCCGTGCATGCACGGCATCGCCTCCTGGGGTGGAGCTTTCCTTCCTCCTCCTCCTTGCGCCGGTGAGGAGGAAGAGGCGGGGCAAGGGCAGGGCGGAGGTGGGGGTGGAGCCAGTGGCCTAGGGCGCCAAACGGGCATAATCCGGGCCTGACTGAAAGGGAAACACTGCTCCTGTCAACAGGCATCTGTCAGTGGACTCCTTTCAAAATTTGAACAAGCTGCGTCATTTAGTTTGTGTTTGACAGCCATTGATAGCAGACTACCGCGTGATTTGAGGAGAAAATGGAAAAAGTGATTTTGTGTGCTCATTAAGCATTGTTTATTGTGGGGAAAAACCCATCACTCAAACCAAGGCTAAGCTTGATAAATACTACGGGGACTCTGCACCATCAATCTCAATGGTAAAAAAGTGGTTACTGAATTTTGTTGTGGCCGTACAAGCACGGAAGATGCCAAACGTTCTGGACGCCCAGTTGAGGTCTCTACACCCGAAACAATTGAAAAAAATCACGATATGGCGTTGGCCGATCGGAGATTGAAAGTGCGAGAGATTGTGGAAGCCATAGGCATCTCACGTGGCTCAGTGGTTTCAATTCTAAATGATCACTCGGGTCTGAGAAAGCTTTCCGCAAGATGGGTGCCACGTTTGCTCACAATCGACCACAAACGCAATCGTGTGACAATTTCTCAGGAGTGTTTGGCGTTGTTCAACCGCAATATGGACGAGTTTTTGCATGGACGAAATGTGGCTCCAACACAACACACCAGAGACCAAACAGCAGTCAAAACAGTGGGTTTCTCGGGGTGAATCGGCGCCAAAGAAGGCCAAGGAGGGTTTGTCAGCCAATAAAGCCATGGCGACTGTTTTTGGGATGCACGCGGTATAATCCACATTGACTCCCTTCAAAAGGGTAAAACAATCAATGGCGAATATTATGACAACTTATTGGGTCCATTTAATGAGGATTTGGGGGGAAAACGACCGCATTTGTCCAAGAAAAAAATTCTTTTGCACCAGGACAATGCGAGGGTGCACACATGTGCACTTGCCATAGCAACAATCCATGAATTGGGATATGAATTGCTCCCTCATCCGCCCTATTCTCCGGATTTAGCCCTGAGTGACTATTTTTTGTTTCCAAACCTGAAGAAATGGCTCGGCAGAAAGAGATTTGACTCCAACAATGGCATCATCCCTCAAACAAACACCTATTTTGATGACCTCGACAAATCTTATTTTTGGAAGGGATAAAATAATTGGAGAAACGTTGGACAAAGTGTCTAGAGCTCAAAGGAGGCGTCGTTGAAAAATAAAATGATTTTTTAATCCAAAAACCCGTGTTTCATTCAAAAAATCACAGACTTATTGACCCGCCCTCGTATAAATATGTGAGAGGAAGTCATAGGGAGGAGAGAGCAAACTTGTTCTTTGCTGCCCTGGAGACTAGGACGTGGAATAATGCCTTCAAACTTCAAAAAAGGAGGTTCCATCTGAACATTAGGAAAAACTTCCTGACTGCGAGATCTGTTCATCAGTGGAACTCTCTGCTGCAGAGTTTGCTAGAGGATCCTTATTTGGAGGCTTTTAAACAGAGGCTGGGTGGCCATCTGTCGGGGGTGCTTTGAATGCAATTTTCCTGCTTAGCAATCATAGCAAAATATCATGTCGAAACGAGTTGGGTGCCAAGAGTCCTGTCCTGGGCCCGGTGCTACCCAACCTCTTTATCAATTACTTGCATGATAGGAATAGAACAGTGTTTTTTCAACCTTTTTTGAGCCGCGGCACATTTTTTACATTTACAAAATCCTGGGGCACACCACCAACCAAAATGACACAAAATTTCATCCGGTGTGCCGTGGGAAATTGGACCCTCCAATCCCCTTCCTTCCCCCTCCTGCCGAACACTTTTTCTTCTCCACTCGGGCTCCCTTCTTCCCAACCCCGCTCTGCTCGCTTTGCCTCGCTTTGCTCTGGGGCGAGTCTGCGCAGTAGCGCCCGCACGGGTCACGTCTTCCTCCCTCCCCCCTCCCCTCCTGAACACGCTCACGCTGCCCCCTCGGATCAAAATGGCGGCAGAAGCGGCAGTGTAGAAGGAAAAGTAAGTGTTCGGCAGGAGGGGGAAGAAAGAGCTTGAAGGGGAAGGGGGAGGAAGAGGTCTCTGTCGAAAGCTGGCATGGGCAAACTTGGACCTTCCAGGTGTTTTGGACTCCAACTCCCACCATTCCTAGCAGCCTCAGGCTCTTTTCCTTCCCCCCCCCTCAGCCACTCAAGCAGGAAAGGGCCTCAGGCTGTTAGGAATGGTGGGAGTTGAAGTCCAAAGCACCCAGAGGGCCAAAGTTCTCCCATGCCTGTTTTAGGGACCTTAAAGTGGTGAGCCTACTTCCAACATTGTGATTCTGGATAGAAAACAAACAACAACATAACATTGTTTGAGTCCACAGTGCTCTCTGGGTGTAGGTGGACTACAACTTCCAAACTCAAGGTCAATTCCCAACATAACCCTTTCAGTACTTTCTGTTGGTAATGAGAGTTCAATATGCCAAGTTTGGTTCAATTCCATTGTTGCAAGAGTTCAGGATGCTCTTTAATTGTGTGTTAACTATAAATCCCAGAAACTGTAACTCCCAAATGTCAAGGTCTATTTTCCCCCAAACTCCATCTGTGTTCACATTTGGGTATATTGAGTATTCATGCCAAGTTTGGTCCTGATCCAACATTGTTTGAGTCCACAGTGCTCTCTGGATATAGGTGAACTACAACTCCAAAACTCAAGGTCAATGCCCACCCATCTCTTATAGTATTTTCTAGGCATGGTTTAGAACCCAAAAATAGGAAATCGAAAATCTAATGGGGGGATTTTTTTTATTAGTAATAGGAAGACTTACAAAAAAAATTCCAAAAATTTCTAAAATGTAACTTAATTACTAACGAAATCCGTTAGTAGTTCGTATGCCAGCGCATGCGCATTCCAGATGGTTTTGGCCTACAACTCCCAGAAATCCTAACAGCTGGTAAATTGGCTGGGATTTCTGGGAGTTGTAGGCCAAAACTTGAATAAATCACACTGAATTCTAGATGGGACTCTCCAAATAGGAAGGAGGGAGGGAGGGAGCGGGTATTCTATTCTTGGAAGCAGCAAAGAAAAGGAGGAGGAGCCCCCCCCCGACTCCTCGCTGCCTCTCTCTCACCCCGATCCCGAGGGAGCGAGGGCCCAAGTTTGCCCAGGCTGGTCATATACCTACATTCCATGCACATGCAATAATACAGCAGTAATAACAATGGGTATAAGAAGAGGTAAAATTCAAACCGAAGTATTCTGACTGGTCCCTGCCTCTTGCGGTGCAAACGGGCTCTTCTCTGTGAGCCCGGGAAAAACCAACGTTTTCTGCTTGGGAGCACACACATACATATTCTTGAAGAGGGGGGGGATTTGCTGCAGAATCTTCTCTATGAGCCCGGGATTCTGCAGCAAATCCCCCCCAAGAATGTGTATGTGTGCTCCCAAGCAGCAAACGCTGGCTTTTCCGGGCTAATTTCCGGGCTAATAAGAGAAGAGCCCGTTTGCACCGCATGAGGAGAGACCAGTCAGAATACTTCGGTTTGAATTTTACCTCTTCTTATACCCATTGTTATTACTGCTGTATTATTGCATGTGCATGGAATGTAGGTATATGACCAGTTGGATTACTTATAATATTAGGCACTTACAGTAGCATTCATTCTATTATACATTAGGTTGGTTTCTCACCCCAATACTCTTTGATGCTTTAGATCCTGGCAGGCAGGAGAGGCAGGAAGCCTGGAAAATGTAAACAGAGAGGTTTACTCAAGTAAATCCACAAGGAGGGCCCTTCATCCAAAGTGCCCTCCTTTGCAGATTTACTTCTGAGTAATCCTCTCTGTTTACATTTTTTTCCAGGCTTCCAGCCGAAAGAAGGAGCGAGTTTAGGGCTTGCCTTGCCATAATACTTCTTGGCAAGGGAGGCGGGAGGGTGGTGAGAGAGAAGGAGGGTGCCCCCCCTTAGGCCCCCCTTACGACCTAATAACGACACTTAAGAAAATCCTGGCCCCGTAGTTCGAAAAAGAAAGTCCACTTCCTGGTTGGCGTTCCAGGTGCGGAAATACTCAAAAGTAGCATTTCTTACGAATTTCTTACGAAATGAATCATTTTCATAACTTTTTTCTCATGCCTAGTATTTTCTCTTGGTTATGGGAGTTCTGTGTGGGAAGTTTGTGTCTTTCTGCCATTCCTGCCAGGATATCTATGTTGTGTTCATCGAAACAGGCCCAGGTTTCACACTGAGTGTATCAATACATTTTAAAACATATTAACTATATGTATGACTGTGTTGGAGTGTCATTTTGTGTCATTTTGGTTGGTGGTGTGCCCCAGGATTTTGCAGATGTCAAAAATATGCCACGGCTCAAAAAAGGTTGAAAAACACTGCCCTAAAGAATAAGGGACCCTGGGACTTGTACTTTGGCGGGAAAAGATCCTTCTTTGGCCAAGAAGGCCAGAGACCCAGCACAACTACAATTTCCAGGATTCAATAGCCTTGAGCTGGTTCAAGAGGTGCCAAACTGCATTAACGATAGGCCCGCCGGCCACTCCCAACCTCTTTGCTTCCATTTACAGCCATGTTCACTTCCTTTCGCCACAATTTTACAGGCTTGCCCAACACGCGGAAGCAATTATTTTGACTCTCCTGCAAAAGGCAAAACGGTCTATATTTCTCCCACACCAGCCCTCGTTTTTTTTTTCACAAGCCCTAACTCATAATTTATGAGTTTTTTTAAAACTCTGTAAAACTTCTTTTTTTTTAATAAATAAAAGAGTTCCAGTAAAGTTCAGAGCAGGCGAGGAGACCGAAGCCACTCGGAGGGAGCGCAAAGTTAGCTAATGTTTATGGACCACGGAAAACCTCTCCGGATTGATTTACGGAGCTAATATTATGTTTTCTTAAAAGCTGTTAGACAAGCTTGGGTTCCCCCATCACCTCAAAACCAAAAAGCCAATGGTGATGTGAAACCTAGATGCATCTATAATCCCAAACAACCTTTCTCTCTCGGCATTACTTCGCGAACGAAGATTCAGGAAGGACTCATCCCACTTTTTTTACAAGCGCGTTGATGACTAAAAAGGTCAATCTGAGATAGGCAAGTTCGGTTGCAGAAAGCACAGCAGAAAGTCTCCTTGGGTGACGTTGTTTCCAAGTTGCGGTTCTTTCTGCGTTGTCGTTTCTCTTTGAGACCCATTCGGCGCGTGTCTTCTCAAAAGAGGCCGCAGCATTGTGGATAGTGGAAGGGAGTAATAGGAAAGTTCAATAAGGGGTGGCCAACAAAAGTCCGTAATAACAGTCCATACTATGAAGACAAAGCCTCCATAGTTGCAGGCCCACCCAAAGGTGACGAAACATTCCTTTAGCGCAAGCCTCATTTGCAGCCATCTACACAATTACCAACTGGTGTCTTTCGTCATCTGGCTTGGTACTGTCCCCTCAAGGCTGGAGAAGCTGTGGGAGAGCTGAAGCCGTGCAGAGGAGGAGGAGCATGAGGGGTGGACGGGCTTCAGTGGGTGGGACTCCTCCTCTGCGTGGCTTCAGCGAGCGAGGGGCGAGAATCATGGCGGATTGGAGGCTGGCTGGGGAAACGGCCGAAACAGGCGGCGCCCCGGCCCCTTTTTTGTCTTCGCCGCCGCCCGGCCCTTCCTCCTCCCCCCCCCAAGCAGCAGGAGGAGGGCGGAAGGAAGGGGAGCAGAGAGCTTTTCCCGCGGCACAGCAGGAGGTCTGTCACGGCACACTACTCTGCCGCGTCACAGCGGTTGGGAAACACTGGTCTAACTAATACTAATACTATCATAACACAAACTATGTATCGACTTGTCATTAAAATTGAAACACAGTAACGAAAAGCAAATTGAAACCAATAAAGACAACAACTTAATAATGTCACCGTTTTACTGTATCCTACAAATCACTTTGTGAACGCAGTATGCCATTTTGGTATTATTTCTTTGAGGGTTTTTTGCCGGTTGCTTGAGAGTTCCGGTTAACTGAGAGTCTGCTGTATATAAGATAGCATATGGTGGCATCGTAACACTGCAACGGCGCAATGTTGTGGCATCATTATTTATTTATAAATACTGTAAATAAATAAATACTGTAAATAATACAAAAAACGAGAACGGCATATGAAGCCGAATAGCAAAGGCTTTGGATCTTTGCTATTCATGGCGAACCAAGCACGGACCCCCATTGCAAGCTGCAAAAAACGGCACATGGGTGCCCTGATGGCGCAGATACCATGGGAACCGGAGCAGGGCCTTTCTAACCAGAGCCAGGCCTCTCATAGCAATAAAGCCCGGCTCTCTTGATCTCACAAAGGAGCTGGTGTCGGAGCAAAGGGGAGGGGAGGGCCGGGGATGAAAGAATGCGCCCAGGATGGAGAGCACACTAACTTCCAAAGGCAATGCGCACAGCAGCTGGGCTGTTGAGGCCTCAACACGGAGTTGTCCCTCTCGAGGGAAGGACAAGGGCAAGGAACAGCCAGCATCAAAGAGCAGAACGGAGGCAGGGGAAGTGGGCAAAATCCATGGAAAAAGAAAATGAAGGGAAACTACCATTCCTAGTCATCCGCAAACCAAATCCACAATTGGGCCTTACGGTTTACAGAAAACCTACACACACAGATAGATACCTACTAGGCATGGTTTCGAACCCAAAAATAGGAAATCGAAAATCTAATGGGGGGGGGGGGATTTTTTTTTATTAGTAATAGGAAGACTTACAAAAAAATTTCCAAAAATTTCTAAAATGTAACGTAATTACTAACGAAATTCGTTAGTAGTTCGTATGCCAGCGCATGCGCATTCCAGATGGTTTTGGCCTACAACTCCCAGAAATCCTAACAGCTGGTAAATTGGCTGGGATTTCTGGGAGTTGTAGGCCAAAACTTGAATAAATCACACTGAATTCTAGATGGGACTCTCCAAATAGGAAGGAGGGAGGGAAGGAGGGAGGGAGGGAGGGAGGGGGGTATTCTATTCTTGGAAGCAGCAAAAGAAAAGGAGGAGGAGCCCCCCCCCCCCTTGCTCCTCGCTGCCTCTCTCTCACCCCGATCCCGAGGGAGCGAGGGCCCAAGTTTGCCCAGGCTGGTCATATACCTACATTCCATGCACATGCAATAATACAGCAGTAATAACAATGGGTATAAGAAGAGGTAAAATTCAAACCGAAGTATTCTGACTGGTCCCTCCTCATGCGGTGCAAACGGGCTCTTCTCTGTGAGCCGGGAAAAGCCAGCGTTTTCTGCTTGGGTGCACACACATACATATTCTTTGGGGGATTTGCTGCAGAATCTTCTCTATGAGCCCGGATTCTGCAGCAAATCCCCCAAGAATATGTATGTGTGTGCTCCCAAGCAGCAAACGCTGGCTTTTCCCGGGCTAATTCCCGGGCTAATAAGAGAAGAGCCCGTTTGCACCGCATGAGGAGAGACCAGTCAGAATACTTCGGTTTGAATTTTACCTCTTGTTATTGTTATTACTGCTGTATTATTGCATGTGCATGGAATGTAGGTATGACCAGTTGGATTACTTATAATATTAGGCACTTACAGTAGCATTCATTCTATTATACATTAGGTTGGTTTCTCACCCCAATACTCTTTGATGCTTCAGATCCTGGCAGGCAGGAGAGGCAGGGAAGCCTGGAAAAAATGTAAACAGAGAGGTTTACTCAGAAGTAAATCCACAAAGGAGGGCCCTTCATCCAAAGAGCCCTCCTTTGCAGATTTACTTCTGAGTAATCCTCTCTGTTTACATTTTTTCCAGGCTTCCAGCCGAAAGAAGGAGCGAGTTTAGGGCTTGCCTTGCCATAATACTTATTGGCAAGGGAGGCGGAGGGTGGTGAGAGAGAAGGAGGGTGCCCCCTTACGACCTAATAACGACACTTAAGAAAATCCTGGCCCCCGAAGTTCGAAAAAGAAAGTCCACTTCCTGGTTGGCGTTCCAGGTGCGGAAATACTCGAAAGTAGCATTTCTTACGAATTTCTTACGAAACGAATCATTTTCATAACTTTTTTCTCATGCCTAATACCTACATAAAAACTCCAACCATCTCCGAGGTCAAAAAAAGAAGCACAATCAAAGGTCCTGGAAGACCAAACGAAAAGAATCTGTGAAGCCCACTTCCTCCAGGATGAATTGGAACCACCTAAACTGGGCTCCACAGACCAATGAAGATGTCATTGGTGAGCCCTTGTGTCTGAGTAGGACGGTGTAAGCATAATGTTTTGGCGGTGGGTCCCTATGTGACTTATTCTGGATCCGCATGTTCTTCTGCAGTGAGGAAATTGATTTAATTGAATTATATCAAGGGTGCTCAGAATGGTGATCTCGATCACCAGGGTGATCTTTGGGCCTCATCCTGGTGATCTTCAGACCCCTGACCAGGTTTTTTGCTGTTGGTCCTCTTCACGCGCCCCTGCACGCTGCAAAGAAGTCCTCTGTCGTGGCTCCTCCCTGCTCGCGCACCACCTCCAAAAGCTCCAGAGTCCAAGAGGCAGAATGGGCCCCCTCTTTTGGATTCCTTCTCCTCCCTCTGTCCTTCTCCAGCCACTCAGAGTCGTAGGAAACCAAAGGGGGCGGGCCTGGAAGACGCGATGCATGGCTGGCCCCGTGCACATGCGCAGAAGCGCCCATTCTGCCTCTCAGACTTCTCGTGAGCTCTTGGAGGCGGCACGCATGCTGGCGGCGTGGAAATAGGAGCAACGACAGAGGAGAAGAAGAGGGATGCTTTGGGGTCATTTCCTTACCGCATCTCAAAGGTCGGTCTTTTTACTTTGGGGTGGGTGCTTGATTGTTCTGTGGCATGTCTCTTTGTTTATTTTTAATGTTTAAAAATGGCCTTTTAGGTCCAAAGCCTTTCTGCTTGCTTTGTTCCTTGAGAAATATATGTTGGGGAATATGGAAATGTGGGAGAAATTGGGTGGTTGGATGTATTTTTGCATGCCCCTTTGTTTACCTTACTGAGTATTACATGGCCTTGCAGTTCAACAGCCTCTCTTCTTACTTTCTGGCTGATCATATGTGTGGTAATATGGCAGTGTGGGAGAAATGGGGTGGTTGGATGTATTTTTGCATGCCCCTTTGTTTACCTTACTGAGTATTACATGGCCTTGCAGTTCAAAAGCTTTTCTTCTTACTTTCTGGCTGATAAAAAGTGTGGTAATATGGCAGTGTGGGAGAAAGGGGGTGGGTGGATGTATTTTTGCATGCCCCTTTGTTTACCTTGCTGCGTATTAAATGGCCTTGCAGTTCAACAGCCTCTCTTCTTACTTTCTGGCTGATAATACGTGTGGTAATATGGCAGTGTGGGAGAAATGGGGTGGTTGGATGTATTTTTATACTCTGTTTTATATTGTTGTTATTAAATTGAAATGTTGTTGTTTTATAACTTCATTTTATGTAAACTGCCCTGAGCCGGCTGGAAGGAGCGGTACATAAAAATGAAGAATAAATATAAATAAATAAGAAAATAGTTATACATTTTACATTTCTGGGCAGGTGATCTTTGGGATTTGGTTTTTTAATCAGTAGCTCCCATGCTGAAAAAGTGTGAGCACCCCTGAATTATATATATTATATGGCTCTCACTGAAATAAATTTCCAAATATTTTGCTTTCATGGCTCTCTGAGGCAAAAAGGTTCCTGACCCCTGATCTACACTGTAGAATTAATGCAGATGAACACCATTTTGGCGCAATGTTATAGAATCCTGTGAATTGTAACGAAGCCAAAGAAAACTGAGTCAAATACGTCGTGTTTTTCAATTAATGTATTCCTTTTCAATTTCAATAAACGTATTCAACATCAAATAATATTCTTATCTTGTATGGGTCTATGCAATGTATCTAATAGTCCAAAATCATAAAGGTATATCCTTATTCCAACAGAAGGTCCAAGAGTCGATAACCAAATTCAATGATATAGGGTTTTCCCAAAGAAATATTTATAATCTATCCAATGTGGTGGCGTCTTTTAGGACTCTTCTACGGTCGACGGACAAAAGTATATTCAAGGCGCTATCTGTTTGGCTATAAATCCAGCTTTCTCGGGACTGTGGACACTTTTGTATGGATAGTCATTCCAATTGCATAGGGTCCGGTCAATTATCCTTGGTCATAAACATAATATGTGGACACAGCCACTGCATTCAAAAAGATCACCGGACCTAAATAAATACTACTTCTTGGCTTTTCTTCACAAAGGAAGATTCAGGAAGGACTCATCCCACGCTTTCTACAAGTGCGTTGATGACTAAGAAGGCCAATCCGAGATATGCAAGTCCGGTTGAAGAAAGCACAGCAGAAAGTCTCCTTGGGTGATGTTGTTTCCAGGTTGCGGTTCTTTCTCCATTGTCATTTTTCTCCGAGACTTGTTCGGCATGTCTCCTCGAAAGAGGCCGCAGCATTGTGGATAATGCGTCTCCATGCCTCCTGATGTGAAGCCAGGGTGGACCATTGTTGGTGATCAATCTGGCCGAGCCTGAGATCTTGTTTCAGGGAGTCCTTATTTCCCTTTTTTGGGGCACCTCTCTTGCACTGACCCGTGGCAAGTTCACCATAGAGTGGTATTGAAGAAGAAGACGGCATATATATACGCTATCGTACGGATGGTAGCTTGTTCAACTTAAGCCCTCTGAGGGCTCACACTAAGACTCTAAACTACCTAGTCCGTGAGCTGCTTTTTGCTGAAGATGCTGCCCTAGTCGCCCATTCAGAAGCGGCCCTGCAGCGCCTCACATCCTGCTTTGCAACAGCTGCAGAGCTGTTTGGGCTGGAAGTCAGCCTGAAGAAAACGGAAGTCCTCTACCAGCCCGCACCACAGGAAGAACACCATCATCCCCACGTCAGCATAGGCACATCTGTGCTTAAGTCCGTTCAGCAGTTCACCTACCTGGGAAGCATCATCTCTTCAGACGCCAAGATTGATAAAGAGAGAGATCACAGATTAGCAAAGGCATAGAGTGCATTCGGAAGCCTTCACAAAATAAACTGGAGCAACAAGCACCTGAGGCAAAGCACAAAAATCAGTGTGTACAGAGCTATTGTACTGTCTATTCTCCTTTATGGGTCTGAAACATGGGTCCCCTATCGCCAACACCTACGACTCCTCGAACGCTTTCATCAGCTCTGTCTTCGCTCAATCCTAAATATACACTGGACCGACTATGTGACGAATGTTGCTGTCCTTGAGCAAGCAGGGATCACCAGCGTTGAGGCCATGCTATTGAGAACACAGCTGCGCTGGGCAGGGCACGTCTCTAGGATGGAGGACCAACGCCTCCCAAAGATACTACTCTACGGTGAACTCATCACAGATCAGCTCAAGAGAGGTGCACCCAAAAAGACATATAAGGACTCCCTGAAACAGCATCTCAGGCTCGGCCAGATTGATCACCAACAATGGTCCACCCTGGCCTCACATTGGGAGGCATGGAGACGCACTATCCACAATGCTGCGGCCTCTTTCGAGAAGGCACGCTGAACGGGTCTCGACAACGCAGAAAGAACCGCAACTTGGAAGCAACATCATCCGAGGAGAGTTTCTGCTGTTCTTTCTGCAACTGGACTTGCCTATATCAAATTGGCCTTTTTAGTCATCAACGCACTTGTAAAAAGCGTGGGATGAGTCCTTCCTAAGACTCTTCGTTCGCGAAGTAATGCCGAGAGAATAATAATAGGTATGTATTAGCCGCTTCTTCTGATGGTTCAATCACTAGCTATTCTCTCGCAACACATCCCTCTCTCCCAGTAGATCAGTGTTTCCCAACCAGTGTGCCATGGCACACTAGTGTGCCATGAGTGATCATCATGTGTGCCGTGGGAAATTGGAACCTCCAATACCCTTTCTTCCCCCTCCTGTCGAACACTTTTTCCACTCCACTCGGACTCCCTTCTTCCCAGCCTTGCTCTGCTTGCTTTGCCTCTCTTTGCTCACGCTGCCGCTTCTGCCGGGGGGGGGGGGGAGAGAAAGACGTGACCCGTGCGGGCGCTACTGCGCAGACTCGCCCCATGTCTTCCTCCCCTCCACAGTGCTCTCTGGATATAGGTGAACTAACATTCGAAAACTCAAAGTCAATGCCCACCAAACTCTTATAGTATTTTCCCTTAGTTATGGTAGTTCTGTATGGGAAGTTTGCTTCCATTCCATCATTGGTGGAGTCCAAAATGCTCTTGGATTGCGGGTGAACTATAACTCCCAGCTGTTGAGCAAGACCTTTGTGTGTGTCTTTCTGCCATTCCTGCCAGGATATCTATGTTGTGTTCATCGAAACAGGCCCACGTTTCACACTGAGGGTATAAATACATTTAAAAACATATTAGCTATATGTATTACTGTGTTAGAGTGTCATTTTGCGTAGTTTTGGTTGGTGGTGGGCCCCAGGATTTTGTAAATGTAAAAAATGTGCCGCGGCTCAAAAAAGGTTGAAAAACACTGCAGTAGATTGACCCTGGGTCGACTCCAGGACAGCATACACAAGAGAAGAATCACAGGGGAGAGAAAGATATAACAGCAATATAAATATCAAGCAGTACAAATTCTCAGGTTCCAAATCAACATTTATCTATTATACTTGAAGTAATTTAAACAAACAATATACTGTAGTAAAGATTATGCATACATGCTGTCTTCTATTACATCCATACACAGCAAATACGGGCGGTAAGCTCACATGCAAGTGAGTAGACGTCGTAAAAAGGCCTCCTGCCCGATATCCCAGCGATATTGTCAGCACTTGCGGTGCTCGCGTTTCCTCGTGCATTGTGCGGTTCCTGTTTTACGACGTCTGTAGACAACGCTACCTAGGCCACGCCCACTGGTCCTGAGGAAGCCCCTCTGGGGGCGAAACGAAGGCGCGCATCAATGTTGGTTTCGTTGACCATGGAATGTCTTCCCATTAATACATAAATACCATATCAGACTGGCATCTTTGACCGGGACTTGACTATTATTTACAATTCTTTATTATATGTTGGGAGACATCCGGGACTGTGTCCCTCTCTGATGACGCAGGAACTCCTTTCCGCCTTTTTACGACGTCTACTCACTTGCATGTGAGCTTACCGCCCGTATTTGCTGTGTATGGATGTATTAGAACAGTGTTTCCCAACCTTTTTTGAGCTGCGGCACACTTTTAACATTAAAAAAATCTGGGGGCACACCACCAACCAAAATGACACAAAATAACACTCTAACACAGTAAAGAATGGCTGGGGGTTGGTGGCCTGCTGGGAGCAGCTGCTGGGAGTGCCAAAGCTGGGGAGGGGGCGGAGGCAGGCTGCGCCATGCTCCGCCCCCTCCCCCTGGCTTCAGCTCTCCCACAGCTTCTCCAGCCTTGAGGGGGCAGTGCCAAGCCAGCGGTGCCAGAGCCAGCACAATGCTGGCTTGGCACTGTCCCCTCAAGGCTGGAGCAGCTGCTGGGAGTGCCGAAGCCGGGGGAGGGGGCAGAGCCAGGCCGCGCCATGCCCCACCCCCCCCCCCCGGCTTCAGCTCTCCTACAGGCCGTGCCATGCCCCTCCCCCCAGCTTCAGCTCTCCTACAGAGGAGGAGCATGAGAGGTGGATGGGCTTCAGTGGGCGGGGCTCCTCCTCTGCGCGGCTTCAGCGAGTGAGGGGCGAGAGTTATGGTGGGAGTCATGGCGAATTGGAGGCTGGCTGGGAAAATGGCCGAAGGAGGCGGCGCCCCCCTCCCTTCTTTTTCTTCGCCACTGCCTGGCCCTTCCTCCTCCCTCAAGCAGCAGGAGTTCAGCAGGAGGGGGGGAGGAAGGGGGGCAGAGAGCTTTTCTCGTGGCACAGCAGGAGGTCCGTCACGGCACACTAGTGTGCCACGGCACACTAGTTGAGAAAGACTGTATTAGAAGACAGCATGTTATATCTTTCTCTCCCCTGTCATTCTTCTCTTGTGTATGCTATTGGTGGGTCAGCCTATCTCATTTGTTTATTTCGACTCCAGGACAGCCCAGGAGTTGTAGCCCTTTGGAGGGGAAAAGCTTGGAAGACATGCAGGGATTCAAGCAACACAAAAGCGTGAATAATCGGGGAGAGACACCAATTGAACCCTCAACTCTGTTCCCATCCATTTGCCGTCGCCATTCCTTCCCGCGCAATTCCTTTCACACACCATCCAGCCAATCCGGCCTTCTCCCTTTTGTTTGGAAAGGAGAGCGGCTCCGATCTCGCCGCTGCTTTCAAGCCGCCGCCGAGCACCAGCTTGGGTTTCGTCTCTCATGTCAACATTTCTATTTTATTAACAGCGAAATGATGATACCCAGCACGTATTGTGAGCGAGGGAAGACGGGCAGCGCGGCGGCAGTTTCGGCCATTCCCCTTTGGCAGCCGGACCAAAACTAAGACCCACACAAGACAAAGGGATGCATGAAAGGTTCGAGCCCTGAATAATTTTCCAAAAAAAAAAAGGAAATGTAAATGGCCAGATTCAATTCCAAGGGCTGTAACCGAACCCACGTCTCATATGCCGCTGTTCTATTGTTCCTTCAAGCCGAACTCGCACAACAGAAGACAAAAGCGGCCTATCGACCACAGCAAAGGAATTCCAAGGGGAAAAAGAGGAAATATCAACAAGGCTTGGAGAGAAAACATAGCTGAGACCTTAAAGCACCTTCCTGATGCCGCGACCCCTGAATACAGTTCCTCATGTTGTGGTGACCCCCAACCACAACATTATTTGCGTTGCTACTTCGTAACTGTCGTTTTGCGACTGTTATGAATCGTAATGTAAATATTTGGTATGCAGGATGTATTTTCATTCACTGGACCAAATTTGGCACAAATACCCCATAACACCCATTTTGTCATTTGGGAGTTGTAGTTGCTGGGATTCATAGTTCACCTACAATCAAAGAGCACTCTGAACTCCACCAATGATGGAGTTGAACCAAACTTGGCACACAGAACTCCCAACAGAAAATACTGGAAGGGTTTGGTGAGCATTGACCTTGGGTTTGGGAGTTTTGGTTCCAGAGAGCACTGTGGACTCAAATATGCCCAAATGTGTGTGTCTACACCAGGGGTGCCCACACTTTTTCAGCACGCGAGCTACTTATAATAAAACCAAGTCAGAAAGATCTACCTACCTCCTCAAGGCTGGAGAGTGGGGGTGGGGCGAGGCTTGGCGCGGCCTGGCTCCACCCCCTCTGGTTTCCGCTCTACCAGCAGCTTCTCCAGGCTTGAGGGTGGCAATGCAAAGTCAGTGGTGGCATAGCTAGCACAAGGCTGGCTTGGCATTACCATCCTCAAGCCTGGAGAAGCTGCTGGTAGAGCGGAAGCCAGAGGGGGTGGAGCCAGGCCATGCCAAGCCCCGCCCTCTGGCTTTGGAGCTCCCAGCAGCTTCTCCAGGCTTGAGGATGGCAATGCCAAGCCAGTGGTGACACAGCTACCTCAAGGCTGGCTTGGCATTGCCATCCTCAAGCCTGGAGAAGCTGCTGGTAGAGCGGAAGCCAGAGGGGGGGGGGGGCGAAGCCAGGCCGTGCCAAGCCCCGCCCCACCCCTCAGGCTTTGCAGCTCCCAGCAGCTTCTCCAGGCTTGAGGATGGCAATGCCAAGCCAGTGGTGGCATAGCTAGCACAAGGCTGGTTTGGCATTGCCATCCTCAAGCCTGGAGAAGCTGCTGGGAGTGTCGAAGCCGGGGAGGGGGCAGGGCTTGGTGCGGCCTGGCTCCGCCCCCTCTGAGAAGCGCCCCATCCAGCTGGGATCGACCTCCTTCGGTCCCGGGATCGACTGGTCGATCGCGATCGACTTCCTGGGCAGCCCTGGTGTGCACCATAACGTCATTATAATGCCATCAACTGTACTCTAGCAATTCATCTGAAAGTAAAATAGCCTGTAAGTCGCCCCGAGCTGCCCGGGAGTGGCGACTCACAAATTTGAATAAATAAATAAAATAAATAAATAATTATTATTATTCTTATTCCACTCTGGGTTCCTTCTCCAGTGGAGACGCACCCCAAGAATCCGGTGCTATGTAAGACATCTTCCTCCGTTCGTTAAAAAAGACCAAAAAGACCACGGGCGAGACCCCAGTAAGAGCGACGGCGGTCCAGTGGTGGAGCCTGTGGGCGGCCCTGGGATGCTGCCCCCCCCCGGGCTCGATGGTGGAGGCATCGGCTGGCTGCCCCAACATGGCGCCGGCCTCGTCCAGCCCAGCGTCCCTGGCCCTGCCCCTCCACCTTCCCCAGTGGCTGGGACCGCGCCCCGCGGCCCCTGTCGTGGAGTTGCCGCCGCTGCCGGTCCCGCCGCCCAAGGCCGCGAGTTCCCCTTTGCCTCTGCGCAGGCGGCCCGCGACGGATGCGGTGGACATCGAGGGGGTCCTGGCGAGGGCTCCAGGGGAGCGGCCCCGGCGACGTGCGGGGCGGCTGCCGGCGGTCCCCCTGACTGTGGCCAGCCCGGGTCCCGGTGGGTCGCCCAAGTCCGATGGACACCCGCGAGGCAGAGACGGGGTCAGGACGGGGTAGGGGCGGGTCGGAGGGACGTCCCTCCCTGCTCTGCAATACCTCCCCCACGGTGGCTGTCTTCCGGAAGGCGCCCTCCGGAGGGCCCCGTCCCAGGACGTTCCGGAACCCTGCCCGCAGGCACGGGGCCCCGCTACCGGCGAACCCCCAATTTAGGAGGGTGGACAAGCCGCCGATGACGAGGCATGGTCCGCAGGCTGGCAATGACCGACACCACAGTGACCGTCACTGCTTAGACTTGGAGGCTTTGAGGACGTTCCTCGATTTGTGGGACCCCGGCTCCCCATTTGATGGTCGCCCTCGATAGCTCCACCGGGTGGCTCTGCCCTTTGGCATGAGCCTGGTCTCCCCCCCCCCGCTTTGCTGTTGTTCACCCGGTGATGTTTTACCCCCTGTATGTTTTGTATGTTTATTTATGTACTCTCTGTATTTTGTTGCTTCGGCTCCTGTGAGCCGCCGCGAGCCTTAGGGAGTCGGCAGCATAGAAGTCCGAATAAATAAATAAATAAATAAATAGGGTGGGAAATCACTTGAACCCAAAGGATGCTTCATTCCCTTCGAGTCCCACTCGAGTCCCAAAGAACCGGAAAGTAAAACTCTCCATTGGAAGAAAAAAAAAATCACAGTGTTTTCCTATTCTAAATAATAGCTACCCGTCTGGTGGCTTGCCTTGTTTTCATTTCCAGAGATTGCCAGCAAGAGAGCGAGCGAGCGCTAAAGCATTCGTCAGGGAGAGACCAATCAGCGTCCTTTCAATCATCCTAATTGCCTGCTGCTATCATCTACCCCTGGCATCATGGCAAGCGCATGCTAATAAGCAGAGCTGCCTAATTGCATTGGGTTAATAATCAGTGCTTTTTGTGCTTGGGAAGGGCCGCAAGAACATGCCTTTGCCGCCTTCACCTTTGCCTGCAAGAAGGTCAAGAGCCAAGGACCTTATTTTCCCCGAAATCAGCCGCCAAGTCCTTCTAGTTCAGTGTTTCTCAACCTGGGGGTCGGGACCCCTGGAGGGGTCGCGAGGGGGTGTCAGAGGGGTCACCAAAGACCATCAGAAAACACAGCATTTTTGTTGGTCATGGGGGTTCTGTGTGAGAAATTTGGCCCAATTTTATCATTGGTGGGGTTCAGAAGGCTTTTATTGTAGGTGAACTACAAATCCCAGCAACTACAACTCCCAAATATCAAGTCTCTTTTCCAAAACGCCATCAGTTTTCATATTTGGGCATATTGAATATTCTTGCCAAGTTTGGTCTACTCTAAATCCATAATTGTTTGAGCTCACAGTGCTCTCAGGATGTAGGAGAACTACAGCTCCAAAACTCAAGGTCAATGCCCGCCAAACCCTTCCAGTATTTTCAGTTGGTCATGGGATTCGGTGTGCCAAGTTTGGTTCAATTCCATCATTGGCGAAGTTCAGAATGCTCTTTGATTGTAGGTGAACTGTAAATCCCAGCAACTACAACTCCCAAAGGACAAGATCAATGCCCACCCCTACCAGTATTCAAATGTGGGCACATTGGGTATTTGTGCCAAATTTGGTCCAGTGAGTGAAAATACATCTGACATATCAGATATTTACATTACTATTCATAACAGTGGCAAAATTAGTTATGAAGTAGCAACAAAAATAATTTTATGGTTGGGGGTCACCACAACATGAGGAACTGAATTAAGGGGTCACCACATTAGGAAGGTTGAGAACCACTGTTCTAGTTCTTTCTTTTCCAGAGTGTTGTCTGATCTCCAATTAACAAAATGCACTCCCCCCCCCCTCTCTTGGGTCTCTTTGGGCAACTCCCTTTGAAGGCGAGCCCCAGAAAGAGCCCATCTGTATCTTAATTGGTTTTACCTGCAGCAGGGAGTTCCAACGTTCCTGCACATGTGGTCTGGCATCTTTAAAGACAAAGGGACCGGGATTTAGCATCCAGAGACCTCCAGCCATTTCTATCCCTCTATTTTCATGCCTCACTTAACCTGAAACTTTGTAGCGCAGCTTAGATTAGGAGCACTCCACATCGCAACATTTTTCCTTTCCACAAAGATGCCCCATTTTGACTACACTCCAATTTCATATTTCTCTCTGATCTATATATATAAAATCCTTCATTGGTGGTTCCAGTCTTATAGACAAAGAAACCACACAAGGCAGACACACAAAAACAGCCCACACAGCCAGAAAACCCTACGAGGTATGTTTACCAAAACACACACCACCACCCCACACACCCAAAAAAGAGCCAATGGCCACAAATCCAAAAAAACCCCATTATGGACTACAACTCCCATGATCCCCCACACCACCTCCCTCTGGCAGTTTACAGCATCAGAATGTTAGTGGAGCTGACCAATTAGAGGGATTATGCAAATACTCCCTCAGTTAAAATGTAGGCTGGGAGCCCCCACCCCACCCCCCTGGCCGTTTAGAGAGTCGGCATGTTGGTGGTGGTAGGGAAAGGTAGGGAAAGGAATGGAGGGACTGAGGCAAGGGGAGCAAGGACTGATACAGAAAGGGGGGATGGCAGGAAGGAGGGAAAGGAAAGAAGGAAGGGAGGGAGGGAAGGAAGGAAGGAGGGGAGAAGAAAGGAAGGGACGGATAGAAGGAAGAATGGATGGAAGGAAGGAGGGGAAAAGGAAGGATAGCAGGAAGGAGGGGAAAGGAAGGAAAGGATAGAAGGATGGAGTGAAGGAAGGAAGGAAAGGGAGAAGAAAGGAAGGAAAAAGAAAGGATAGCAGGAAGGAGGGGAGGGGAAAGGAAGGAAAGGAAAGAAAGGTTGGAGTGAAGGAAGGAAGGAAAGGGAGAAGAAAGGAAGGAAAAGGGAAGGATAGCAGGGAGGATGGGAGGGGAAAGGAAGGAAAGGATAGAAGGATGGAGTGAAGGAAGGAAAGGATAGAAGGATGGAGTGAAGGAAGGAAGGAAAGAGGGGAGAAGAAAGGAAGGAAAAAGAAAGGATAGCAGGAAGGAGGGGAGGGAAAAGGAAGGAAAGGATAGAAGGATGGAGTGAAGGAAGGAAAGAGGGGAGAAGAAAGGAACACAGAAACACATACACACACACATATACATGCACAGAAATATACAAATATACACATACACACCTGTACTTACACACATCAACACATATACATGCACATACATATACAAACACACATATACATAAGTACACACATATACACGCATACACATATACATAACTACACACACAGTCCCCAAGTTTAAAAAATCCCACAGCAACGCGTGGCCGGGTCAGCTAGTTTATTCTAAAACTTTCTACTATCTCGGTTTCCTTCCTCTTCCGCTTTCCTTTAATACAATCATTGAAACAATTTGCATGACAGATTACTCTTTCTGGTTTTGGAGAAGTTCTACTTTCCCTTCTCCCCATTTTTGAAAGACTCCTTTTGTTCCATAAATGCTGGACTCCCTGAGTTTAGTCTCGTCCCGCGTTTATAGAACGTATGGCATAACTATATTTCATATTTCACAATCGGCTGTCACTACTGGCCTCGGAAACCAGCACATGACTACAGTTATTTCATTTGTTTACCATCCAGAAGGCTGAAATTCTCATGGATAAAATCTGCATATGGCCCTTTGTCAACAAGGAAGGGTAGTTAAGGGCAACTCCTGTTTCTCACCAAGAACAAAAGAATTCCCTTGACTCGAAAGGTCAGGGCCTTGGATTCATTAACATATGGACAAATCTACTCAAGAAAACTCCAGCTGCTTTGTTTTGAAAACATCCCTGCTCCCCGCTCCCCATTCGCCAGAACAAGAAGTGGCACTGTTCCACTATTGGACCAAACTCCAGCTGCCCCAGCGATTCCATCCAATCAACACAAAGCTGGTCTGGGGCGGGAAGTGGGAAATTTGAATCTGTAACCTTATAAAATGGCATATCTTTTGAATGTAACTTTATGACTGTTTTGCGACAAGGAATCTGCAGTGGTCATCCTTCTCCGCTGACAAGAATTAAAAAAAGTTCAGTGGCATCTTCTTCCAGACTTCTTTGGTGAGATCTTTTGGGGAAGGGATTTTTAGTTTGTTTTTAAAACTTCTGCTGAAAACCTCGTTTTAGGGGTACTTCTGGGCCTCTGCCCCCTATGGGCCAGGCTATCCTAAATTGTTCGGTAACACCTTCTGGAAATCCCCATTATCTATTATTTATTTATTTGCTTCATTTCTATTCCGCCCTTCTCACCCCGCAGGGGACTCAGGGTGGATTGCAATGTACACATTACATTTAGACACACAAACACACAAGACAGACAGAGGCAATTTAACATCTGGCCACCAGGGGGAGCTGTCGCACTCCTTCATTCCTCAGCATGCTTCCTGGAGATCTTTTTTTTTATGGCCTCGTAAATCAGTTAAATTTAGCCTCCCCACTAAGTGGCACCTTAATTTCCTACTTGACAGATGCAACTCTCTTTCGGGTTGGAAAGTTCGACAACAAGCTACACCAATGTTTCCCAACCTTTTTTGAGCCGCGGCACATTTTTTACATTTACAAAATCCTGGGGCACACCACCAACCAAAATGACACAAAATGACACTCTATAACACAGTCATACATATAGTTAATATGTTTTTAAATGTATTTATACACTCAGTGTGAAACCTGGACCTGTTTCGATGAACACATATATACTGTATATGACTTCCTCTCACATACTTATACATGGCTATCATGTCTTCTCTCAGCCTTCTCTTCTTCAGGCTAAACATGCCCAGCTCTTCAAGCCACTCCTCATAGAGCTTGTTCTCCAGACCTTTGTGAAATTTCACCCTGAGTGAAACTTGCTTCCAGTTAACTATGGATGTCATGAAGCTGTTATAAACTTGGGGGGGGGGGGGGCACTCTCGAAAAATCCAGTAAAAAAGTTTAAAAAACCAAAACATTTCCAAGCTCAATTTGTTTCTTGGAAATCTTTGAGGGGGCTGCTGGGAGGGGGGGAGTGCCAATTTCCCACGGCACACCTGATAATTGCTCACGGCACACTAGTGTGCCACGGCACACCGGTTGGGAAACACTGAGCTACACAATAGGTCGAGAGCCCACCTTGACCCGGGCAGGCCTCGAATTCATGACTTTCTGGTCATTAGAGATCTTATGCAGCTGATTCCCAGTGTACATTACACCATCTCCCTCCCATGGCGATAATTCCATCCTGGGATTTATAGTTTGGGGAGGTTCTCAACATTTTTTGTTAAACCAGAGAAACAAATAGTCGATGTTAAGTTCTCCCCAAACTCCCAGAATGCTGCAGAATGAAACCGTCAGTGTTAAGGCGGTTAGAAAGCAATATAACTGAGTAGTGACTGTACTACTGGTTATTTAATATCTAATGTATATTTATCTTTACTGTTCTAATGTAGCACAAATCCTATGTAAAATCATACTACGTATTTTTGACATTAATATTGAAATCAAAAATATATACAGAAAGTTTTGGGTTTGTGTGTGTATATATATATATATATATATATATATATATATATATATATAGTTCTGTAGATCCATCTACCAAGTTCTTGGGGAGAGAAAGGTCCCTCCTGGCTTCTGCTATTGGATCCTTTTCAGCAGAGACGCAGAGAGGTTTGGCATGCGAAGCATGCACTCTGCACACTGGTTCCGCCATGTGCTCCAACGAGGATGTATCTGTATACCTTTATAAAACGGAATGTTTGTATGTGTGTATGTGTGTATGCGGAGGGCGGGAGGGCAGAAGGGCGGAAGCAGCCACTTTCACAGGCCAGGGCGGATATGTGGGCAGCCACGGATATTTCAGCCAGGCAGGCCACAGCGACCAGCGCGGGTGATGGACCTGCACCAAACTTGGTACACATAACCCCCCTAACCCCCTTTACGTCCTGGCGCGGGTCGGGGGACATGACCCACGGATTATGGGATTTGTAGTACTTTCAAACACTTTGGTTCCCACAGACCACTGAGGCCACCAAAAAGGACCAATACAGACCACACTCAGCACACACAGCCCCCATGACCCACTCTACATCCTGGTGCAGTTCGGAGGAGGGTGGGCCATGGATGATGGGACTTGAAGTGCCTCTACTCACTTCCCAAGTCCGCTACAACCCTCATCCAATCACTGATCAAGACCAAACTTGGCACACGTAACCCCCATGACTGCCTTCACGTCCTGGTGAGGTTTGGGGGAGGACTGACAATGGATGATGGGATTTGTAGTACTTTTACACCCCTCTGTTCCCACAGACCACTGTGGCCCCCCAAAAAACACCGAGAAAGTCCACACTTGGCACACAGAGCCCCAGTGACCCACTCTACATCCTACTGAAGTTTGGAGGGGGAGAGAACATGGATGATGGGACTTGCAGTACCTTCCCTCACTTCCCAATCCTGCTACAAACCTAATCCAATGACTGATCAACACCAAATCTGGCACACAGAGCCCTCATGACCCACTCTACAGCCTGGTGCAGTTTACTGTGAGACGGACCACGGATGATGGGACTTGAAGTACCTTCACTCACTTCCGAAAAAGAATGCATCCCTCATCCATTCACCAATACAGACCAAACTTAGCACACAGAGCCCCCATGACCCAATCTACATCCTACTACACTTTGGGGGGCAGGGATGATGGGACTTGCACTACCTTCAGTAATTTCATGATACCACTGCAACTCCCAATAATGATGGATCAAGACCAAACTTGGCACACAGAGCCCCCATGACCCACTCTACATCCTGCTGCGCTTCACAAATAACCCGGGCAGGGCCGGGTCCCCAAGCTAGTGAATAATAAATCATAACAACAAGGCAGTGCGAGGTTTTCCAGCAGGATCCCCCAAAAAAGGAGGAGCAAGGAAAGAAAACAGGAGCACCGCTGTTCTCTCATCACTCCTTCCACACTATTTCCCATACTTCTGGGGCCTGCGGAAGAGATGATGGAGATAGGGAAGCCTTGCAATTGATCCACCAAGGGTTGAGCTCAGTTGATCAAAGGGGAAATCCTTGATTTTTGGTGTTCTTGTGCAAGACAGTCGTCCAGAATCCTGCTCCTTGAACCAAAAGTCATCTTTCCCATTTTTATTTTTCCCACGGACAGTTGAAACTAACGCTTCTCCGGAATCCGTTACAGAAATCATTGCACAATAATAATAATAATAATTTTTATTTATACCCCGCCACCATCTCCCTGATGGGGACTTGGGCATTAACACTTTTTTGTGCCCTAGGTGTAGCACAGCAGTTCTCGTTCGTGCCTGGGGGGCAGGGGACAGGACCAGGGGTCCCATTGGCATTGGGGCCTGCAGCAGCGGAGATGGATTCTGAAGAGGATTTAGAAGGGTTAGCAGAAGGAGAGTTTCCCATCACTGGGCCTCCTTCTCCCACAGAAAGCTTGGCTTGGGATGAAGGTTGGCCAGACCCTTACGACGAGATAGATAACCAGGTGCAAATGGAAAGCAGTGATAGCGAAACTTATGAACGGCCAGGGGGGAGAGGTTCACAGGATCCTTTAAGTGAAAACATGGAAGAAAGCAGCTGGGAAGAATCCAGGGAGGAGAGCTCTCACGGAGATAGGGCAGCAGATGTTGGGAGGCAAGGCCGTGATTTCGATAGGAGACGGGACATCGAGACTAGCAGGAGGGGCTGGTTCCATAGCCTAGACAGGCCGAGGTCTGAGAGCAGAGATTGGAGACGAAGAAGCCTAGAGTGTCGGGGACCTCGGCAGAAAGATTAAGTATAGGATCCGTGGGAACGGATCCTCAGTACTTCGGCCACGTCTCATCTGAGCAGACGTGTAGTGAAGCTTGACCACAGAGCCAAGTCTGGCTAGTGGCCTACTCAAGCCTTGTTTTGTATCTTGCAACCTTGCTTTGTTCCTTTGATCCGCTTTGCAGAGCGGAGCCTTGCCAAGCCTTTGGAAATTTACCAAGTTGTTTTGGACAATTGATCACCTTTTGCCTTTGGATTTGCTTTTGCTATTTTTATGGACAATTTACCTTTTGAACTGTTTCTATATATTCAATAAAGTAGTTAGCCTTCAGTCCGTCTCTGTGTGTGTGATTAAGGGGCCGGTCAAGTCCGTGCATCGTGACACTAGGCCACACTTTGGAATTACGCGCCCCCCCCCATACACACACACACACGACTCAGACCCACACTGGGCTGGCTTTCGCCATGGTGCCTCCGGAGCAGAAGAGAAAGGCGAGTAGGCACCATCCCGCCACATCCAAGGTCCCCATGCACTCCCACTGGCTGAAAAGCTCCGCTGTGCTCTGAAAGTCTCCTCAGGAGTCGGGAGGCTTGGGGAGAGCGCAGCGGGTGCAAACATGCTCCAAAGGTGCGCATGAGAGAGAGAGAGAGAGAGCAAGAGAGGGAGAGCGAGAAAGAGAGAGCACACACAAGAGAGAGACATCGTGCGAGAGAGAGAGAGAGCACGTGCAAGAGAGAGAGAGAGTGCGCGAGAGAGAGAGCTGAGACTTTGCCGGGAGAATGAGCGAGGAGGGGCATGAGAAAGGGGGAAAGAGGAGCGCGGACCAATTTTTTTTGGTCCATGATCTGCGCCCACCCCACCCCCCCCCTCGGCTTGCGCCCCTAGGCCATGGCCTCGTTGGCCTTATGGGTAATCTGGGCATGGACTCGGGGCGGCTCACATGAGGCCAAGCCCAGACAACAAATTTCAACAAAACAAAAAAATCAAAACATCAACAGTAAACACAATGGAAATACATACATATAAATAAAAAACAATATAATACAACCCTTAGATCTGTGGGATCCTTGATCCATATTAGACAAAATTTGTCCTCTCTGGGCATTTCCAAAATCTGGCGGCATAACACTGTTTGGCATTCTTTCTGAGAATTGCGCTCCAAAAAAACATGCAAATATGGATGCTTTCCCTAAGAGAGATAAATCCATAGCACAAGAGAGAAATCTCCAACACGTCTCAATTGATTATGGCGCACAATCCACATGGCTTTGAGAAATGCTTCAACACACACACACACACACACACAGATACAAGGGTGCTCATTAGATAGATTGTGATCTACTGGTAGATCGCGTAGGACGTCCTGGTAGATCGCAGGCAGAGCGGGAGGAAGGCTCAGTTCCGCCCCGCAGGCTCCCGATGCCGCCCAGATGCAGAAGGAGGTTGGACTGGATGGCCCTTGGAGGTCTCCTTCTACTTTAGGAACCCATTGTTGTTATTATTATTATTATTATTATCAGAGGCTGAATGGCCATCTGTGAGGAATTCTTTGATTGTGTTTTTCCCTTATGGCAGAAGGAAGTTGGACTGGATGGCCCTTGGAGGTCTCCTTCTACTCTAGGAAACTGTTGTTGTTGTTGTTGTTATTATTATTAGCAGAGGCGGAATGAGGCTGAATCACCATTATTATTATGAATAAATTCAGGGGCTTATTATGCTCACATTTAGTTGAATTCAGTCTTAAAATATATTATATGGCTCTCACTGAAATAAATTTCCAAATATTTTGCTTTTATGGCCCTCTGAGTAGTGGGTAGGTAGATCCTTTTGACTTGGTTGTTTTATAAGTAGCTCGCATGCTGAAAAAGTGTGAGCACTCCTGCACAAATATATATATTCAATAGAGGAAAATACTAAAAACCTAATATCACCACTGTATTGCCATCTAGTTACTTTGGGTCTTTCCAACAAGCTGAAGTCCTGGTCTCAAGGTTTACACCAAGCCTGTCCAACAGGCGGCCCGGGGGCCGTACACGGCCCCCTAGCCCCTTGGCTACGGCCCCTTACCCTCCTGCAAAAAATAATATATTTTTAAAGTATTTTTAAAATATTTTTTTCAATTAAAAAATATTATTATTTATTATTATTTTTGGTCCCGCCCCTTGGCTTTCTATTGGCCGCCTCCTCTTCTCCTGAGGGAGGGGGCCAATGGGAGGGAGTGACGTCTCTCGGGCCCCGCCCCCTTGGTAGCAAACAGGAAGAGCGACCCGGCCGCATGGCTTTCCCCCTCGGCAGCGCCGCTTCCTCCTTTGCTGCTGCTCCGTCTGGGAGGTGCTCAGGCCCTCAGCGCCAGGGAAGCAAAAGGGGTTTGGGAGGGAGGGAGTGTGTCTGAGAGCGTGAGTGAGTGAGTGAGTGAGTGAGTGACAGAGAGAGAGAGGGAGAGAGAGGAGGGGGACCTGCCCTGGGCACACCTCTCCCCAGCGCAAAGGGAAGATCTCTCTGGCTCTCTCAGACACACACACACACACAAGCCCCTTCCTTTCTGACCCCTTCATTTGCGTTCCATGAACTGTCTCTTTAATGAGAAGGAGAGAACCGGCCAGCCATAGGAGAGGGGAGGAGGAGAAAAGGAGGGGGGGATTGAATGAGAGGGAGCTCAAGGAAAGGCCTCCCACCCCGTTTTCCCCTCCTTTTCCTCCCCCCAGAATTATTTACATTCTTTGCAATTACCTAAGTTTACTTTGATGACTTGCACTGAATGGAATCAGCCAGGGGTAAACTGGCAGAATGAAAGCACACAGACCTTTCAACTGCAAGGCCATTCAATGCTGATCAATGTGGCCAGTCATATATTCCAGTTCAAAGCAGAGATTGTGGGATTTTCTGCCTTGATATTCTGTATATTTATGCCCCTCATGTGTTCCATCCATCCCTCCCTCCCCCCTTATTTAAATAATATAATATTTAATTGTATATGTATGCAATGCCGGGGGCGGGGAGGGGGCGGAGCTGGGGAGGGGGCGGAGCCAGGGGAGGGGAGGAGCCAGGGCTTGGCCCCCCAGGTGATCAGTGACCGGAATTCTGGCCCAAGGTCCGGTAGAAGTTGGACAGCCCTGGTTTACACCATGTCAACAAAACCCTAGAATATGGTCAACATAAGTCAACTTGAAGGCGGATCACAACTACCAGTTGAATATCCCTGATCCACAATTCTGACCATCAAAATACTCCAAAATTCAAAATATTTCACTTGGATAGCAGAGAAAATGACACCTTTGCTTTCTTATGGTGCAACGTACAGAAACTTTAAGAAACTGCCTTCAAGCTATGTGTAGAAGGAGTATGAAAAAAACATCAATGAATGTCATGTTGGGTCCCAGGGACTCGTTACATATGCATAAGCAAATATTCCAAAATCCAAACAAAATCCAAAATATTTCTGATCCCAGGCATTTCGGATCAAAGATAAGCATCCTAAAGCCGAAGGAGGCGGTGCCCCAGCCCCTTCTTCTTCGCCGCCACCCAGCTCTTCCTCCTCCTCCCCCAAGCAGCAAAAGCAGGCAGGAGGGGGAAGAAAGGAGACGTTTTCGCGGCACACCAGATGATCCGTCACGGAACAGTAGTGTGCCGCGGAACAGCGGTTGGGAAACACTATTACAAAAGCAACCCAACAATACAATAGGTATAATAACATAAGCTTCTACTCAGTCCTGTGTGTGTGTCTTCACGCTGTAGTTACAAAGTAACTGTGTTACTTTGTAAAATGTTACTTTGTAATTACAGCGCGAAGACACACAGAAGTTTATGTTATTATACTTATTGTATTGTTGGGTTGCTTTTGCATTGCTGTAGTTTCACACAGCACCCCAGCACCCCCCCCCCAATAGTTTCATAAACAGTGCTCTATGTCAGTGTTTTTCAACCTTTTTTGAGCCGCGGCACATTTTTTACATTTACAAAATCCTGGGGCACACCACCAACCAAAATGACACTCGAACACAGTAATACATATAGTTAATATGTTTTTAAATGTATTTATACACTCAGTGTGAAACCTGGGCCTGTTTCGATGAACACAACATAGATATCCTGGCAGGAATAGCAGAAAGACACACACAAAGGTCTTGCTCAACAGCTGTCAGTCATGGGAAAACTTCGGCCCTCTGGGTGCTTTGGACTTCAACTCCCACCATTCCTAACAGCCCGGGGCCCTTTCCTGCTTAAGTGGCTGAGGGGGGAAAAGGAAAAGGGCCCGAGGCTGCTAGGAATGGTGGGAGTTGGAGTCCAAAACACCTGGAAGGTCCAAGTTTGCCCATGCCAGCTTTTGATTCCATTGCCACATCTATCTTCAGCCTCTGGCGGTTTGAATATATGTGATTATCTACGTGATTTTCTACCTTGTCGCTATGATTATGGTGCTGCTTCTTTAAATTGTCCGCAAACTGACTGTGTTATTGTGCGGATCTCGGAACTGACATTGGATAACATTGTGAGGATACACTTTGTTTTTTGCACTCACTTCTGTGATTTCATCAAATATCGCGAGTTTTCTGTAGAGGAGCGCTCTGTGAAGTCGTTACTTCCTGGTTCGCAACTCCTCCGCTCTCTGTGGCGACCACGCCGAACTACCTTATGTAAGACTTTTGATTTTCTCCAGCAGGATTGGGTACTTTGAATGTGTGTTTTGCGTATCATTATGTTTGATTAACTGTGCATTTTGTACTGTGACGTAGCGGCGCTCCTTTAATAAGTAAGGGTATTGGAGGTTCCAATTTCCCACGGCACACCTGATGATCGCTCACGGCACACTAGTGTGCCCCGGCACACTGGTTGAGAAACACTGCTCTATGTCAACAGATCTCCAAACATTCCCGAAAGTGAGACCGATTTCACAAAAGGGGTGAAGGAACAACCACAGGGTCCATTGAAAACATAACACATCTCACATGCAAAGTATGCTACCGTGTTTCCCCGAAAGTAAGACAGCGTCTTACTTTCTTTTCCCCCCGAAAAGTCCTCCTACGTCTTACTTTCGGGGTACATCTTATATAAACTAAGACGTACCCCGTCGCCACGCCCACACCGCCACCGCTGCCGCCGTCACGCCGCCGCCACCGCAACCGGGCCCATCGGCCGCGGCACACCTCCCCGGCGCAGCTTTCTGGACGAAGGAAGGGAGGGAGAAAAGAGCAAGAGGCGGGGCGAAGCGGCGGACGCGTCACTCTGGCCGCAGCGCCGCTGCCACGCCTCTGGGGCTCTTCCCCTCCCTTCCTTGGAGGCCTGGCAGGAAGGTGCGCCGCGGAGGTGTGCCGATGCAGCAGCGGCGGGTACGGCTTACATTCGAGTACGGCTTACATTAGCCGACCCCCCTGACACCCCCAATACGTCTTACAATCGGGGGTGTCATACTTTCGGGGAAACAACCAGGCCCATCGGCTGCAGCACACCTCCACGGCGCAGCTTTCTGGACGAAGGAAGGGAGGGAGAAAAGAGCAAGAGGCGTGGCGACGGCGACGCGTCACTCTGACGCAGCACCGCTTGCCACGCCTCTGGGCTCTTCCTCCTCCCTTCCTTGGAGGCCTGGCAGGAGGGTGCGCCACGGAGGTGTGCCGATGCAGCGGCGGCAAGGTACGGCTTACATTCGGGGTACGGCTTACATTAGCCGACCCCCCCTGACACCCCCAATACGTCTTACAAGCGGGGTGTCATACTCGGGAAACAACCGGGCCCATCGGCCGCAGCACACCTCCGCGGCGCAGCTTTCTGGACGAAGGAAGGGAGGGAGAAAAGAGCAAGAGGCGTGGCGAAGCGGCGACGCGTCACTCTGACGCAGCGCCGCTTGCCATGCCTCTGGGGCTCTTCCCCTCCCTTCCTTGGACAAAGAGGGGGGGGAAGAGCCCAGAGGCGTGGCAAGCGGCGACGCGTCACTCTGACGCAGCACCGCTTTGCCACGCCTCTGGGGCTCTTCCTCCTCCCTTCCTTGGAGGCCTGGCAGGAGGGTGCGCCGCGGAGGTGTGCCGATGCAGCGGCGGCAAGGTACGGCTTACATTCGGGGTACGGCTTACATTAGCCGACCCCCCTGACACCCCCAATACGTCTTACAATCGGGGGTGTCATACTTTCGGGGAAACAACCGGGCCCATCGGCCGCAGCACACCTCCGCGGCGCAGCTTTCTGGACGAAGGAAGGGAGGGAGAAAGAGCAAGAGGCGTGGCGGGCGGCGGCGCGTCACTCTGACGCAGCGCCGCTGCCATGCCTCTGGGGCTCTTCCCCTCCCTTCCTTGGACAGGAAGGAGGAAGAGCCCCAGAGGCGTGGCAAGCGGCGACGCGTCACTCTGACGCAGCGCCGCTTGCCACGCCTGGGGCTCTTCCTCCTCCCTTCCTTGGAGGCCTGGCAGGAAGGTGCGCCGCGGAGGTGTGCCGATGCAGCGGCGGCGAGGTACGGCTTACATTCGGGGTACGGCTTACATTAGCCGACCCCCCTGACACCCCCAATACGTCTTACAATCGGGGGTGTCATACTTTCGGGGAAACACGGTAGCTATATGAGGAAAACAACCAGGCGCAAGCCACTTCCAGAACATCCCATCTCCCCCTAATAAAACGTTCACACAGACCCGAAAAACCAAAACAAAGAAAGGCATCTCCAAGTGATTCCTGCACTGAAGCCACTGCTAGTCTTTGCCGCTGCCTGTCTTGGGATCGTTTGAATATCATAGCAATGGGGGTTCTCCAGAACGTTCAAGGGGACAATAGAAAAGTTAAGACACCAAAGAAAGAATTGATTTTATTTCTGTGATTTTTCAAAAATACATCGTTTTCCTGGCTCAACGCAAGCACATCCTGGAAGCTGTAGTTTTACATCTTTCGCCTTCTCTGCCAAAGAATGCTGGATCCTCACCAAAATACAAATCCCAAGATTCCATAGCATGGAGCCTGCATTCATAAGTACCCTGTAGATCAGTGTTTCTCAATTTTCCTAATGTCGCGACCCCTTCAAACACTTCCTCATGTTGTGGTGACCCGCCACCCACCCACCCGACCATAAAATTATTTTCGTTGCTACTTCATAACTGTCATTTTGTTACTGTTATGAATCTTCATGCAAATATCTGATATGCAAGATGTATTTTCATTCACTGGACCAGATTTGGCACAAATACCTGATATGCCCAAATTTGAATACTGGTGGGGTTGAGGGGAAACTAGAACTTGATATTTGGGAGTTGTAGTTGCTGGGATTTATAGTTCACCTACAATCAAAGAGCATTCTGAACTCCACCAACAATGGAATTGAACCAAACTTGGCACACAGAACTCTCATGACCAACAGAAAATACTAGATGGGTTTGGTGGGCATTGACCTTGAGTTTGGGAGTTGTAGTTCACCTACATCCAGAGAGCACTGTGGACTCAAAAATGATGGATCTGGACCAAACTTGGCAAAAATACTCAATACGCCCAAATGTGAACACTGGTACAGTTTGGGGAAAATATACAGTACCTTGATATTTGGGAGTTGTGGTTGCTGAGTTTTTTAGTTCACCTACAATCAAAGAGCATTCTGAACTTCACCAACGATGGAATTGAACCAAACTTCCCACACAGAACCCCCATAACCAACAGAAAATACTAGAAGGGTTTGGTGGGCATTGACCTTGAATTTGAGAGTTGTAGTTCACCTACATCCAGAGAGCACTGTGGACGCAAACAATAATGGATCTGGACCAAACTTGGCACAAATACTCAATATGCCCAAATGTGAACACTGGTGGAGTTTGGGGAAAATAGACCTTGATATTTGGGAGTTGTAGTTGCTGGGGTTTATAGTTCACCTACAATCAAAGAGCATTCTGAATCCCACCAATGATAGAATTGGGCCAAACTTCCCACACAGAACCCCCACAACCAACAGAAAATACTAGAAGGGTTTGGTGGGCATTGACCTTGAATTTGAGAGTTGTAGTTCACCTACATCCAGAGAGCACTGTGGACGCAAACAATAATGGATCTGGACCAAACTTGGCACAAATACTCAATATGCCCAAATGTGAACACTGGTGGAGTTTGGGGAAAATAGACCTTGATATTTGGGAGTTGTAGTTGCTGGGGTTTATAGTTCACCTACAATCAAAGAGCATTCTGAATCCCACCAATGATAGAATTGGGCCAAACTTCCCACACAGAACCGCCACGACCAACAGAAAATACTATTTGGCAACCCCTCTGACACCCTCCTCACAAGCCCCCAGAGGTCCCGACCCCGAACGCTAGTGTAGATGCAATCCAAGTCTTACAGCAGCTATGAGCATCTGTGGCCAAAATACATTTCCTTACACAGAGGCTGCATACTTTTGGGTACCAGTTGCAGGAGCTAAATCCCCCGAAAATCCTCAATTTTGAGGCACCCAGTGAATGGTCGCTCCTGGAAACAGAGAGCAGAAACTAGAGAATATTTTCAAGGCGTCAACCTTCTGAAATAGTAGAGCGAAAGAATGTAAAAAGGTGTGAGGAGGAGAGGAGAGTCCAGAGATCCAGCAAATGCTGTGTGTGTGTGTTTGCGGGAGGGAAAGCTGGGGAAAGGAGGAGAGAAACAACCAGCCGTGGCTTTATTTACTCCAACTTGGCACCTTTCCCTCTTCGGAGGAGGACTTGTTGACGGAATCATGTGCTTTCCCAGAGAGGAGGAACATCTCCACATACAGCCATGGGTGGGAGGAAAAGCAAGGGGTCTTGGAAATGGGGTCCCAGTGTGTCCAGACCAGTGTTTTTCAACCTTTTTTCAACCTTTACAAAATCCTGGGGCACACCACCAACCAAAATGACACAAAATGACACTCTAACACAGTAATACATATAGTTAATATGTCTTTAAATGTATTTATACACTCAGTGTGAAACCTGGGCCTGTTTCAATGAACACAACATAGATATCCTGGCAGGAATGGCAGAAAGACACAAACTTCCCACACTGAACTCCCATGGCCAAGAGAAAATACTATAAGAGTTTGGCGGGCATTGACCTTGAGTTTTGGAGTTGTAGTTCACCTATATCCAGAGAGCACTGTGGACTCAAAACAATGATGGATCTGGACCAAACTTGGCACGAATACTCAGTATGCCCAAAGGTGAACACTGGTGGAGTTTGGGGAAAATAGACCTTGATATTTGGGAGTTGTAGTTGCTGGGATTTATAGTTCAACTACAATGAAAGATCATTCTGAACGCCACCAATGATGGAATTGAACCAAATTTCCCACACAGAACCCCCATGACCAACAGAAAATACTGGAAGGGTTTGGTGGGCCTTGAGTTTTGGAGTTGTAGTTCACCAACATCCAGAGAGCACTGTGGACTCAAACAATGATGAATGTAGACCAAGCATGGCATGAATACTCAATATGCCCAAATGTGAACACAGATGGAGATTGGGGAAAATAAACCTTTACATTTGGGAGTTGTAGTTGCTGGGATTTATAGTTCACCTACAATGAAAGAGCATTCTGAACTCCACCAATGATGGAATTGAACCAAATTTCCCACACAGAACCCCCATGACCAACAAAAAATACTAGAAGGGTTTGGTGGGCATTGACCTTGAGTTTGGGAGTTGTAGTCCACCTACATCTAGAGAGCACTGTGGACTCAAACAATGATAGTCTGGACCAAACTTGGCACAAATACTCAATATGCCCAATTGGGCCAAATTTCTCACACAGAACCCCCATGACCAACCGAAAATACTGCGTTTTCTGGTGATCTTTGGCGACCCCTCTGACACCCCCTCATGACCCCCGAGGGGTCCCGACCCTCAGGTTGAGAAACACTGGTCTAGACCCACAAATAGGTGCTGGGGGAGTAGGGGGGGCTCCTTCTCAAATGGAAAGAAAGAGAGTGCGCCTTCAGTGCGCCAAGGGGATGGATGGATAAGGTTGGAAGGATGCAGGGAATCCATGGCTGGGCTCCACAGTGGATTCAATGATGTGCAGGGACTGGTAGAAGGGTCCAGGTCATGTCTCTTGGCCAAGACATCCATCCCTTGGGTTGGTGTAAGTTTTTGGGGCTGTCTGGCCATGTTTCGAAAGCATTCTCTCCTGATGTTTCGCCTGCATCTCTGGCAGGACATCCTCAGAGGTTGTGGGGTCTGTTGTAAACTAGGAAAATTGGGTTTATTTATATACTAGCTTGGGGACCCGGCGTTGCCCGGGTCATTTGAGAAGTGCACCAGGATGTAGAGTGGGTCATGGGGGCTCTGTGTGCCAAGTTTGGTCTTGATCCAGCAGTATTGGGAGTTGCAGCGATATTGCTGCCACATACATGCAAACACACACACACATACACACACACATACAAACATTCCGCTTTATTATATACTTGCTTGGGGACCTGGCGGTGCCCGGGTCATTTGAGAAAGGCGTTGTGTGCCAAGGTTGGTCCTTATCATAAGTGTACGTGGCTCGTAGTGGTTTCAGGAAGTTAGTGAAGGTACTGCGAGTCCCACTATCCATGGTGTACCCTCCTCCAAAGTGCAGCAGGATGTAGAGTGGGTCATGGAGGCTCTGTGTGGCAAGTTTAGTCTTGATCCATCATTCTTGGGAGTTGCAGTGGTATCATGCAAGTACCGAAGGTAGTGGAAGTCCCGTCATCTGTGGTCCTGCCTCACCCAAATTGCAGTAGGATGTAGATTGGGTCATGGGGGCTCTGTGTGCCAAGTTTGGTCTGTTTTGGTGAATGGATGAGGGTTGTATTCTTTGTAGGTGTTTGTTGGGGGGCGCAGTCGTCTGTGGTAGCAGAGGGGTGTGAAAGTACTACAAATCCCATCATCCATTGGCACACACCCCCCCCCCAAACCTCACCAGGACGTGAAGGGAGTCATGGGGGTTATGTGTGCCAAGTGGGGTCTCGTTCAGTATGAGGGTCGCAGCGGAGTTAGGAAGTGAGTAGAGGTACTTCAAGTCCCATAGTCCGTGGTCCGCCCTCCTCCGAACTGCACCAAGACATAGATTGGGTAATGGGGGATGTGTGTGCCAAGTGTGGTCTCTTTTGGTCCTTTTAGGTGGCCGCAGTTGTCTGTGGGAACCAAAGTGTTTGAATGTACTACAAATCCCATAATCCGTGGTCCAGGCCCCCCAAACCGCACCAGTACGTAAAGGGGTGTACCAAGTTATGTGTACCAAGTTTGGTGCAGGTCTATCACCCGCGCTGGTCGCTGTGGCCTGTGAAAGTGGCAGCCAATCAGAACGCTGCCACATACATACAAACACACATACACACACACATACATACAAACATTCCGCTTTATTTTATATAGATAGATATATAGAAGAAGATATAGATAGATATAGATAGATATACATATATATAGATATAGAGATATATAGAGAGAGAGAGAGAGAGAGAGAGAGAGAGAGAGAGAGAGAGAGAGCAGTGTTTCCCAACCAGTGTGCCGGGGCACACTAGTGTGCTGTGAGCGATCATCAGGTGTGCCTTGGGAAATTGGAACCTCCAGGAAGGGGGGGGGGGGTGAGAGTCTAGTGTGTTGAAGTATAAAAACCCTAAGAAACCTACCTCGATAAAGGCACAAAATTACAAACACCCCCCCACCCGTTGTCTACTTGGTCTCTCCCTCTCCATGCATTGGGATGGCCTGCCTTCCTTTCCCCAAGTAGAGACCTCCTCTTCCCTCCTGGGGGGTTCTGTGTGGGATGTTTGGCCCAGTTCCATCATTGGTGGGGTTCAGAATGCCCTTTGATTGTAGGGGAACTATAAATCCCAGCAACTACAACTCCCAAATGTCAAGGTCTCTTTTCCCCAAACTCCATCCGTGTTCACATTTGGGCATATTGAGTATTCTTGCCAAGTTTGGTCCTGATCCGACATTGCTTGAGTCCACAGTGCTCTCTGGATAGAGGTGAACTACAACTCCAAAACCCAAGGTCAATGCCCACCAAACTCTTATAGTATTTGTGACTTTCTGCCAGGATATCTATGTTGTGTTCATCGAAACAGGCCCAGGTTTCACACTGAGTGTATATGTATGGCTGTGTTCAGGGCCGTAGCCAGGATTTTGTTCGGATTTGGGGGCTGAGTTTGGTTCGGGGGCTGAGACTGGGTGGAAGAGGGTCTACCCTAGCAAATCTTTGTATTGTTATCCCAATAACCCCATTAATGTGGGATATAATGAGCATGGTGATCAGATCATGATATGAATAAACATAACAGTTTAAATAATGTACCAGTAAGGCCTTTTCGCGGATCACCCTGAGGTTTTCGGGGGGCTAAAGCCATTTTAGCCCCGGCTACAGGCCTGGCTGTGTTAGAGTGTCATTTTGTGTCGTTTTGGTTGGTGGTGTGCCCCAGGATTTGGGAAATGTAAAAAGTGTGTCGCGGCTCAAAAAAGGTTGGGAAACCCTGGTCTAGACCCACAAAGAGGTGCTTGGGGTGGGTGGGGGGGACCCCCTCTCAAATGGAAAGAGAGTGCGCCTTCAGTGCGCCAAGTGATGGATGGAGAAGGTTGGAAGGAGAAGGTTGGGCTCCACAGTGGATTCAATGATGTGCATGGACTGCTAGAAGGGTCCAGGTCATGTCTCTTGGCCGAGACATCCATCCCTTGGGTTGGTGTAAGTTTTGGGGGCTGTCTGGCTATGTTTTGGAAGCATTCTCTCCCGACGTTTCACCTGCATCTCTGGCAGGGCATCCTCAGAGGTTGTGAGGTCTGTTGGAAACTAGGGAAATGGGGTTTATTGATGTATCTGTGGGTGGGGGGAAGAGGCAAGTGGGAATGTTGCCATTGGCCATCCATCCATCCATCCCTTCCCTCTCCATCCTTCCCTGCTTGGAGTGCTTACCTGCTCCCAAGGCGACCAAGAGGAACAACAATCCAAGCGCCGGTGGGGAAGCCATGGAGCCCAAGGAAAGGGGTCTCTCTCTCTCTCTCTCTCTTTCTCTCTCTCTCTTTGGGGGCTTCTTGGAGGATTGCCCCTCTCCCCGAAGCCCTGGGGGTCTTCCCCAGCCTCGGAAGCAAGCGGCGACCCAAGCGTCAGGCGTGGCGAGGGGGGGCGCACAAAAGCTCTCTCTCCACGTGCGCCTTTTCTTCTCTCCCTTCCTTTTGGGCGAAAGAAAGGCGGCTTTGGCCGGGGCTAGGGTCGCTTCATCCTCAGGCCGGGGGCTCAGCGGGTCGTGGAAGGGGCTCGGAGGGTCCTGGGGGGCGGAAAAGGGGCCCCCCTTGCGCCATTGTGCCCAGGCGAAGGAGAAAGGAGCATCACTCCGGCAATTGCGCGCGGGCGGCTCTCTTTGCGCCTCCGAAGGCGAGCGTTGCCCTGCCTGCCCGAGCCCCCTCCCTCCTTGCTTGGCCAGCCCCCCAACCCTTCTCTCTCCCCCCCACCACCTCCTCTTCTTCTCTCCGGAGGCCCCAGCGAAGGGGCCAGAACAAAAGGCCAGCGCCGGTGGGATGCCCAAAGGAAGCAAAGCTTTGGACAAAAGGCAAACACAAGCGCCAAAGCAAGAGAGGCTCCTCTCTCTCTCCCTCCCTCTCTGTCTCTCTCTCTCTCTTCCCCGATGGAAGAAGGGTCTCACCCTATCTCAGGAAGGATCTGGCTTTAGCCCACCCCTTGAGAAGGATCTCATCCCCACCCAGCCCTCCCCAGAGCCAACGGAAAGCGCCCTCGCCCAGGAGAGAGAGAGAGGATCCTGTGCGTAAAAGGCGCAAAGAAGCACACCTCCTCCCCACGCGCAAAGGAGAAGCCCCTTCCCCACCCCACTTTTTGATATAAGAAATAAGGGACATTTTTCGGGATTTTTCACAAAAATAAGGGACACTTCATTAACATCTCGAAACTCAAACATTAGGTAGAAATAGTTTTATTAACAGCAGGGGCGGTCTCACCTCTCACATTATTTTGGTGCCCCCCCCCTGTGGCTCCTGGCCGCGCCCGCGCGAAAATCTCTGTGCATGTGCAGGCACGTTCAGCACAGGCACATCGAGCGCGGGTGCGTCCAGCGTGGGCGCGGCCGGCCGCGGAGGCGCGGGCCGCATTGGCTCCCAAGCACGCCTCCAGCCAGTGCGCATGCACGGAGATTCGCGCATGCTCGAAAATCTCTGCGCATGCGGAAGCGTGGTGGCAGGACTGGCATGGCGGCACCCCTCCCAGGTGGTGACACCCCTCCCAGGTGGCCTTGCCCTACGCGGCCGCGTACTCCGCGGAATGGAAAGACCGGCCCTTGTGCCGCGCATGCCCGGCAGTGGCCCCCGGGGGCTTCCCTCTGCCTCCTCCTCCTCGCGCCCTCCTTCCTTGACAAGGGGGCAGGGGCGATGGTGAGGGGGGGCATTCCCTCCTCCCCCGCCCCCTCGCAGCGCCCTCCCTCCGCCCTCCCCCGAGAGAGAGAGACATCTCCATGCCGTGCATTGCGGTTTTGTTTCAACTTTTTTTTGGTCCGTGTCAACTGTGCCCCCCCCTTGGCTTGTGCCCCCTAGGCCAGTCTTTCTCAACCAGTGTGCCGTGGCACACTAGTGTGCCGTGACGGACCTCCTGCTGTGCCGCGAGAAAAGCTCTCTGCCCCCCTTCCTCCCCCTCCTGCCGAACTCCTGCTGCTTGGGGAGGAGGAGGAAGGCCGGGCAGTGGCGAAGAAAAAAGAAGGGGCCGGGCGCCGCCTCCTTCGGCCATTTCCCAGCCAGCCTCCAATCCGCCATGACTCACACCATGACTCTCTCCCCTCGCTCGCTGAAGCCGCGTGGAGGAGGAGCCCCGCCCACTGAAGCCCGTCCACTGCTCATGCTCCTCCTCTGTAGGAGAGCCGAAACTGGGGGGAGGGGCATGGCGCGGCCTGGCTCTGCCCCATCCCCCTGGCTTTGGCACTCCCAGCAGCTGCTCCAGCCTTGAGGGACAATGCCAAGCCAGCATTGTGCTGGGTCTGGCACCGCCGGCTTGGCACTGCCCCCTCAAGGCTGGAGCAGCTGCTGGGAGAGGTGAAGCGGGGGGAGGGGGCAGGGCATGGCACAGCCTGGCTCCGCCCCCTCCCCAGCTTTGGCACTCCCAGCAGCTGCTCCCAGCAGGCCACCAACCCCCAGCCATTCTTTATTGTGTTAGAGTGTCATTTTGTGTCATTTTGGATGGTGGTGTGCCCCCGGATTTTTTTAATGTTAAAAGTGTGCCGCGGCTCAAAAAAGGTTGGGAAACACTGCCCTAGGCCATGGCCTAGGGTGGCCTTATGGGTAATCCGGGCCTGCGGGGGGGGCATTCCCTCCTCCCCCACCCCCTCGTAACATTTTTTTAAAAGGTGCAGGAGGGAGGGATCGTTTGCTTGTGGTTGATGGACATCCCTGTGAAAATATGTCACGATGACGCAAGCTGGACCAAAAGGGTGCCGTTTGGCCAGAATCTGTTCTCCGTTTGCTTGTGGTTGGATGGACATCCCTGTGAGTATCGCCATGTCACGATGACCCACCGGAGCTGGACAAGAATTCCCTAATAGTCTACCAAAGTTGTTGGAAATACTCTTAGACTCAACCTTCCAAGGGTATGTGAGTTGTGTGTTCAAATCCCCCCTCTTAACACAAAAGCACACACATCTGTGAGTTGAAAGATAGCCATGCCAAGCTAGATGGACTCTATCTCAAGGTAGGGGATGAGGGGCTCTCCGTTTTTGCACCGGAAAGGGATCCGACTGGATGGCTTTTGTGGTCCGTACCATCCCATGGAGTCCACTCACCAGGTTTCAAACTAGAGAGTGGATCCACACCAAGCAATGATAGCAATCCCATGCTATGGAATCCTGGAGTTGTCGTTTGGAGCGGCACCATCACTCTTTGGCAAAGAAGGCTCACGACTTTCTCAAACTCCCACTAATCCATAGCATTGGGCCACAGCAATTAAAGTGGTGTCAAGCTGCAGTGCAGATGCACCCTCCAGTTTCTTCATCTTGGTCTCCAGTTCAGACCTTCTGCTCTTGTAAGACGTATTCGTTTCTGCCATGACAACTCTCTTACAACGTCCCATTACATACGCGTTGACTGGGAATTTCCACAATTTGTAGCAAACACTTCTGACCTGAAACAAGCTTTGAAGATCCCATGGAACAGTGTTTCCCAACCGCTGTTCCGCGGCACACTAGTGTGCCGTGAGTGATCACCTGGTGTGCCGTGGGAAAACCTCTCTTCCCCCCTTTCTTCGCCCTCCTGTCGAACTCTTGCTGCTGCTGCTTGGGGGGGGAGGAGGAAGGGTTGGGCGGTGGCGAAGAAGGGGCCGAGGCGCCGCCTCCTTCGGCCGTTTCCCCAGCCAGCCAGCCTCCAATCGAGGGAGGGCAGGGAACAGAAGCGGAAGTGAGGAGCGCAGTCCGAGGCAGGCCCACCGGCTTCTTCTTTCAAACTGCAGGAAAGAAGGAAGGCAGGCAGGCAACTGCGGACCGAGTGAGTGCCTTCCCTTCTGGTGTGGAAGAGGGAGAGAGCCATTCAGGAAGGGAGCCAGCCACCTGGGGGTTCTGTGTGGGAAGTTTGGCCCAGTTCTATCATTGGTGGGGTTCATAATGCTCTTTGATTGTAGGGGAACTATAAATCCCAGCAACTACAACTCCCAAATGGCAAGGTCTATTTCCCCTGAACTCCATCTGCATTCATATTGAGTATTCATTTCAAGTGTGGTCCAGATCCATCATTATTTCAGTCCAGAGTGCTCTCTGGGTGTAGGTGAACTACAACTTCCAAACTCAAGGTCAATTCCCAAGCAAACCCTTTCAGTACTTTCAGTTGGTAATGAGAGTTCAATATGCCAAGTTTGGTTCAATTCCATGGTTGCAAGAGTTCAGGATGCTCTTTGTTTGTGTGTTAACTATAAATCCCAGAAACCGTAACTCCCAAATGTCAAGGTCTATTTTTCTCAAACTCCATCTGTGTTTACAGTACATTTGGGCATATTGAGTATTCGTGCCAAGTTTGGTCCTGATCCAACATTATTTCAGTCCACAGTGCTCTCTGGATATAGATGAACTACAATTCCAAAACTCAAGCTCAATGCCCACCAAACTCCTATAGCATTTTCTCTTGATTATGGGAGTTCTGTGTGGGACGTTGGTGTCTTTCTGCCATTCCTGCCAGGATATCTATGTTGTGTTCATCGAAACAGGCCCAGGTTGCACACTGAGTGAATAAATACATTCAAAAACATATTAACTATATGTATTACTGTGTTAGAGTGTCATTTTGTGTCAATTGGGTTGGTGGTGTGCCCCAGGATTTTGTAAATGCAAAAAATGTGCCGGGGCTCAAAAAAGGTTGGGAAAAACTGCCGTGGAAGATGCCACATGTAGACACAAATCCGGAGTCCTAAAACAGCCCGGATTCAGTTCAAAGGGCGCACGTTCCATTTTTGCTCTCTTTAAATAAAAAAAAAATCTCATATGTCTCGAGCGGAACTAGATTGTATTACAATAAACTGAAACCGTATTCGACCCTTTGCCTGTGAGAACAGAGCGGGACGGTTCGTTTCGTGGCACGGCTACCGAATTCCACCACCGTCACTAACAGATTAGGCCCAAGCTTGTAATAACAATTCCAGCTGCATCGGTCACAACTGTGTTTTCTGGGATAATGAGAGCGGGAGGAAAGCCAGGGAATGTGGGAAACAAGGCATTCCAGTTGGAAAGTATTCGCAACAACGTGTTTATGGATCCCCCCCCCCCTCAATGTCAAGGTTCCTAAATAAGCCCTTCAGCCATGGAGTCAGGGGACAGGTCTTGTCCTGGTTTGGAACCTGGCTAAACTGTGGGAAACAAAGGGTGGTAATAAATGGACACTTCTCTGGGTGGAAAGAGGTGGGAAGTGGCGTACCCCAAGGTTCAGTTTTGGGTCCGTTACTTTTTAATTTATTCATTAATGATCTGGATGTAGGAGTGAATTCTGAGGTAGCAAAGTTTGCAGACGACACTAAACTGTTCAGGGTAGTTAAAAATGAAACTGATTGTAAAGAGCTCCAGAAAGATCTCTCGAAATTGAGTGAATGGGCAACAAAGTGGCAAATGCATTTTAACCTAAACAAGTGTAAAGTCATGCACATCGGGGCAAAGAACCCCAACTACACCTACCAATTGATGGGGTCAAAGCTTTCCGAGACAAACCAGGAAAGGGATCTCGGGGTCTTGGTGGACAGCTCAATGAAGATGTCAACCCAGTGCGCTGCAGCAGTGAAAAAAAGCAAATTCTATGCTTGGCATGATCAGGAAGGAATCGAAAATAGGTCAGCAAATGTTGTATTGCCTCTCTTCAAATCGATGGTGAGGCCACATTTGGAGTACTGTGTACAATTCTGGTCTCCGCACCTCAAGAAGGATATAACGGAACTGGAAAAGGTACAGAAAAGGGCAACAAGAATGATCCAAGGGATGGAGCAGCTCCCTTATGAAACCAGGTTGCAACGCCTTGGTCTTTTCAGCCTTGAAAGACGGCGTCTAAGAGGTGACTTGATCGAAGTGTATAAAATCATGCATGGGATAGAAAAGGTGAATAAAGAAAAATTATTTTCTTTGTCACACAACACTAGGACTAGAGGGCACTCCCTGAAGCTCCAAGGTAGGTAAATTAGGACTAATAAAGGGAAATATTTCTTCACCCAGAGGGTCATTGGGTTATGGAACTCACTTCCAGAGGAGGTTGTGACAGCCGTCAGCCTGGACAGCTTCAAGGCAGGATTAGACAGATTCATGGATACCAAGTGTATCGGTAGTTACTGAAAATGACATTCAAGTGCCACCTCGGAGTTGGTTGAGGTAGGCAGGATTTCCCTGGGTACTGGTTGTGGGGGGTCGGGAGCAGGTGAGGGTTTTGCCCTCCCTTCTGCTCGAGATCCCCGTGTACAACTGGTGGGCCACTGTGTGATACAGAATGCTGGACTAGATGGGCTGAGGTCCGATTCAGCATGGCTCTTCTTATGTTCTTATTTGATGACTCCCATGACCTTTAAACACTTCCTGGTACAACATAAACGTTATGTATATTTTAGATCAACAGAAACACATTGGCTTGATTTCTGTTTGTTAGGTATTAGATCAATGACAGAATGCGAATCAACACAAATGTACATTCTGTTAATTCAATGAGACAACTCCAGTTGACAGTAATGATACAGATTCAGAGATTTAAAGTTACGGCTAGATCTGGATTATTCACACAGGAGCCCTCTCACATTACAGAATTGCAGTGTGGCTCCTGTATCCAGGGATTCAACTTTCCAAAGCTTGAAAATATCTCTGCATATCTACATATCTATATATGTGTATGAGTGTGTGTGTATACATACACTAGCTGTACCCGGCACGCGTTGCTGTGCCCTATTCAGGAGATGAGAGAAAGTTTGAGTATGTAAGGGTTTGAAATGATGTGACTTAAGGTCTTGGTGGGGTCATGGTTGTGTCGTTGTGGGTTCTTCTGATGGGTGGGATGAAGAATTCTTGTGGAGTTGTGTAGTAGGTCTGTAGAGGTAGGCATCGCGAGTTCTGTGCTTGTCATGTTGTGGGGGTGGTATTTGTCAAGTGGAGGATTCGTGGTGTTTGTTTGGGATGGTGGTTGGAGAAGAGTGTGCGGTGTTGAGTGTGTAGTTTGTTGTTGTGAGTGTGCAGTGGTAGTGTGTTGTGGATATGCGGTGTGTATGTGGGGTGTATTGTTTGGTTGTACTGTGTTGTTTTCTCTTTAGCAGTGTTATGTATGCATTGTGTGTGTGTGTCCGTTGTGTTGTGCGTCTGTAGAGGTAAGTATGGTAATGTTGTGGATTTGGTGGTTGTTAAGTGAGTGTATGTTGTTGTGGGTGTGTGTGGCTGGGCTGAAGGGCAGTGGCAAGGCGGCAGAAGCGACCCCGTTCCTTGTGTCTTTACCCTCTGGCATCCGGAGGGTAGCAGTGTCCCCACGCCTTCTCCTTCTTGATCCTCCGTCCTCTGGAGGGCAGCCTTAGTGGCGGGGAAGCCTCTGTCCCCCAGCGGAAAGACAGCGGTGGGCTGTGGGCTCCCGCAGCTCCCGGGAGCCCTCCGTGTGGCCGTCGCTGGTCCGTGGTGGGCGCCATCTTTCATGGCGTCACTTCTGGCCATGGGGGGGGCGGGACTTCCAGTTGCCATTCTTTGGGTGGCAGTTTCCGCCCGGACCCTTTTCCTGGCGGACGACTTCCGGCAGAGCCTTTTCGGCCGGGCCGGAAGTGGTGTGTTCGCCATTTTTTTGGTAGTTTTTGGGGGGGTTTTCCCCGTGGTTCAGTGCTGCCTCCCCGGAGAGTCGTAGAAGCGACCGAAGCGGCGGCGAGTGGCTGGGGCTTTCGTGAGCGATGCGGAGGAGGAGGTAAGGCTACGATCCTTCCCCCCTCACTGCTCTTTCCGCCTCCTCTGCCTTGTCCTCTTTCTCCTTACCGGCTCCGTTGGCCATTGGCATTCACCAAGCGCCGCTATACTTGGCGCGAATGACGGTTTTTTGGGGGTCATATTTAGGGGTCTTGCAAGGTATCTAGGGCGGGTTTTTGTGCCACGAATGTACCTCGTGGTAGGTGGGAATGTGTTCGGTGGCTTTTGTGGTTCTGGGGCTTATAGTTTTCTCGTCTATAAGTGCCAATGCACGGACACTCTCTTTTTATATATATAGATATATATGGGCTGGTTGATCCAAAAAAATGGTTCAAAACCTGTTTTGGATGCAGGGGGGGCGTTGGCGCTTCAAATATGATTGACTTCTGAAAATTTCTGGAAAAATTTCAAAACTAATTCGTAAAAATTCCGAAATTTCGGAATGGCTTCGTTAATGATGGGCACGCCTGTTTAACTCAGATTGGACACGGGATTTCTTCCCTCTGCATGAGAACTGGGGGAAACACGGGTTTCCCCCCGTTCTCACGCGGAGGGATGTTATCCTGCTTCCAACCTGCAGCCAATGAGGGGGATCCAACTCTAGAAGGGCGGAAATCTGATCCGAGCCCTTTTCGAAAATGGCGTCCGCGACTTGTGTTTTATGGTGTTTTATATTCTGTTTTTAAATCTGAATTCATACTGAAAGTCGCCCTGAGCCACCTGGGAGTGGCGACTCACAAATACGAATAATAAATAAATAAATAATTTTAAAAAACACTTCCGGGTTGCTCAAATCGCTTCAAAAACGCTTCAAAAGTAAATTAGATCCGAATTTATAACGACTTTCATAGCAATCCGAAAAACCTAACCAGGCTATCTATCTATCTATCTATCTATCTATCTATCTATCTATCTATCTATCTATCTATCTAAGCTTGGGGACCCGGCCCTGCCCGGGTTATTTGAGAAAGACATTGTGTACCAAGTTTGGTCCTTATCAGTTGTTTATTTGGCTTGCAGTGGTCTCGGGAAGTGAGTGAAGGTACTTCAAGTCCCATAATCCATGCTCCATCCTCCTCCAATTTGCACCAGGATGGGGGCTCTGTGTGCCAAGTTTGGTCTTGATCAGTCATTGGATGAGGGTCGCAGCAGTCTCGGGAAATGAGTGAAGGTACCTCAAGTCCCATCATCTGTGGTCCACCTTCCTCCAAACTGCACCAAGATGTAAAGTGGGTAATTGTGTGTGAAGTGTGGTCTTCCTTAATCAATGGATGAGGGTCGCAGCGGGCTCAGGAAGTGAGTGGAGGTACTTGAAATCCCATCATCCATGGTCCGCCCTCCTCTAAACTGCAGTCGGATGGAGTGTGGATCATGGGGGCATTGTGTGCCAAGTGTGGCCTTTATCGGTCTTGGTTCTGGGCCACAGTGGTCTGTGGGAAATGGTTTGAAAGTACTACAAATCCCATAATCCATGGAGGTACATCAAATCCCATCATCCATGGTCCACCCTCCTCCAAACTGCAGTCGGATGGAGTGTGGATCATGGGGGCATTGTGTGCCAAGTGTGGCCTTTATCGGTCTTGGTTCTGGGCCACAGTGGTCTGTGGGAAATGGTTTGAAAGTACTACAAATCCCATAATCCATGGAGGTACATCAAATCCCATCATCCATGGTCCGCCCTCCTCTAAACTGCAGTCGGATGGAGTGTGGATCATGGGGGCATTGTGTGCCAAGTGTGGCCTTTATCGGTCTTGGTTCTGGGCCACAGTGGTCTGTGGGAAATGGTTTGAAAGTACTACAAATCCCATAATCCATGGAGGTACATCAAATCCCATCATCCATGGTCCACCCTCCTCCAAACTGCAGTAGAATGTAGCGTGGGTCATAGGGGCTCTGCGTACCAAGGTAGGTTACTATCCATTCAGGCCATACACAATGTCCCATGAGCTGCGGCCTAGTTGGGAAAATCAAGTGAATGAAGCCTTATTGTCAATTCAGACCATAATCAGCAACCCATTAAGTAAAGCCTAGTCAGGAAAATCAAGTTAATGAAGCCCAGCCTGCCCTAAACCACACCAGGTTGTGAAGTGGGCCATTGGATCCCTGTGTGCCAGGTTTGGTCCTGATCCGTCATTGCTGTGGGCCACAGCGGCTGACTGCCTGAGGCCTTTCCTTTTCCCTTTCCGTCACCTTAGAATGTTAGAATGTAGATGGCCAATCAGAGTCGTTTATGCAAATACTCCCTCAGTGGCAACCAATCCCCTCTGTCTGCTACCTTAGAATGTTAGAGTGCTGAGCCTGGCCAGTCAGAGTCCTGTATGCAAATACTCCCTCAGTGGGAACCAATCCCCTCTGTCTGGTGCCTTAGAATGTTGGAGTTCAGAGGCTGGCCAATCAGAGTCCTTTATGCAAATAATCCCACAGTGGCAACCAATCGAAACGCTGCCACATATTCCTCCGCACCTCCCCTCTGCCCGCAAACACGGACTTTTATTATATACATAGATAGATAGATAGATCTTGGCATTACTTCGCAAATGAAGATTCTTAGGAAGGACTCATCCCACGCTTTTTACAAGCTCGTTGATGACTAAAAAGGCCAATATGAGGTAGGCAAGTCCGGTTCCAGAAAGCACAGCAGAAAGTCTCCTTGGGTGATGTTGTTTCCAAGTTGCGGTTCTTTCTGTGTTATCGTTTCTCTTCGAGACCCATTCGGCGTGTCTTCTCGAAAGAGGCTGCAGCATTGTGGATAGTGCGTCTCCATGCCATCCAATGTGAGGCCAGGGTGGACCATTGTTAGTGCTCAATCTAGCTGAGCCTGAGATGTTATTTCATGGAGTCCTTATATCCCTTTTTGGGGGCGCCTCTCCTGTGCTTACCTATGGCGAGTTCACCATAGAGTAGTATCTTTGGGAGGCGGTGGTCCTCCATCCTACAGATGTGCTCCATCCTACAGCTGTGTTTTCAATAGCATGGCCTCAATGCTGGTGGTCCCTGCTTGTGATCTAACCCTTTATCAATCTTGGTGTCTGAAAAGATGATGCTTCCCAGGTAGGTGAACTGCTGAACGGACCTCAGCACAGATGTGCCTATGCTGACGTGGGGATGGTGGTGTTCTTCCTGTGGTGCGGGCTGGTAGAGGACTTCCATTTCCTTCAGGCTGACTACCAGCCCAAACAGCTCTGCAGCTGTTGCAAAGCAGGGTGTGAGGCACTCCAGGGCTGCTTCTGAATGGGCGACAAGGGCAGCATCGTCAGCAAAAAGCAGCTCACGGACTAGATAGTTTAGAGTCTTAGTGCGAGCCCTCAAACGGCTTAAGTTGAACAAGCTGCCATCAGTACGATAGCGTATATATATGCCGTCTTCTTCGAGGTCTGCCGTAGCCCTTTGGAGCATCATGCTGAAGAAGATTGTAAATAGGGTCGGTGCAAAAACACAACCTTGTTTCACTCTATTAGTTATTAGAAAGGGCTCCGAGAGAGCATCGCCGTATCTGACTTGACCGTGTGGACGTTGCAGGATCTGCCACAGACCTTTTCTGCTCACAATGTCAAAGGCTTTGGTGAGGTTGACAAATGTTACATAGAGTCCTTTGTTCTGCTCTCTACATTTCTCTTGCATATGGCCTGGGCAGTCCATGGTTTTAAATGGTTCTAAAGTATTTAAAAAACTAAAGTTCTGGTGGTGAACATTTAAGAACTCTAACAAAACTTTCAAAATTATGTCAGTTTCAAATTGGTTCTGTCTTTAAAATTACCAATAATGAAGCATTAATGAAATTTTGAAAGAACTTTAGCAACACTGTAGAAGCAAAGCACCAGCGCCACCTAGTGTTCACCACCAGAACTTTAGCAACACTGTAGAAGCAAAGCACCAGCGCCACCTAGTGTTCACCACCAGAACTTGAGCAACACTATAGAAGCAAGGCACCAGCGCCACCTAGTTTTCACCACCAGAACTTTAGCAACACTATAGAAGCAAAGCACCAGCGCCACCTAGTGTTCACTACCAGAACTTTAGCAACACTTTAGAAGCAAAGCACCAGCGCCACCTAGTGCTCACCACCAGAACTTTAGCAACACTGTAGAAGCAAAGTACCAGCGCCACCTAGTGTTCACCACCAGAACTTTAGCAACACTATAGAAGCAAAGCACCAGCGCCACCTAGTGTTCACCACCAGAACTTTAGCAACACTGTAGAAGCAAAGCACCAGCGCCACCTAGTGTTCACCACCAGAACTTTAGCAACACTGTAGAAGCAAAGCACCAGCGCCACCTAATGTTCACCACCAGAACTTTAGCAACACTGTAGAAGCAAAGCACCAGCGCCACCTAGTGTTCACCACCAGAACTTTAGCAACGCTGTAGAAGCAAAGCACCAGCGCCACCTAGTCCTCACCACCAGAACTTTAGCAACACTGTAGAAGCAAAGCACCAGCGCCACCTAGTGCTCACCACCAGAACTTGAGCAACACTGTAGAAGCAAAGCACCAGCGCCACCTAGTGTTCACCACCAGAACTTTAGCAACACTGTAGAAGCAAAGCACCAGCGCCACCTAGTGTTCACCACCAGAACTTTAGCAACACTGTAGTAAGCGCCCACCTAGTGCTCACCACCAGTACCAGCGCCACCTAGTGTTCACCACCAGAACTTTAGCAACACTGTAGAAGCAAAGCACCAGCGCCACCTAGTATTCACTACCAGAACTTTAGCAACACTGTAGAAGCAAAGCACCGGCGCCACCTAGTGCTCACCACCAGAACTTTAGCAACACTGTAGAAGCAAAGCACCAGCGCCACCTAGTGTTCACCACCAGAACTTGAGCAACATTGTAGAAGCAAAGCACCAGCGCCACCTAGTGTTCACCACCAGAACTTTAGCAACACTGTAGAAGCAAAGCACCAGCGCCACCTAGTGTGCAACACTATAGAAGCAAAGCACCAGCGCCACCTAGTGTTCACCACCAGAAACAACACTATTTAGAACCAGAACTTTAGCAACACTTGCACCAGGCCTAGTCCGCCACCAGAACTTTAGCAACACTTAGAAGCAAAGCACCAGCACCACCTAGTGTTCGCCACCAGAACTTTAGTTTTGAATAGAATTAGAACCATGATTGCCAAGTGTTTGGAATATTCATCCAGATCCATCATTGTTTGACTGCACAGCTCTCTCGAGTTAAGTGAACTACAACTGCAAAACTCAAGGTCAATGCCCACCAAACCCTTCCAGTATTTTCTGCTGGTCATGGGAGTTCTGTGTGCCAAGTTTGGTTCAATTTGGTTCGTAGAGAAGCAAAGCACCAGCGCCACCTAGTGTTCACCACCAGAACTTTAGTTTGTAAGTACTTTAGAACCATTTAGAACCATGAATTGCCCAGGCCTAATATATATATGACATACCTTGATGTTGCCATTTTATATAAGAGATCCCATTTAACTCCACCATTGCATATAATGGGACTTGGGCAACCATAGATTTGGGGAATGAACCCCAAAGTATACCAAGGACCCAATGTATTTGACTCCATTTCACCTGTCTTAATTTGTAGTTGTTGTTAGTATATTGTTATCATTGTTGGGTTGCTGTTTTTGCACCAGAAAGGGGTTGGACTGCTCTGCCTGTCCATGTTCCAGAAGCATTCTCTCCTGACGTTTCCCCCACAATTATGGCAGCCATCCTCATAGATGAGATCTGTTGAAAACTAGGTAAGTGATGTTTATATATCTGTGGAATGTCCAGGGTGGGAGAAAGAATTCTTATTTGCTTGAGGCAGGTGTGAAAGTTGCAATTGGCCGTATTGATTAACATTTATTTATGTATTTATTAGATTTATTTGCCGCCACTCCCAGCCGGCTCGGGGCGGCTTACATCAAGCACCACAATAAAGCAACAAATCTACAACAACAATAAAACCACAAAAATAAAACAATTCCTAAGAGATGACACAAGTCCTAGGGGATAGCACATTACAACTCAAAGGCCTGCCGGAATAGGGCCGACTTGCAGGCCTTCCGAAAGGCCAACATATTGCGCAAGGCTCGAACCTCCCGAGGTAGTGCGTTCCAGAGAACTGGGGCGATGATGGAGAACGCCCTTCTCCGTGTTGAAGTTAGGTGGTATTGTTTGACATTGGGCATGGCTAGAAGATTCCACTCTTCGGATCTAAGCGTTCTCATGGGACGGTATGGGGTTAGGCGGTCCTTCGGGTACACTGGCCCCAGACCATACAAGGACTTGAAAGTCAAGACTAACACTTTGAAGGTGATCCAGTACCCAATAGGAAGCCAGTGCAGTTCCCGCAGAATTGGTGTCATGTAGCAGCTCGCAGGAGCTCCTGCGAGCACCCAAGCTGTGGCGTTCTGCACCAGCTTGAGTTTCCGGGTCACCAACAGAGGTAGGCCAATGTAGAGAGCGTTACAGTAGTCTAACCTTGAGGTGACTGTAGCTTGGATCACCGTGGCCAAGTCGTGTTGAGACAAGTAAGGGGCCAGCCTCCTAGCCTGACGAAGATGGAAAAACGCCACTCTGCTGACAGCGGAGATTTGGGCCTCCATTGACAGCAGAGGGTCCAGGAGGACTCCAAGGCTCTTTACTGAAGACGACAGGCATAATGCCATGCCGTCCAGGGTCGGCAGCTGGACATCCCCATCAGCCGGACGACCCAGCCAGAGGATCTCCGTCTTCGCTGGATTCACCTTCAACCTACTGGCTTGCAGCCATCCAGTTATGGCTTCGAGGCAGAGATGGAAATTATCGGGTACGTTTTCGGGCCTGCCCCCCATCCTCAGAATGAGCTGGGTGTCATGAGTGTACTGATGACATTCCAGCCCAAAGCCACGCACCAGCTGAGCAAGTGGTCGCATATAGGGGAGAGTATGGCCCCCTGAGAAACCCCACAATTTAACGGGGAGCTCTCGGAGACCACCTCGCCCCTCCTCACTCGCTGTGACCAGTTTCGGAGGAAGGAGGACAGTCAATTCAAGGCTGTCCCCAGGGCCGGTTCGTCCATTAGGCGGCAAGGCGCCTAGGCAACGTCACTGGGGAGGGTCGTCAAGGCGCCGCCGCGCCAGCTCCCCACTGCCCACACCGCCCGCACCGCCCGCGCCCGTGCTACCACGCTGCCGCGCCGGCCAGGCCTCGACAGTGCGCACCATACCTTTTTAGGCAGCCGGGCGCTCCGGCCGCACTTCCGCATCCACAGAGCTTTTTGCGCATGCGTACTGGGGGGCGAAAATATTTTCAGCACCCGGGAACAGCTTGTCCCCCACACCCCCGCACGCCGGTGAGCCAAAAGATCGTAATCAACAATATCAAACGCTGCTGTGAGGTCCAAAAACACAAGCAGTGCCGATCCGTCTTGGCCCAGCTGGCAACGTAGCTGATCTGTGATGGAGACCAGGACCAGGACCGTCTCCGTCCCATGCCCCGAATGGAAGCCGGACTGGAAGGGGTCTAGCCAGGCTTTTGAATGGCCTTGCAGCTTCAAAGACTGCCTGCTTCCTGCCTGGGGAAATCCTTTGTTGGGAGGTGTTCTCTGACCCTGATTGTTCCCTGTCTGGAATTCCCCCGTTTTCAGAGTGTTGTTCTTTATTTACTGTCCTAATTTTAGAGGTTTTTTTAAAAAATACTGGATGTTGTTCATTTTGTTCCTGACACTAGCCCAGTCATTTCTCATGTTCACGACATCCTTTCACCTCCCCGGGTTCCCTCTCCTTTTGGCATTCTGCTTTTCCTCTCTTTCCTGCCCATAATTAAACCAACATCTGGTTTTCTGCCCTCAACTGTTGCCGCACACAGAGTAGATGTTTCCAACCTGATGGCTGCAACGAGATGTAAACCTATTTCCTGAATGGTTGCAGTTCATTTAAATCCTATCAATGTGTGTGTAAATAACCACTGCCAGGTCGAGATTCCTTCGACCTGGCAGTGGTTAGAGTTGGAAGAGATCACAAGGGCCATCTAGTCCAACCCCCTGCCAGGCAGGAAAAACACAATCAAAGTATCCCAGACAGATGGCCATCCGGCTTCTGTTTAAAAGCTTCCAAGGATGGAACTTCCACTGGACCCTAAGACAGGGCTGTCCAACAGGCGGCCCTGGGGCCGTACACGGCCCCCGAGCCCCTTTCCTCCGGCCCCCTATTTGTTTTAATAAAATACAAATTTAAAATAATAAATAAAATAAAATAATAATAATAAAAATACCTACTTCCGGGTTTAGGCAAGCATCGCGAGACTACGCCAGCCACAGGCGGGATTTCGAGGGAGGTCGAAATCCCGTCCGTGGCTGTGTAGTCTCACGATAGCTGCCGAAATCTTTGGTCCCGCGGGATTTGCGGCCGGCCTGGCCGCGCGCCTCCTCCCTCGCGGCTGCTTCCGGGCCAGCCCCCATCCCTCAGAGAGAGGGAGGAGGGGAGTGAGGCAGGGAAAGCCCCTCCTGGCTCCGTCCTCTTCCTGTGGAGGGCCCTCGCTTCCCGCCCCGCGGATGGGAGAGCCGCTGTGCCCGGCCTGAGCTTGGCCTCGGCTCCAGCGGGGCTCTTCGAGGACGGCGTTGGCGTTGGCGCTTCGGCCCTGTGGCGGGGCTCCCGCAGTATGGGTAAGGAAGGGCCTGGCTCAAATCAATCAATCTAAAAACAGTGGGACGTTGGGTGAGGGGGAGGGGTCCTCAGCGGCGGTTTCCTTGGCAACGCTTCCTTCCCCTCCTCCGCGCCCCTCCCCCTTGTTGTGCTGCCTTCCCGCGTGCAGGGCGCAACGTGGCTTCCTTGCGCCTGCCCCACGGCTTGCTTTCCCTTCAGGGAGGGAGGGAGCTCTTTGGGCCTCCTCACCCGCCTCTGGGAAAGGAGGCCCCATCAAGCCCTGTGACGGCATTGAGGTGTTTGGGGTTTTTTTTGGTGTGTCCCAATCTGAGTGTGGACTCAAATAACTCAAAGGTATTAGGAAAAATTCCCCCAAATCCACCAGTGTTCCCATTTGGGTATATTGAGCATTCATGCCAAGTTTGGTCCAGATCCATCATTATTTGAGTCCACAGTGCTCTCTGGATGGAGGTGAACTACAACTCCACAACTCACGGTCAATGGAGCTAAGTAGCCGGGGAAGGTTGGAGCCGGGATGGGCGGAGCCAGGAGGGTGGGGGAGGGGCGGAGCTGGGGGGGCGGAGCTGGGGAGCTGGGGAGGGCGGAGCTGGAGAGGGGCAGGTGGAGCCAGGGGGAGCTGGGGAGGGGCGGAGGAGGGGACGAGGGGCGGAGCCAGGGGGGCGGAGCTGGGGAGGGGGCAGAGCCAGGGAGGGGGGCGGAGCTGGGGAGGGGCAGAGCGGGAGGGGCGCTGGGGAGGGCAGACCCTTCGGCCCCCAGGTGATCAGTGACCGGGAATTCCGGCCCTTGGGCCCGGAGAAGTTGGACGGCCCTGCCCTAAGACAAAGAGTTCCATTGTTGAACAGCTCTTCTTACGGCCAGGAAGTTCTTCCTAATGTTCAAGTGGGATATTCTTTCCTGTCATTCGAACCCATGACTCCGAGTCCTAGTTTCCAGGACAGCGGAAAGGAAGCCCGCTCCATCTTCCTTATGACACCCTTTTACATATTTACAAGTCAGATACGGCGATGCTCTCTCGGAGCCCTTTCTCATAACTAATGGAGTGAAACAAGGTTGTGTCCTTGCACCAACCCTATTTACAATCTTCTTCAGCATGATGCTCCAAAGGGCTACGGCAGACCTCGAAGAAGAAGACGGCATATATATACGCTATCGTACTGATGGTAGCTTGTTCAACTTAAGCCGTCTGAGGGCTCGCTCTAAGACTCTAAACTATCTAGTCCGTGAGCTGCTTTTTGCTGACGTGCTGCCCTTGTCGCCCATTCAGAGCTGTTTGGACTGGAAGTCAGCCTGAAGAAAGCAGAAGTCCTCTACCAGCCCGCACCACAGGAAGAACACCGTCACCCCACATCAGCATAGGCACATCTGTGCTTAAGTCCATTCAGTAGTTCACCTCCCTGGGAAGCATCATCTTTTTGGACGCCAAGACTGATAAAGAGATCGATCACAGATTAGCAAAGGCATGTAGTGTATTCGGAAGGCTTCACAAAAGAGTCTGGAGCAACAAGCAGTTGAGGCAAAGCACCAAAATCAGTGTGTACAGAGCTAACGTACTGTCTATTCTCCTCTATGGGTCTGAAACATGGGTCACCTATCGCCAACACCTACAACTCCTTGAACGCTTTCATCAGCGCTGTCTTCGCACAATCCTAAATATACACTGGACCGACTATGTGACGAATGTTGCTGTCCTTGAGCAAGCAGGGATCACCAGGATTGAGGCCATGCTATTGAGAACACAGCTGCGCTGGGAAGGGCACGTCTCTAGGATAGAGGACCACCACCTCCCAAAGATACTACTCACACACACACACACACACACACACACACACACACACAAAGATTAAAAAAAACAGACTGGCAAAAGCGCAAAATCTATTGCTTTTATTTTTTTTCCTTTTTTAAAACAAGCTTGAGGTAGTTGTTGTGTTAAGAAGGAAAAAAAACCACAATAGCGAGTAGAGCAGTACAAAGGCTACACTAAAACACACGTGACTAAATTTTGTCCCCCTTTTTTTCTCATATATAAAAATTAAATAATATAAAGATGCTCTGAGGAAATAAAAAATACACTGTCGTAACATTAAAAAAAAGGGCGCCGGGGGAGGGACCGATACCGAAAATACTCTCAACAAGGACCGAAAGGGTGCCGTTTGACCGGAATCTCCTCTCCGTTTTTTTGTGTTTGGATGGACATCCCCGTGAGTATCGCCATGTCACGTTGACCCACCGGAGCTGGATAAGAGTTCCCTAATAGTCTATCCAAGTTGTTGGAAATACTCATAGACTCAACCTCCCAAGGCTATGTGAGTTGTGCGTTCAAATTTCCCCTTCTTAACACAAAGGCACACAAACCTGTGAGATGAAAGCTAGCCATGCCGAGCTAGAAGTCAGGGATGATGATCCATTGCAAAACGGTGAGTCAACACATCAGGAGCCTGTTGCTAGGTGGAGTGGCCCTCTGTGATATCTCTGGGTTGGCTGTTGTTCAGTGAGTGATTACCTGTTGCTAGGTGGAGTGGCCCTTTGTGATATCTCTGGATTGGCTGTTGCTCAGTGAGTGATTACCTGTTGCTAGGTGGAGTGGCCCTCTGTGATATCTCTGGGTTGGCTGTTGTTCAGTGAGTGATTACCTGTTGCTAGGTGGAGTGGCCCTCTGTGATATCTCTGGATTGGCTGTTGGTCAGTGAGTGATTGCCTGTTGCTAGGTAGAGTGGCCCTCTGTGATATCTCTGGATTGGCTGTTGTTCAGTGAGCGATTGCCTGTTGCTAGGTGGAGTGGCCCTCTGTGATATCTCTGGATTGGCTGTTGTTCAGTGAGTGATTGCCTGTTGCTAGGTGGAGTGGCCCTCTGTGATATCTCTGGATTGGCTGTTGCTCAGTGAGTGATTGCCTGTTGCTAGGTGGAGTAGCCCTCTGTGATATCTCTGGGTTGGCTGTTGCTCAGTGAGTGATTGCCTGTTGCTAGGTGGAGTGGCCCTCTGTGATATCACTGCATTGGCTGTTGCTTGACAAGGGAATGGCTGTTGCTAGGTGGAGTGGCTCTCTGTGATATCACTCAGTGAAAGATTTTGCTGTTGCTAGGTGGAGTGGCCCTCTGTGACGTCACTATGTGAGCTGTTGCTCAGTCAGGGATCTGGCTGTTGCAAGGTGGAGTGGCCTTCTATGGCATCACTGGATTGGCTGTTGCTCGGTGAGTGATTTTCCTGTTGTTCGGTGGAGTGGCCCTCTGTGGCATCTCTGGATTGGCTGTTATTGAGTGATTGCCTGTTGCTAGATGGCGTGGCCCTCTGTGATATCACTCAGTGAAAGATTTTGCTGTTGCTAGGTGGAGTGGCCCTCTGTGACGTCACTATGTGAGCTGTTGCTCAGTCAGGGATCTGGCTGTTGCAAGGTGGAGTGACCTTCTATGGCATCACTGGATTGGATGTTGCGCGGTGAGTGATTGCCTGTTGTTAGGTGGAGTGGCCCTCTGTGGTATCTCTGGATTGGCTGTTATTGAGTGATTGCCTGTTGCTAGGTGGAGTGGCCCTCTGTGATATCACTCAGTGAAAGATTTTGCTGTTTTCGCACCGGGAAAGGGGTTGGACTGGATGGTCTTTGGGGTGTCTACCATTATATGGAGTCCACTCCTCAGGTTTCAGACTAGAGTGGATCCACTTGAAAAGTCCACTTCTTTGAACCACATAACTCTCATAGAATAGAACCCTAGAGTTGCCAAGAAGCAGGAAAATCACGTTCAAAGCACCCCCAACAGATGGCCGTCCAACCTCTGTTTAAAAGCCTCCAAAGAAGGAGCCTCTACCACACCCTGGGGCGGAGAGTTCCACCGTTGAACAGCTCTCACGGTCAGGAAGTTCTTCCTCATGTTCAGGTGGAATCTCCTTTCCTGCAGTTTGAAGCCATTGCTCTGCATCCTAGTCTCCAAAGCAGAAAACAAAGGGCACTTCAGCATGGGATTCTGATTATCTCACGAAACTACAACTCCCGGGGTTCCATATGACGTAGCCCCAACAGTTAAAGCCGTCTCAGGGTACTTCACTGCACAATGTAGATCTAACCTTGGAATGGCTTCTTCTATCTCAGTCCTACTGGGCAGTGTTTCTCAACCGTGTTTCTCAACTAGTGTGCCGTGAGCGATCATCAGGTGTGCCCTGGAAGAACCGACCACCCCGCCAGGAGTCATCTGGGCAGCCTGCCTCTCGCTCTGTCTCTCCGTCTCTCTCTTTCTCTGGGGCTCCAGCAGGGCCAATCAACGCCGGCCAAGAAGCAAGTCCCGCCTCTCTAAGGGTCTCCTGCCCGGCACCACCATGTTTGTTCAGGGCGGAAGTCCCGAGGGAGGGGAGGGGGCGTGGCTTCGGCTTCCTGGAGAAGCGGTTGGTTGGAGGCTGAGGAGGGGAGGGGCCGGGCGGCGCCTTTCCCTGTGAGGTCACTTCCGGAGGAGGCGGAGAGCTTCCGGAGAGGAGCGCTGGGCTTTGTTTTCCTCTCAGCCACCTGTTTTCCCCTTCTGGTTCAGGATTCCTTCGGGCTTTGCTGTCGAGGTGGCTCCAGGGCCTCCTCCCTTCTTCCTCTCCTGCTCTCAGGCCTCCTTCCTTCATTCCTTCCTTCCTTCCTTCCTTCTTTCGTGGCCTGCCTCTCGGCTTCGGAAGGGAGCGGCCTGCCCCTGTGCCTCCCTCCCTCACTGTCTGAGGGAAACCCAGGTGAGCAGCGGCCTTGAAGCACCGGGTGATGATGATAGGGCAAGAGTTCAGGATGCTCTTCGGTTGTGTTGCAAGAGTTCAGGATGCTCTTCGGTTGTGTGTTAACTTAGTGTGTGTCTTTCTGCCATTCCTGCCAGGATATCTATGTTGTGTTCATCGAAACAGGCCCAGGTTTCACACTGAGTGTATAAATACATTTAAAAACATATTAACTGTATGTATTACTGTGTTAGAGTGTCATTTTGGTTGGTGGTGTGCCCCAGGATTGTGTAAATGTAAAAAATGTGCCGCGGCTCAAAAAAAGGTTGAAAAACACTGCGATTGGGTATATGGATCTGAGCCAAACAGTGCAACTCTACAGTGCACGACCCAAGCACTCCCAGCAGATGGCCATCCAGCTTCTGCTTAAAAACCTCCAGCGAAGGAGACTCGACTGGACTCTGAGGCAGCCGCAGATTCCATTACTGAACAGCATTGATTGTGCGAATGTTTAGGAGGAATCTTTGACTCCACTGCTCTGCGTCCTAGTCTCTGGAGCAGCGGACCGGAAGCTTGGTCCATCTTCATGCCCATCAGTGCCATGGTTCCACTTTAACTGCCCTGGCAACATCCTACAGAGTTTGTCATGGCGGGAATTCTTTTGAAACTCCACCGCTCCTGATCCCACAATGTGCCACCATTGTAGTTAAAGTCAGGCCCGGATTACCCATAAGGCCACCCTAGGCCAGGGCCTAGGGCAGCACCTTTGGGGGGGGCAGCAGATCCGGACACCCCCCCCCAAATTAAAAAAATCGGAAAAATTCAAAAAAAATTCAGGAAAAAAAGTGCGCATACGCGCGGCGGCAGAAGCGCCCCCTCCCTGCTGCTCGCGCGGCCCCGCCCTTCTTCCTTCAGTCAGTGAAGGAAGAAGGGTGCTGGTGCGAGCAGCAGGGAGGGGGCCTAAGATTCTCCCTCCGCCCCTCCTGCCGTGAGAGAGAGGAGGGGTGGAGGAAGTCCCGGCGCCCCCCTCCCTGCTGCTCGCGCTGGCACCGCCCCTCTTTTTCAATCAGTGAAGGAAGAGAGGTGGTGCCGGCGCGAGCAGCGGGAGGGGGCCTAGGACTTCCCTCCACCCACTCCTGATGCGAGAGAGAGGAGGAGGCGGAGGGAAGTCCCAGCGCCGCCCCCTCCCTGCTGCTCACGCCGGCACCGCCCCTCTTCCTTCAGTCAGTGAAGGAAGAGGGGCGGGGCCGGCACGAGCAGCGGGGGCCCCCCCGCAAGCGCCCCCGCCCCCCGCAAGCGGGGTGGGGGCGGCGCTTCAAGAGTGTGGCCTAGGGTGCCACAATCGCATAATCCGGGCCTGGTTAAAGTGGAACCATAACACTCTAGTTGCGACATGTGAAAGGGTCAAGACTCCACCACTCCTGATCCCGTAATGTGGCACCAGGGCAGTCAAAGCGGAATAATGAACACGCTAGTTGTGCCATGTGAAAGAGTGACAGCATTGCAATGGGTGGCCAGGGTAGGACCTTGCTACACGGCTCCTGCCACGGCGACCCCATGCCTTACACCTTGTTTTGCTCAAGGTTCGGCACCTTCTCGACTCTTTCCTGTAGACCAGAGAGGACTCGAAGGCGAAGGACGGCCTTTGGGGTCCGCGAGCAACGAGAAAACGCTCACAACTGGGCAGGGAGTACAAAAACAATAAAATAAGGGAGGCACTTTTGTATCTCCTTATCTTCCAAACCACGAGTTACTGTTTAGTACCACGGGAAGGCTATGCCTTACTTCGTTAGGTTACTTCTAGCTCTGCAGTCGCCAAGAGTACGGTCAGTGTGGTCTTCAAAGATGGTGGACACATGTCACGTTCTCGAAACCGGCGGGCGAGCTGCAAAGGAGGGCCCGAGGCTGTCCCATGGGGAAAGCGTCCTGCAGGGTGGGCTCCTTGTTCCCTCCTTGGAGGGGGTCAGAGTCCCCAAACTGCCCCGAATCCAGGCTTTCGTCCACCCTGAAGAAGCCAGAAGTGGCCGTCTCAAGCAATTCGGCGGCTGCCTGGCGAGTCTGCTGGTCGGTTCCCTGCCAAGGAGCGGGGATCTCAGGTTCGTGCTTGTCTTCTCCATCCTTGCTGAGATTGTCCTTCAAGAGGTTCGGGGAAGACTCTGGAGTGAGGTCTTCCGCAGGCAGGGATTCAAGGCTTTGGTCCTCAGGACGCGTCCCCTCCATCTCCTCCGCAGGAAGCCGGGAGACGTCGCCTCGGTGCGAGGCGGAGAAGTCGGAATGGACAATCACCTCGGCTTCCACCTGGTTGAGGCTCCCCAGCACGTGCTCCTTGCTCACTTCGTTCTGCATTGAAACACATACAGGCCCGGATTAACACCTTTTTCCGCCCTAGGCCACACTTTGGAATTACACCCCCTTTAAGCCAACCTCTACTGCACCCCCACACACACACACACATCATTCAAACCCACACTAAAAATACAACCTTATCTTCTCCTCCCTCCCCAGCAGCAGGCCCGGATTAACCCCTTTTGGCGCCCTAGGCCACACTTTGGAATTGCGCCCCCAAACCAACCTCTACTGCACCCCCCCTCCTCCTCCTCCCGGCGCAAGGAGGCGGACGGAAGCCCCGCACCCGTGTGCGGGACTTTCCTCTAACTCCTCCTCTTCGCCTCAAGGAAGGAGGGAGCGCAGCGAAGAGGAGGAGGAAGGAAGGGAAGCCCCCGGGCCCGTGCGGCGCGCACCCTCCTTCCTTGACTCAAGGAAGGAGGGTGCAAGGAGGAGGAGGTGGAGGGAAGCCTTGCCCCCCGGGGCCGCTGCCGGGCATGCGCAGCAGGAGGGTGTGAGCGCCGCTGCCTCCTCCGCCATGTTCCTGGGTGCTGCGCATGCCCTAAAGCGGCCCGGGGCTTCCTCCACCTCCTCCTCCTTGCGTCCTCCTTCCTTCCCTCCTCACCGCCCCCTCACAGCACTCTCCCCCCGCCCTTCTCCGAGAGAGAGAGAGAGAGAGAGAGAGATATATGCATTGCGGTTTTGTTTCAACATTTTTGGGGGGGGGGGGGTCAAATTGAATTGCGCCCCCCTTGGCTTGCGCCCCTAGGCCATGGCCTAGGGTGACCTTATGGGTAATCTGGGCCTGCCCAGCAGGCCTGAGCTGATGCTGCTGCCGGGTCCTTTCCCCCGCCCAAGTTGAGGAGGCCTCCCTCTGGGACAGGCGCCTGCAGCCAGGCACGCTCTCCTCCACCAGCGCCCGTCTGGTGGTGAAAACTAGGTGGCGCTGGTGCTTTGCTTCTACATTGTGGCTTAAGTTCTGGTGGTGAACACTAGGTGGTGCTGGTGCTTTGCTTCTACAGTGTGGCTTAAGTTCTGGTGGTGAACACTAGGTGGCGCTGGTGCTTTGCTTCTAAAGTGAGGCTTAAGTTCTGGTGGTGAACAGTAGGTGGCACTGGTGCTGTGCTTCTACAGTGTGGCTTAAGTTCTTGTGGTGAACACTAGGTGGTGCTGGTGCTTTGCTTCTACAGTGTGGCTTAAGTTCTGGTGGTGAACACTAGGTGGCGCTGGTGCTTTGCTTCTACAGTGTGGCTTAAGTTCTTGTGGTGAACACTAGGTGGGGCTGGTGCTTTGCTTCTACAGTGTGGCTTAAGTTCTGGTGGTGAACACTAGGTGGCGCTGGTGCTTTGCTTAAAGTTCTGGTGGTGAACACTAGGTGGCGCTGGTGCTTTGCTTCTACAGTGTGGCTTAAGTTCTGGTGGTGAACACTAGGTGGCGCTGGTGCTTTGCTTCTACAGTGTGGCTTAAGTTCTGGTGGTGAACACTAGGTGGCGCTGGTGCTTTGCTTCTACAGTGTGGCTTAAGTTCTGGTGGTGAACACTAGGTGGGGCTGGTGCTTTGCTTCTACAGTGTGGCTTAAGTTCTGGTGGTGAACACTAGGTGGCGCTGGTGCTTTGCTTCTACAGTGTGGCTTAAGTTCTTGTGGTGAACACTAGGTGGTGCTGGTGCTTTGCTTCTACAGTGTGCCTTAAGTTCTGGTGGTGAACACTAGGTGGCGCTGGTGCTTTGCTTCTACAGTGTGGCTTAAGTTCTTGTGGTGAACACTAGGTGGGGCTGGTGCTTTGCTTCTACAGTGTGGCTTAAGTTCTGGTGGTGAACACTAGGTGGCGCTGGTGCTTTGCTTCTACAGTGTGGCTTAAGTTCTGGTGGTGAACACTAGGTGGTGCTGGTGCTTTGCTTCTACAGTGTGGCTTAAGTTCTGGTGGTGAACACTAGGTGGGGCTGGTGCTTTGCTTCTACAGTGTGGCTTAAGTTCTGGTGGTGAACACTAGGTGGCGCTGGTGCTTTGCTTCTACAGTGTGGCTTAAGTTCTTGTGGTGAACACTAGGTGGTGCTGGTGCTTTGCTTCTACAGTGTGGCTTAAGTTCTGGTGGTGAACACTAGGTGGCGCTGGTGCTTTGCTTCTACAGTGTTGCTAAAGTTCTGGCGGTGAAAACTAGGTGGCGCTGGTGATTTCCTTCTACAGTGTTGCTAAAGTTCTGGCGGTGAAAACTAGGTGGCGCTGGTGCTTTGCTTCTACAGTGTGGCTTAAGTTCTGGTGGTGAACACTAGGTGGTGCTGGTGCTTTGCTTCTACAGTGTGGCTTAAGTTCTGGTGGTGAACACTAGGTGGCGCTGGTGCTTTGCTTCTACAGTGTTCTAAAGTTCTGGTGGTGAACATTTCCGAACTCTAACAAAACTTTCAAAACTTCATTATTATTCCATTATTGGCGATTTTAAAGACAGAACCAATTAGGAACTGCCATTTATAACGACAGCGTAAATAAATAAATAAATGAATAAATTTGGGAGTCCATGTAGCTTCTGAGAGGTCCTGGGGCAACCACTGGCCTGGAGCCTGTCACAGTTGTCCATCCCATGGTCATGTTTCAGTTCTCTGGGATGCACAATCCGTGGCTTCTCTCCATTCGCCCTGATTTAAAAGCGAGCTGTAGGAGACTCTAAACAATAAGTACAAGGCTGCAAGAATCCTTGAAAGAAACACGGGGTCTGCTTTTCCTATTCTGAACAGAAGAGCCTTTCTGCTCCAAACACCTACCGCAACCACCTCGTAAACCAAAGCTTGCAATAAGAGCTTCTGTCCCCCATTGGGTGCCATTTTCAGCGATCCGTTCAAAGTCACGGTCGACTCTTTCGGAACCGTGTCTCCATAGTTGACCATGGTGTTTGCCCAGCTGTTCAGTGATTTCTCCCAAGGAGGCTGCGAAAAATAGGGAAAGGAGAAGGAAGTATGTATTATGGGTGCTGTTCACTTGTATAATAATAATAATAATAATAATAATACAGTACAAGCAATATAACACACATATAAGCAATGATACACAAATTTAAAAACCTTATGGCCAGGCCAGATGTAATATATTAAAATATTAAGAAATAAACACTGGGCGCGAACAGAGGTAGAATGTATCTGGCAGGAAGTTTTTGAAGAATAACATGGGGAGATCAACCCAACAGATAGTTTATTTATTTATTTATTTATTATTCGGGCTTCTATGCCGCCGACTCCCTGAGGCTCGCGGCGGCTTACAGGAGCCGAAGGGCACAGTAAAATACAGGCAATAAGCAGTTAAAATCAATTAAAAACAACAGCAGTACAGTAATTAATAACACAGTTAAAACAATGAACAGCACATCATCCTCAGAAGAACGAATAGATGGCGGGGCATGGGCAGGACTTACTCACCAAAGGCCTGCTTAAACAGGTATGTTTTACAGGCCCGTCTAAACGGGAGCAAGTCCTTCATAGCCCGAGTTCCGGCCGGGAGGGCGTTCCACAGCGTAGGTGCTATGACAGAGAACGCCCTCCGGCGGGTAGCAGTCAGCCTTGCGAGTTTAGCTGAAGGTATCTCCAGGAGATTGGAGTCCTCAGACCGAAGTGATCTCGTCGGGCAATATGGGGTGAGACGGTCCCTCAAATACGCTGGCCCCAGGCCGTGTAAGGCCTTAAAGGTGAGGACCAACACTTTGAAGGTGATCCGGTGCTCAATTGGCAGCCAGTGCAGATCCTGCAAAACAGGTGTTATGTGGGCGCCAGCTGGCGTGCCAGACAGGAGCCGGGCGGCAGTGTTCTGCACCAGCCTGAGCTTCCGGGTCACCGACAGAGGAAGGCCAACGTAGAGCGCGTTGCAGTAATCCAGCCTTGAGATGACTGTGGCTTGGATCACCGTGGCCAGATCGTTCCGGGAGAGATAGGGGGCCAGCTTCCTTGCCTGTCGCAGATTAAAAAAAGCGATCTTGCTGACCGCAGAGACCTGGGCCTCCATGGTCAGCTGGGAGTCCAAATGGACCCCCAGGCTCTTTACGGAAGGCGATGGGCATAACACCGCACCGTCCAGGCTCGGAAGCTGGACATTAACATCACCCGGGCGACCCAGCCACAAGATCTCCGTCTTCGCGGATTCACCCTCAACCTACTGGCTCGCAGCCATCCAGTAACGGTTTCGAGGCAGTGTTGGAAATTATCTGGGACAGAACCCGGCCTGCCCTCCATCCTCAGAATGAGCTGGGTGTCGTCAGCGTACTGGTGACACTCCAGCCCATAACTCCGCACCAGCTGTGCAAGCGGCTGCATGTAGATGATAAATAACAGAGGGGAGAGAATGGCCCCCTGGGGACCCACAGAGTAGTGGGAGCCCTCGGAGACCACCTCGCCCCTCCTCACACGCTGAGACCGTCTGAGGCCATTTTGCAGAGAATTGGTCAAAGCAGGGCGTTGTTTACTTTATTCCGAGAAGGCACATTGGAATAGCCATGTTTTCAGACTCCTCCTAAAAACTGCCAATGTGGGGGCTTGCCTGATATCCTTGGGGAGTGAGTTCCAGAGTCGGGGGGCCACCACAGAGAAGGCCCTCTCCCTCGTCCCCACCAGACGCGCATGCGATGGGGGCAGGAGCGAGAGCAGGGCCTCTCCAGATGACCGAAGAGATCGCCTGGGTTCGTAGGCAGAAATGCAGTCACACAAGTAGGCCGGTCCCAAACCGTTCAGGGCTTTATAGTAACCAGGTTTGTGTGATGTCCACGGAACAATGCCAGTTTTTTCCTGCCCATTTTTGTCCATAGCTGCCCAAGGATAGCCAGGGGCGGCCCAAGGTAATTTTACATGGTAAACTAACATTATTTTGGCGCCCTGCCCCAAAACATTATTTTGGCACCCCCCCCCCACGCATGCCCAGAAGCTCCTGTGCAATGGCACGCAGGGAGGTTTGCTATGGCGCCCCCCCTCCGTGCATGCCCAGAAGCTCCTGTGCGACGGCACGCAGGGAGGTTTGCTACGGCGCGGCATTGGAGCGCACAAGGCCCAAAAGCGGAACATCGGCCGGACGCTGTCTGGCAGGCGGGGGAATGCGCCCTTTGCCCAGATGGCGGCCCATGCAGCGGCGTCCTTTGCCTACCAGTAGGATCGCCCCTGAGGATAGCAGGAGCCATAATTATCTGACCGTAATAAAAAGAAGCCAAGGCTGTTGTTGAAGATGGCCTTCTGGGCAGTCGAAGGGGGAGATAATAATAATAGTAATAATAATAATATTTCTTGCATGCCTCCCCTCACAGCTTGAAGTGGGCTACAGCAGGGCTGTCCAACTGGCGGCCCGGGGCCCCGTATACGGCCCCCAGCCCCTTCCCTGCGGCCCCCTAAGCTTTTCAATAAAAATAAAAATATAAATTAAATAATAATTTTTTTTGAAAGTATCGCGAGACAACGGAAGCCACACGGGATTTCGCTCTCAACGCGAGATCACGCCTGCGTCGAGAGCAAAAACCCGTGGGGCGTCCGTAGTCACGCGCTACTCCTGTTGCCGAAATCTCGGCTACTCAATCCCTGCGGCCCTCGCAGGCGCGATTTGTACCTTCTCGGCTGCTGCCTGCCTGGTCATCGCCTCTGCTCGTGGTCCGGCTACTCCTGGATCCTGCGCGTCTGGGAAGGTAGGCTAACCTTTATGTTATTATTATGTAATTGTGTATCCATAATTGTGTATGGATGCCCCTTATGTATTCCCTCCCTGCATTTCCCCTTAGTACAGCGATTCTCAACCTGGGGGTCGGGACCCCTGGAGGGGTCGCGAAGCGGTGTCAGAGGGGTCGCCAAAGACCATCGGAAAGCACAATATTTTCTGTTAGTCATGGGGGTTCTGTGTGGAAAGTTTGACCCAATTCTATCATTGGTGGGGTTCAGGATGCTCTTTGATTGTAGGTGAACTATAAATCCCAGCAACTACAACTCCCAAATGGTCTATTTTCCCAAAATTCCACCAGTGTTCACATTTGGTTATATTGAGTATTCGTACCAAGTGTGGTCCAGATCCTTCATTGTTTGAGTCTGTTGTGCTTTCTGGTTGTAGGTGAACTACAACTCCAAAACTCAAGGTCAATGCTCACCAAACTCTTCTCATATTTTCTGTTGGTCATCGGAGTTCTGCATGCCAAGTTTAGTTCATTTCCATCGTTGGTGGAGTTCAGACTGCTCTTTGATTGTAGGTTAACTATAAATCCCAGCAACTACAACTCCCAAATGACAAAATCAATCCACCCCCACCCCCAACCTCACCAGTATTCAGATTTAAGCGTATCGGGTTTTTGTGTCCACATTTGGTCCAGTGAATGGAAATACATCCTGCATATCAGATATTTACACGACGAGCCATAACAGTAGCAAAATTACAATTTTGTAGTCGCACGGAAAATAAAGTTATGGTTGGGGGTCACCACAACATGAGGAACTGTATTAAGGGGTCGCGGCATTAGGAAGGTTGAGGAACACTGCCTTAGTAAAAGATTATATTTGATTGTATGGATGCCTCTTATGAATTGCAAGTAAATTGGAGCCGGGAGAGGGTTAGCGTTAGGTGGGGGCGGAGCTGAGGGCGGGGTGGGGGCGGAGCCGGGGTGGGGGCAGACCCTTCGGCCCCCCAGGTCATCAGTGACCGGAATTCAGGCCCCTGGGCCGGTAGAAGTTGGACAGCCCTGGGCTACAGCATCACTAAAACATAAACAATGTAGCGCACATTGCAGAAATCCAACCTTGAGGTGACCAGCACGCGCACTGCCATCTTTAGGTGTTCTAAACCTAGGAAGGGGCACCGCCGGTGGATCAGCCAAAGCCTGACCCTCCTGACCATTGTCGCATCTCCCTGGGCTGATATTTGGAGAGACAGATCTAGGGGAATCCCAATATATGGACACAGTTTTTCAGGACTGGTTGGCACACCTCCATCCCCAGATGGGGACCCTTGATGGCAAGTGACAGCAAGACGGGGTGGTTGCAAAGTAACGTGCTCAAAAACAGGATACACACGTAGAGTTGATATGCAATAAAGTTTATCAACAAGAAATTATATTCAAAACGCCACACTGGGCTATAACACCGGTGTAAGTACACCTGAGAAAACAAAGCGCACCAATGTGCTAATAATAATGCAAAAGTGTCCTGTAGGGTGAATACCCCAGGATTAGTCCATGTCCAAAAACATATAACTCCAAATGGAGCGCCAACGACGGAGGTAGGCCAACTTTGTGGAAAAATGGAAGTCCAAAGTAAACCACCCAAGGTGGGTGTATTTATAATCCGCAGGGGTGCCCACACTTTTTCATCATGCGAGCTACTATATGAACAATTAAGTTGAAAAGATCACCTGTTGCGCATGTGCGCACGCGCACATGCACGCGCGCTCCTACTGCAGCCTTTTGTCCACGCGGGGCTTCTTTCCTCCTTGCCTGCACGCGCTCTCTCTCTCTTAATGTCTTCTTTGCCTTCCTCCTTCCTGCTGCGTGCTTTCGCGAAGTAGGAAGTCCACATCCTGTCCTGCTTCTTGCGTGCACAGCAGGCCCCTCCCATGCACGCAGCAGGAGGGTATTTATAGGCGCACCCGCCAGCGCTCCGGCCACATATGGCTTCGGCAGCGGCTCGGAAGGTGCAGGGCTGGGAAGAGGGGCTGCCTGGCTGCTGCCTGGGCCAGAAAACTCAACTGAGAGAGGGACCCACGTGAGGCTGGAGCCTCCCCACGGCAGCCTCCCCCCCTCCCTCCTCCCTCAAGGCTTCCTTACCTGGGCAGGAGAAGGAAGAGTGGAAGAGGTGCTTCCCCAAGTGACAGATGCAGCCGGGGCGCCTTCCTTCCTTTCGAGGGTGTCACTCAGAAAGGACGCCCAAGTGGACGGCTGGCAGGAAGGAGGACCCCTCCCACTGGTGGCAGTCCATGCCCACAGGTGAGAGAGAGAGAGAGAGGGAGGGAGGGAGGGTGGCTCTTCCTAGCTGGCTCTGAAGAGCCACTCTCTCTCTCTCTCTCTCCCGTGGGCCCTCGCCGCCTTTCTCCTTCGAGGGCGAGGGAGGGCGAGGTGGAGAAAGGCGGCGAGGGCACAAGCAGCAGCAGCAGCAAGTGGAGTCTCCATCCCCGCAGCTTTGCCCCACTTTGCCTGGCCTCCTTCGCCTCTTTCTCTCTCTCCCTCTCTCCTTCCAGCACCTGCCTGCCTGCCAAAAGGATCCGAAAAGGTTCTCCGGATTTCTTTCTTCTCTCCTTGGCTCTCTCTCTCTCACACACACACACATTCCCTCCATTCCTCCCACAGCTTCACATCCTATCCGTGCGCGTGCCTTTGCCTTGCTCCCCCCCCAGCAGCAACCAATGGGTGTTCATGTCACCACACCGTGCGTGGCAAGACGAGCGCCAGGGCCTCATTTTGGCAAAAGAAGCCCCGCGAAGGCGGCGGGAGCGCATGGCAGGAGCGCGCCATCCGGCTGGTGAGGCCCAAAGATCACCTGGAAGAGGGCCGAAGATCACCTAGGTGCTCCCGATCACCGTAATGAGCACCCCTGATCCACAGAGTAGGCTGATGTACAGGGCCGACGAGGAAACCGTTGTAAGGATCCAGCACTCGTTTCGACCTATTACCGGTCTTTCTCAAGGCCAATTTTGTTCCATCAAGGGGCAATGGTGGTCATGGCTGGACTGGCCAAGCAAGAGGAAATCACTCCAAGGCAGAGTCCAGGGCGTGTAGCTAATAGGTCGAAACGAGTGCTGGATCCTTACAACGGTTTCCTCGTCGGCCCTGTACATCAGCCTACTCTGTGGATTATAAATACACCCGCCTTGGGTGGTTTACTTTGGACTTCCATTTTTCCACAAAGTTGGCCTACCTCCGTCGTTGGCGCTCCATTTGGAGTTATATGTTTTGGACATGGACTCATCCTGGGGTATTCACCCTACAGGACACTTTTTTATTATTAGCACATTGGTGCGCTTTGTTTTCTCAGGTGTACTTACACCGGTGTTATAGCCCAGTGTGGCGTTTTGAATATAATTTCTTGTTGATAAACTTTATTGCATATCAACTCTACGTGTGTATCCTGTTTTTGAGCACGACCCTTGATGGCAAGCATCGTTGTTTTGTCTGGATTCAGTTTCAATGTGTTTTTCCTAATGATCTCCTCCAGGCATTCATTCAGAGGAGACATCCGATCCTTAGCTGAGGCTGCTTTGGAAGGCATGGAGAAATATATTTGGGTGTCATCAGCACACATCAGCACACCCTGCCCCATGCTTATGGATGATCTCTCCCAACAGTTTCATGTACATGTGGAAGAGCATTGGGGATAGAATGGAACCTTGTGGGATACCGTTTCTCAGCTCCGTTTTGGAGGAGCAGCTCTCCCCAAGAGCCACCGTCTGGAACCTGCCTGAGATGTAAGACTGCAACCAGGCCCGGATCCTCCATAAGGCCACCCGAGGCCATGGCCTCGGGCGGCAGATTTTGGGGGCGGCGAATTTGGACCCCCGCCCCAATTAAAAACAAAAAATTAATTAATTAAAAAAGAAATTTAAAAAAATTTCGAAAAAAATGGCGACTGCAACCTTGTGCGTTTGTTCGCGCGGAGAGTCATGAGCGCAGCGCACGTCACCACACGCACGCCACGACAGGCACCTTCCTTTCGCGGCTCCGTGTGCGTGGTGGGCCCTGGGCTGCCGGCATGAAGTTGAAGAGGCCAGGAGGGAGGGAGTGGGAGGAGCCGAGCGGCGAGGAGGAGAGTCAGTGCAAGGGGGTGTTTCCTAGGCCGGCCTTTTTCCTCCCTTCCTCGACTGCTGCTGCTCCTCCTCAGAGGCTCAGACCTCATTCCCACAAAAGCCTCCTCCCCTCCGGCAGGCTGTCTCCATGTGGCTGGGTGGGTGGTGGCTGTGTCGGAGGGTGGGTGGGAGGGGTCAGCACTCTGCGTCAGCACTCTGCGCCACACAGGGGGAAACAAACAAGGAGCCTTGTGCTTAGCCTTAGCTCCTTGGAGGCGCGGCTTGCTTCCTGTGCCCCAAAAGCATCTGAGACTCACTGGAAAAAGGACTGAGTGTCTGCAGGAGTTCATCTACTTCAGCGGTTCTCAACCTGGGGGTCGTGACCCCCAGGGGGGTCCTTGGGCCATTTTCGGGGGGTCCCCACACCCTTCCGAGTTCTGAGTTTTCTATAATTTCTGGGGGTCTCAGTAGTCTGTGGAAAAAGCAGCTGAATCAGTTGAAGGTACTGCAAGTCCCATCATCCATTTTTTGTGATCAATCACTATGCTTTAATTATGTCCAATTTGTAACAATGAAAATACATCCTGCATATCAGATATTTCCATTATGCTTCGTAAGAGTAGCAAAATTGCCGTTATGAAGTAGCAACGGAAATATGGTTGGGGGTCACCACAACACGAGGAACGTTATTCAGGGGTCACGGCATTAGAAAGGTTGAGAACCACTGATCTACTTCTTCTATTACAGCAGAAACGTATGTAAATATATTGTTTATTTTATTTTATTATATCTATTATTTTTATTATTTTATTTCAAAATAAATGAATGTGTTTGGATTGGAATATAAAGGAATTTCTGTTAAAGCATGGCTCTCTGTAAATATATTATTTTATTATATTATATCTATTATTTTTATTTATTTTATTTCAAAATAAATGAATGTGTTTGGATTGGAATATAAAGGAATTTCTGTTAAAGCATGGCTCCCTGTAAATATATTATTTTATTTTATTTTATTATTTTTATTATTTTATTTCAAAATAAATGAATGTGTTTGGATTGGAATATAAAGGAATTTCTGTTAAAGCATGGCTCCCTGTAAATATATTATTTTATTTTATTTTATTTATTATTATTTTTATTATTTTATTTAAAAATAAATGAATGTGTTTGGATTGGAATATAAAGGAATTTCTGTTAAAGCATGGCTCTCTGTAAATATGTTATTTTATTTTATTATATTATATCTATTATTTTTATTTATTTTATTTCAAAATAAATGAATGTGTTTGGATTGGAATATAAAGGAATTTCTGTTAAAGCATGGCTCCCTGTAAATATATTGTTTATTTTATTATGTTTATTATTTTTATTTATTTTATTTCAAAATAAATGAATGTGTTTGGATTGGAATATAAAGGAATTTCTCTTAAAGCATGGCTCTCTGTAAATATATTATTTTATTTTATTATATTATATCTATTATTTTTATTTATTTTATTTCAAAATAAATGAATGTGTTTGGATTGGAATATAAAGGAATTTCTGTTAAAGCATGGCTCTCTGTAAATATGTTATTTTATTTTATTATATTATATCTATTATTTTTATTTATTTTATTTCAAAATAAATGAATGTGTTTGGATTGGAATATAAAGGAATTTCTGTTAAAGCATGGCTCCCTGTAAATATATTGTTTATTTTATTATATTATATTTATTATTTTTATTTATTTATTTATTTGGTACTATAAGGGTTAATAATAACCTAATATCTAGGACTAGTTACTAATTATTTGTTTCTCTCAATACAAGAAATCATCAGCAATATGCTTTTTGAAGATCGAAGGAGAAGATAAGGTTTTATTTTCAGTGTGGGTCTGAGTGATGGGGGGGGGGGGCGTCATTCCAAAGTGTGGCCTAGGGTGCCAAAAAGTGTTAATCCGGCCCTGACTGCAACACAGTGCCTCCGATGCCCAGCCCCTCCAGGCGTTCCAGAAGGATACCATAGTTGATGGTAGCATAGGCCCCTGAGAGGTCTAGATCAGTGATTTTCAAACAGTGTGCCACGGAACACTAGTGTGCCGTGAGAGATCATCAGGTGTGCCGTGGGAAATTATTTTCAAACTTCATTCATATATAAACTATAAGGCGCATCTGTCCCTTTAAGAAATGGAACCATAGCACTCTCGCGTCACCTAAGAAGTGGTGCGAGAGTGCTATGGTCGCGCCATCTTGGATTCGCTCAGACACGGCTAAGTAAACAAAGTTAGAGTTAGTGCTGCTGCTGCGCGTCAATTTGGGATCACAGCAAGACAAGCGAGTGACAGTGATGGAGAAGTTTTTGAGAAGGGAAAATGCAAATGCCGAACAGGGCCCTGGACAAAATTATGACACAGATGAAGGCCCTAATATGAGTGGTGGACAAAAGGAAAAAGACAAGACGGTGAACTCGAGGCAATACAGAGACTGACAGCTGTTGAGCAAGAGCTTCGTGTGTGTCTTTCTACCATTCCTGCCTGGATATCTATTTTGTGTTCATCGAAACAGGCCCAGGTTTCACACTGAGTGTATAAATACATTTAAAAACATATTAACTATATGTATTACTGTGTTAGAGTGTCATTTTGTGTCATTTTGGTTGGTAGGGGTGCCCCAGGATTTTGTAAATGTCAAAAATGTGAAAATCACCGGCCTAGATAAAGTAAAGCAAGACAAGTTAGAGTGGAGAAAGCACTCCTGGCGCCTGGCAACCATGTTGTTACCCTTGGCCAGAATGCCTTTCCCTAACGTGAGCCTGACTTTGGCTCAAGACAAGCTGACCTCCTTTCGGCAGCCCCCAAATGGAGGAACCAGATGTCGCATTCCTGCCTTGACCTGCCATTTCCAGATGCAAAGGGTCAAGGAGGGCTCATCCTTTCAAGAGGCCGAGGGCAAAGGGGAAGAGAGAGAGGTGATGACCTTGCGGGCAAATGTGCCACAGGCCAACTGTCCTAAGGCTGCATCGGGGAACACGGGAACTTCAGAAGAGCCTGAAGTTCTGGGGCTGCTTTTATGTCCTATTATTTTTTCCAAGGGGCCACACGAGAGCCAAAAAATATTATGGAGGGCTGCTCCTAAAGGCTGAACTACATTCTAATCTACATCATTTATTTATTTACTATATATTACACATCATTAATATTAACATATTAATATATCAAGAAATATTCATATATGATTAGTATTAATATCATAACTATTATATTATATATACTAGCTGTACCCGGCACGCGTTGCTGTGCCCTTTTAGAGATGCGAGAAAGTCCAATCATCCACGGTGTGCCCTCCTCTAAACTGCAGTTGGATGGAGTGTGGGTCATGGGGGCATGGTGTGCCAAGTTGGGTCTTTATTGGTCTTGGTTCTGGGCCACAGTGGTCTGTGGGGAATGATGGGTTTTGAAGTACTACAAATCCCATTTCCCATGGTGGTACTTCAAGTCCCATCATGCATGGTTGGGGCTCTGTGTGCCAAGGTAGGTTACTGTAAATTCATGCCATACACAATGTCCCATGAGCTGAGGCCTAGTTAGGAACAGCAAGTTAATGAAGCCTTACTGTCAATTCAGGCCATACACAATGTCCAATGAGCTGAGGCCTAGTCGGGAGAATCAAGTTAATGAAGCCTTACTGTCAATTCAGAGCGTAAACAGCTTCCCAGTAAGTGAGGGCTAGTTAGGGAAATCAAGTTAATGAAGTCTTACTGTCAATTCAGAGCGTAAACAGCTTCCCAGTAAGTGAGGGCTAGTTAGGGAAATCAAGTTAATGAAGTCTTACTGTCAATTTAGAGCGTAAGCAGCTTCCCAGTAAGTGAGGGCTAGTTAGGAAATCAAGTTAATGAAGTCTTACTGTCAATTTAGAGCGTAAGCAGCTTCCCAGTAAGTGAGGGCTAGTTAGGGAAATCAAGTTAATGAAGTCTTACTGTCAATTCAGAGCGTAAACAGCTTCCCAGTAAGTGAGGGCTAGTTAGGGAAATCAAGTTAATGAAGTCTTACTGTCAATTTAGAGCGTAAACAGCTTCCCAGTAGGTGAGGGCTAGTTAGGGAAATCAAGTTAATGAAGTCTTACTGTCAATTTAGAGCGTAAGCAGCTTCCCAGTAAGTGAGGGCTAGTTAGGGAAATCAAGTTAATGAAGTCTTACTGTCAATTTAGAGCGTAAGCAGCTTCCCAGTAAGTGAGGGCTAGTTAGGGAAATCAAGTTAATGAAGTCTTACTGTCAATTCAGAGCGTAAACAGCTTCCCAGTAAGTGAGGGCTAGTTAGGGAAATCAAGTTAATGAAGTCTTACTGTCAATTTAGAGCGTAAACAGCTTCCCAGTAAGTGAGGGCTAGTTAGGGAAATCAAGTTAATGAAGTCTTACTGTCAATTTAGAGCGTAAGCAGCTTCCCAGTAAGTGAGGGCTAGTTAGGGAAATCAAGTTAATGAAGTCTTACTGTCAATTTAGAGCGTAAACAGCTTCCCAGTAAGTGAGGGCTAGTTAGGGAAATCAAGTTAATGAAGTCTTACTGTCAATTTAGAGCGTAAACAGCTTCCCAGTAAGTGAGGGCTAGTTAGGGAAATCAAGTTAATGAAGTCTTACTGTCAATTTAGAGCGTAAACAGCTTCCCAGTAAGTGAGGGCTAGTTAGGGAAATCAAGTTAATGAAGTCTTACTGTCAATTTAGAGCGTAAACAGCTTCCCAGTAAGTGAGGGCTAGTTAGGGAAATCAAGTTAATGAAGTCTTACTGTCAATTTAGAGCGTAAGCAGCTTCCCAGTAAGTGAGGGCTAGTTAGGGTAGGAAATCAAGTTAATGAAGTCTTACTGTCAATTCAGAGCGTAAACAGCTTCCCCAGTAAGTGAGGGCTAGTTAGGGAAATCAAGTTAATGAAGTCTTACTGTCAATTTAGAGCGTAAACAGCTTCCCAGTAAGTGAGGGCTAGTTAGGGAAATCAAGTTAATGAAGTCTTACTGTCAATTTAGAGCGTAAGCAGCTTCCCAGTAAGTGAGGCCTAGTTAGGGAAATCAAGTTAATGAAGCCTTACTGTCAATTTAGAGCGTAAACAGCTTCCCAGTAAGTGAGGGCTAGTTAGGGAAATCAAGTTAATGAAGCCTTACTGTCAATTTTGGGTGTGGTCTGTGATTTTTGGGGTGTAAATTTTCGGTTGCAAGTGATTTGGGTGTTTGTGTTGGGGATTGGCTGAGGCCTTTTCCTTATTCTGTTTTGGCAGTTTTTTATGGTTCGGAATTTTCATGTTGGCTTGTCAGTGCAGCAGTTATGCAAATCCGCCCTTATTGGCAGCCAATCATGTTGTTCAGAATGTAGAGGCTGGGTGAGTCTTTGGCTGCCCCGGAGGATGCTGGTAAATGTAGTTTTATTTTTACTCGTTGTTTTGGGGGCCTTTTAGGTTTTGGGGGGGGAAGTTTCTTTGCTACAAACGTACCTTGCTTGAGGCCTATTTCTGTTGGCAAATATTGTGTTTCTGCGTTGTAAGGTTTCTTTGTTTGAGGTATACATCACATGACGTGAACCCATTTATATAATAGATATATATAGACGTTATAATATATTGAAATTATAATATAACATATTCTTTTATTATTATTATATTATTATTATAAAATTATTATAAAATAATAATAAAAACCACTAAAATAAAATAAAATGAAATTCAAGAAGACAAGGTGCGAACCAAGATGAAGGCTTACATCCTCAAGAGAGGAAGGATCCCAAGATGGAATGGCCCAATGGACCCAGCCCAGAAGATAACAAAGCGGACCCAGTCGCCGCCACAGTAGAGCAGAGCAGAGCACCAGATGATCGGATGATGCAGGCCTCCGTCCACTCTTGCCCCCAGCTGTTCTGTCAGAGGCGGTCCCGATCGGCTGATCACCCTGGTGACCCAGAAGACGATCGAGTCTTCCAGGTCGCCAGTGCGATCAGCCTCCGCAGGTCACCGACTACTCCCGCTGCAGGCCCGGATCGCCTCCCAGGATGGCAGGCACTCCAAAGCCGCCACTCCTCCGATCGTCCTCCGGAGCAGCGGGCTGTCTGCCGATGCAGTCCCCACAGCCTGTGATGGGATGGCGGCAGCCCTTCCTCTTGTGGAAATGGCCCTATCCCCAACGCCCTTCTCCCCAGGCGCCGAAGGATCCACGGGCCGGTCAGAATTGGACAGCGGGCCACATCCGGCCCGCGGGCCGTATGATGCCCGGGTCTGCCCTATACACTTCTGGGGAAGGGAGGGAGGGAGGGAGGGAGGAAATTGTTGGGCTAGATCAAGAACCCCATTGGAGCGCCGCATGTAAATTCCTCTATGGAGATAGTTGGATGTATTTATTTGATGCAGAACAGACACATTCAATGGATTATTGTGGAAATGGATTTATACCACTTAGGTTCTCAAATGAGATGCAAAAAAGGAGGACTCCCTGATGATGATGATGATGATGATGATGATGAAAAGCTGATGAAACCATTGATCGTAGCCTCAGCTGCTGCAAGAAAATTGCACAGACAGACTACAAACAGAGGCACAACTCTGCGGCCCAAATGATTCATTGGAACTTATGTTACAAGTACCACCTGGCAATAATAAAGAACGGGTGGGATCATAAACCTGCAAAGGTAGTGGAAAATGAACACAAAAAATATTGTGGGACTATTGATGTCGCTATACCAGGTGACAGATGAATTGAGGAAAAACAACAGAAAAAACTCAGCTGTTATCAAGACCTCAAAATCGAACTGCTAAGGCTCTGGCATAAACCAGTACAGCTGGTCCCAGTGGTCATCGGCACACTGGGTGCCGTGCCAAAAGATTTCAGCCGGCATTTGGAAACAATACACATTGACAAAATCACAATCTGTCAACTGCAAAAGGCCACCTGGCTTGGATCGGCGCACATCATTCGAAAATACGTCACACAGTCCTAAAAGTGTTCGACTTGTGATTTTGTGATATGAAATCCAGCATATAGATCTTGTTTGCTGTGTCATTCTGTGTTTTATGTCAGAATAATAATAATAATAATAATAATCTCTCTCGGCATTACTTCGCGAACGAAGATTCTTAGGAAGGACTCATCCCACGCTTTTTACAAGCGTGTTGATGACTAAAAAGGCCAATCTGAGATAGGCAAGTTCGGTTGCAGTGATGTTGTTGAGCATACGAAATTGAGCATATAGATCTCGTTTGCTGTGACATACTGTGTTTTGTGACAGTAAAATAATATAATTTTATGTCTTACCCGCTTCTCCTTATGGTTCAAGGTGGGTGACTACATTGCTAAAATACGATCATGATATAAACACACACATATTCAAACATAGGTCTACAAAATAAACAGACTCAGGACGGTGACTGTGTCCTCCTCCAGGAAATAGCCCCCCCAGGCTTTCGAGCCTTCCACCGCCCAAGACCTACAGGTCGAGGTGGTGGAGTAGGACTGGTTGTGAAGGACGCGGTTACCATTTCTGCTCTCCAAACACCGGAGCTGACCGGCATTGAATGCCTGGGGCCAACCCTTTGAGAGGAAGGAAAGACGGGGCTCCTGGTCGTCTACCGGGCCCCGGGCCCACAAAGATGCCACTTCTGCCTTACAGGATCTGATCGTGGACTGGGCCTTGAAGTTTCCCGGCTTCTTATACTGGGCGACTTCAACATCCACCCGGACACAGTCCCCTTTCACCCGCTGCACGAGAATTCCTTATGCATATGGACGCCTCGACCTCTCCAGGACAGCCACTGGTCCCACCCACCAAGCTGGCCATGCACTGGATTTGATTTTCAGTCAGGGTCTCGCAATACAACACCGTGATACCAGAGCAGTGCCTTGGTCGGACCACCTGACCGTGAGGGTAGAGGTCAACATCCCCTCGCAACACCACCAGAGCCTAGGCCTATCCTAGCCCGCCAAAGAGCGCGATGACCCCAAAGGCTTTTGCAGCGGCGCTGGAACCCTTGGAAGTCCCCCGGAGGATCTCTGTCAGATCTGGTCGCCAGATGGGATAGTGTGCTCTATAGGGCCATTGATCAGATCGCCCCAAGGCGCCCCCTTCTCCGAAGGAAATGCTGCTGTCCATGGTTTACTACACACCTGAAGCAGATAAAACATCGGAGGAAGCAACTCGAGTGTTCCTGGCGACGAAAGCCGAGCGTGGAAAACCAGAGCCGCCTATAGAGCCCAGCACAGGCTATATGAACTCGAGATCAAAAAGGCGAAGAGATCCCATAACGCAGCCCAGATTTCTGCTGCGGGCTCCCACTCGGCGCAGATTTTCAAAGTTGTCCGAGTCTCCTCGCCCCCCACAAAGGGAACCTAACAACTCGGCGTTAACAGCTGACGACTTCCAAAGACACTTCATTGAAAAATCGCGGCCCTTCGGAAGGACTTACCATCGATCCCCGACGAAGACGGCCTGAGGTCCCAGCTCCCCATCCGGGCAACCGGACAGCGTCTCTCAGAGTTCAGCCCCTAACAACGGAGGAGGTGAGAAAGCTGGTGACCGGGCGAGAGCGACGACCTGCCCAACGGATCCCTGCCCATCACATCTAATCAAGTCCAATACCGACATCTTGTCCGGTGCTCTGAGGACCTGGTGAATCTCTCTTGAAACAAGTGCCTTTCCGGACTCCTGAAAGAGGCGAGAGTCACCCCCTCTTGAAAAGACATCGCTTGACCCCGAGGTTCCTGCTAACTACCGCCCGGTTGCCAACTTACCCTTCCTGGGCAAGCTCCTTGAACGAGCAGTAGAAAGCCAAATTCGGGTCTTCTTGGATCAATCCGGGGCTTGGACCCGTCCCAGTCGGGCTTCCGCGGGCCACGGAGTGGAGTCCGTTCTCGTGGCAATCACTGATGACATCCGCCCGACAACTGGATCAGGGAGGCTCGGCAATCCTAGTCCTCTTGGACCTTACGGCGGCCTTTGATACCGTCGACCACGACCTGCTTCTCCATCGCCTGGCGGCCTCCGGGATCAAGACAGAGCTCTGGCCTGGCTGGAATCGTTCCTGCGAGGCCGCTCGCAGCGGGTCGAGTGGCAGGGTCAAGTCTCTTTGAAAAACGAATTGGAGTGTGGAGTCCCTCAGGGTGCCATTCTATCTCCCACCCTCTTTAATATCTACATCCAGCCCTGGCTAATATTGCTAGGAGCCATGGGTTCTCCTGCTACCAATACGCAGACGACACGCAGCTGCTCTTGAAGCTTGACCCAGGGTCATCATCAGTACCGGACAGTTTCAGCCTAGGATTGAGGGCGGTGACGAGCTGGCTCAGGGCATATAGACTCAAGATCAACCCGGCTAAAACGGAGATCCTCTGGCCGGGTCGTCCCGACCCGGCCCACCACTTCCACTCTTCGAGGGCGAGTCCCTGGCTCCAGCCCCGGCGGTGAAAAGCCTGGGAGTGATCCTAGACGAAAATCTCACGATGGAGGCCCAGATCCAGGCTGCAGCTAAGGGCGCCTTTTCCATCTCCGTAGGGCCCGTCGGCTGGCTCCCCTACCTTCCACCAGAGGCCTTGAGAACAGTGGTCCATGCCACTGTCGTCTCACGCCTCGACTACTGCAACGCCCTATATGTGGGCCTCCCCAGACAACAACTAAGAGGCTGAAACGTATCCATAACGCCGCAGCCAGACTCATTACTGGGTCATCAGTGAGGATCACATTTCCCCCATTCTTAAAGAACTTCACTGGCTGCCCCTAGAGTTCAGAGCCCTTTACAAACTCCTGGTGCTCACCTTTAAAGCCCGGCACAACATTGGGCCTTCCTATCTGAGTGACCGGCTGACGGCCCAATGCAGCGAGAGGCCAGCACGCTCCATCAACGGTGACCGCCTGACTACCCCTGGAGTGCGGGAGGCTAGACTGGCGAAGCTCGGCGGAGAGCCTTCTCCGTCGCGGCCCCTTCGACTTGGAACTCACTGCCGCCCACCCTCAGAGCCTCTCCGACTCTATCCGGTTCCGGCCAGCCTTGAAGACCTGGCTCTTCCGCCTAGCGTTCGGGACTGGCTCGGTACCCTGGACTACCTGAGCCACCCCTCCTGTTCATATTCCATGTTTTTAAACTGTTGTACATTGTTCACCCTAGGGTTTTAACTGTTGTAAGTCGCCCGGAGCACCGCCGGTGGAGGGCGACTCACAAATATTAAAGTATTATTATTATTATTATTATTATTATAACAAAGTGTTATTAATCTCAAGATAAGACCAAGATCAAAATATTTTTTTGCAGGACATTGGGGCTACTGTGACCCAAATCCCGCGCTTGCAGCTGGAGAAACGGCTGCGGTTCATTTCCTTCCCCAAGGAACCTGCTGTTTTCGAAACACAGATGTTGATCTCGGTCCCACATCTGTAGGGAAGGCAAAGCAGAATGCCACAACCAACAATAACAACAACTGGGATCCAATCGATTGAGAAGGGTTTATGGTGGGGAAGGAAATTAAAGGGGAAGCAAAGGATTAAAGCAATGCCTTTTTCACTGGGCGGACTAACGGGTGGAAACGGAAAACAGCAAGTTTCCCCCAGCTGTTTTCTTGCAGACGCAACTGACCAGAGGAATATTAGAAAATCCCAGCCAGACTGGTTGAGGATTACTGAACGCGTCAGAGGTGCCAGGACAAAAGAAGCCAGTCTCCAGAGGCAGGATTAAGCCAGTAGCCAAGCCAACTAGAAACAGGGGAAAGGAAGCCCTGAAACAGAATATTCTCCCCATCCTTTGTTCAGATCCAACAAGGCCGTCCCAAGATATTAAGCCACCTGGGGAAGGAACGCAAAAGCACTACACATTCATTGCATTTATCCAAGCCAGCCTGCATTGAATAGGCTGTTGGATGATAAGCAGGCTCTTATGCAAAACCCACTGATCCAATGGCTGTATTGTAAACTGAATTATTTGGATTCAGGGCTCCAAAACTTCATTTCAGGATTTTACCCCGCTCTTCTCAACCCCCAAGGGGGGACTCAGAGCGGCTTACAGACGGCACAATTCGATGCTATATCAAACAGCGTAAAACCCCAAACCCCACAACACATTAAGATACATTAAAAACATTAAAATACAATTCCTCAGCAACATCTACAGTCATTCCAGTTAAAACAATATTCGATCCATAAAAGCATTGACCCTCTTCCTCCCTTCCATTAAAATCCCCATCTAACATGCTGCTTAGTGCTGATCTGGGAACGCCTGGTCCCAGAGCCAGGATTTTACCTTTTCCTGAATGCCAGGAGGGATGAGGTGGACCGTACCTCCATAGGGAGCGCATTCCACAGGCGGGGCCACCACCGAGAAGGCCCTGTCCTCGTCCCCACCAACCGCATTTGAGAAGTCGGCGGAGCGAGAGCAGGGCCTCCCGGATGATCTTAGGTTACGGGATGGGACGTAGCGGCTGATGTGTTCGGACAAGTAAGCTGGGCCAGAACCGTATAGAGCTTTAAAGGTCAAAACCAGCACTTTGAATTGAGCCCGGAATTGGACAGGCAGCCAGTGGAGCTGACACAACAGGGGGGTGGTATGCTCCCTGTATGTAGCTCCCGTTAATAATCTGGCTGCCGCCCGCTGGACTAATTGCAATTTTCCGAACTGTCTTCAAAGAATAGATTACTGCAACGTGCGTTGCAGTAATCTATTCGGGATGTGACCAGAGCGTGGACGACCGTAGCCAGATCAGACTTCCCAAGGTACGGGCACAGCTGGCGCACGAGTCTCAACTGTGCAAAAGCTCCCCTGGCCACCGCTGAGACCTGGGGTTCCAGGCTCAGTGATGAGTCCAGGATCACTCCCAAGCTGCGAACCTGCGTCTTCAGGGGGAGTGTAACCCCGTCCAACACAACTTCTCACCCTTTCTTATCGGTAAGAAAACGCAAAACCAAAAAAAGGAAAATAACATGTTGCAGTCTTCCAAAGCTTACTTGTCCAAACGTATCTCCCCTTATGCCCCACCTCGAAATTTACAATCCTCCGGGGAGGCTCTGCTCTCGATCCCACCCTTGTCGCAAATACGTTTGGTGGGGGCGAGGGACAGGACCTTCTCGGTGGTGGCCCCTTGCCTGTGGAACCTGCTCCCCAGTGAAATTAGGTCGACCTCTTCCCTCCTTTCCTTTAGGAAAAAGTTGAAGACGTGGCTATGGGACCGGGCATTTGGTTAGATATTGGGCAGCAGGCTGTAGCAACCCAGTTCTCTTTTGTGCCTGGGGGGCAGGGGGCAACACTGGGGGTCCCACTTGCATTGGAGCCAGCCACAGCTAATGAGGACATGGAGGAAGGGGTTAATGAGTTAGCTGGGCCTTCCTCTCCCACAGAGAGCTTGGCCTGGGATGATGGATGGCCTGACGGCTACGATAACTGGGAGGTCAGGAGGATTCTGAAAGTGTTGATAGTGACGATTGTTATGAGAAACCAGGTGGTTTCGGGTCGCAGGAGAGAATCAGGGAAACAGTGGAGGATGAACCCATGGAAGCTGAAAGGGAGTTTGTCTCTCATGAAGATAGCGAACCAGGTGCTGGGAGGCAAGGACGGGGCTTCGATAGGAGAGAGAGCATCGAGTCCAGCAGGAGGGGTTGGCACCGCAGCCTAGAGCGCCAGAGAAGCGCGAGATCCCGTAGCACAGATTGGCGCAGAAGCCTAGAGCGTCGGGGGCATCGCCAAGGGGATTAAGTATAGGATCCGTGGGAACGGATCCTCAGTAGCTCGGCCACTTCTATTCTAAGAGGAGTGAAGCAAGCGAAGGACCACGGAGCCAAGTTGCCGGCTCGTGCCTTGCCAAGAAGTTTCTTGGGCCCTGTGAACTTTGTCTTGTTCCTTGATCCGCATTGTTTTGCGGAGCCTTTGCCAAGCCTTTTGCCAAGCCTTTGCCAAGCTTTTGCCAAGCTATTGGTTTTGGATTACTACGGACTCTTTCCTTTGGATTGAACTTTTCAATATTTTATGGACAATTACCTTTTCACTTGTTCTTTATTATTCAATAAATAGTTAGCTGATTACGGTCTGTGTGTGCGTGATTAAGGGGCCGGCCGAGTCCTTGCATCGTGACACAGGCGGACAATAAAATGATTACGGTGCTATGAAAACAGACTGTGGACTGGCTTCGGAAAAAACTTGTTATACAGAACTCAGACTATGTGTACTTTTTAACTATTTGTATTTAACTGGTTTTTAATCTGATTTTAATGTATTATTTATGATGTAATTGCTGTTTTATTGATTGTACATGCGATATCGAATTGTTGCCTTTTGTTAGCCGCTCCGAGTCCCCCTTCGGGCGTAGAGAAGGGCGGGTTATAAATAATTGAAATAAATAAATAAAATAAATGACGTCAGGGCAGACATTTCACCTTGCCTCATAGAAGTGCCAGCTTTGGAATCCAAAATAAAATAACAAATTAAATTATTATTATTATTATTCTGACACAAAAACACAATATGTCACAGCAAACGAGATCTATATGCTCAATTTCGCATCACAAAAATCTCATTCGCTCAGCAGGTTTACATTGTGGGGATTCCCATTAAATGATCGAGGGATCCAGGGAGTTCTTCCTTCTTTTCCACAGTGAAGGAATAAACTGTGGATCTGCTTCCCTCTAGCGGCAGGTTGGGCATGTGGATAACAGGTGAAAGATGCCAACTAACCCTTGCAACTGGGAGGAAAAATACAAAGCCTCTCAATGTTTTGGACGGCAACTCCCAGAAGCCTCAGCTGCCTTGGCCAATGATCAGGAGTTCTAGGAACTGCAGTCCAAAAGACCTGAACGGCCAGTGTTTGGGATGTACTTGCTTCTTCTGTGCATTCTGCTGGAGGAAGCCCGGTTTCTTTGCTTCTTTGAGGCTCCTGAAAAGGAACATTCAAGGAATCCCAACAGAAACTATGAGAACTTCGAGAGAAGTAACAACAGTTAATTGTGTGTGCCACACCATCAAATATCAACCGTAACAAGAGAGATTTCCCAAGGAGAGGAGGGCGGAATGTGACCTGTATCCCTCCAAATTTGCCTGGATTCCTTCCTCAAGCTCTTGCAATGTATCTATTAGGCATGAGAAAAATGAAACGGAAATTAAAAGGATTCGTAAGAGATTCGTATGTAATGGGACTTTTGAGCTTTTACGGTTCGCTGCCGCGAACCCGGAAGTAGACTTCCTTTTACAGTCCTTGAGGCCAACAATTTGCGTTATGATCGTAATAAATTCTTAATTATTAATTAATTAATTATTGTACTACGTACTCACTTCTCCCTGTCTTCTCCCCCTCATTTCCTTTTTTCGCGGCTCCCCTCCCTAGGAAGGGCAGGGAGCCGAAAAAGGAAAAAGGCAGGCGGCGCCAAGGGCAGCGCGTCACGCCAGGCCTGTGACGCGCTGCCTTGGCACCGCCTCTTCTCTTTTCGGCGGCTCCCGCCCCTAGGAAGGGCGGGGAGCCACCAGGAGGAGGTAGGCGGCGCCAAGGGCAGCGCGTCACAGGCCTGGCGTGACGCTGCGCTGCCCTTGGCGCCTCCCTTTTCCCGGTGGCTCCCCCTCCCTAGGAAGGGCAGGGGAGCCGCCGAAAAGGAGGAGTAGGCGGCGCCAAGGGCAGCACGTCATGCCAGGCCGGTGACGCGCTGCCCTTGACACCGCCTTCTGCTCTCCCTCCTCCTCCTCCTCTTTTCCCGGGCACCGTGCCTTTCCCGGGCGCCACGGCGCCGGAACAGCCATGGTGCCCGGGAAAGAGGAGGAGGAGGAGGGAGAAATCTCCCTCTTCCTCCTCTTTCCCGGGCGCCGTGCCTTTCCCGGGCGCCGTGGCGCTTGGGACAGCCACGGTGCCCGGGAAAGAGGAGGGAGAAATCTCCCTCCTCCTCCTCTTCGTGGCGCCCGGGAAAGAGGAGGAGGAGGGAGAATGACAGCTGTAGTAGGGGGCGGGGCCTGGGCTGTGGGTGGGGCTTGGGGGCGGGGCTTGGGGGCGGGGCTTGGGGCGGGGCCGAGCGGCCCCGAGGTCATCAGTGACCTCTATTCCAGCCCTGGGCCCGGTAGAAGTTGGACAGCCCTGGCATAGGGCATCCTGGTAGATTGCAGGCAGGGCGGGAGGAAGGCTCAGACTCCCAACGCTGCCCACGTGCAGAAGGAGGTTGGACTGGATGGCCCTTGGAGGCAGGCCCGGATTAACGTTTTGTGGCGCCCTAGGCCACACTCTGTAAATGCCGCCCCCGGGGGGGCGCTTGCGGGGGGCCGGCGCGAGTGAGAAGGCCGCTTGTGGGGCCGGCGCGAGCAAGAAGGAGCAGGGGGAATCCCGCTCCTAGGGCGTCTGACGTGGCTTCACCCCGCCGCCTCCTCGCTCGCACGGGCACCCCCTCCTTCCTTCACTGAAGGAAAGAGTGGTGCCCCCCCGCGCGAGCGAAAAGGCGGCGGGGGAAACCACGCCAGACGCCCTAGGGATGGCGGGACTTCCCCCCAGCTCCTTCTTGCTTGCGCGGGCGGGCACCACTCCTTCTTTCAGTGAAGGAAGGAGGGGCAGAGCCGCGTGAGGGAGAAGGAGCCGGGGGAAGTCCCGCCCCTAGGGCGTCTGACGTGGCTTCCCCCCGCCTCCTCCTTGCTCGCACCAGCCCTGCCCCTCCTTCCCTCACTGCGCAGGCGCAGAAGCAAGCGCCCGACATTTGGAATTAAATTTTTTTTTAAAAAAATCAATGTTGGGGCGTCTGGAACTGCTGCCCCCCTCCCCATGGCTGCCGCCCTAGGCCATGACATAGGGTGGCCTTATGGGTAATCCGGGCCTGCTTGGAGGTCTCCTCCTATTCTAGGAACCCATTCTTGTTGTTATTATTATTATTATTATTATTATTATTATTATCAGAGGCTGAATAGCCACCTGTGAGGAATGCTTTGATTGTGTTTTTCCCTTATGGCAGAAGGAGGTTGGACTGGATGGCCCTTGGAGGTTTCCCTCTACTCTAGGAACCTGTTGTTGTTGTTACTTTTAGTAGTAGTAGTAGTAGTAGCAGCAGAGGGTGAATGAATAATGTCATCATTATTATGAATAAATTCAGGGGCTTATTATCCTCACATTTAGTTGAATTCAGTCTTAAAATATATTATATGGCTCTCACTGAAATAAATTTCCAAATATTTTGCTTTAATGGCTCTCTGAGTCGTGGGGAGGGAGATCATTTTGACTTGGTTGTTTTATAAGTCAAATGCTGAAAAAGTATGAGCACCCTTGTTGCAAAGGATGGCCCCAAAACCCAACTGAAAATACCTTTCTCTTGATGTGGCCCATGCCGTCGCTTGGAGGACCGCCCTGGATGTGGCCCTGGATGTCCGTCAGCTCCATAATGTCCGTCGGGGGTGAAGGAGCCTCTTCGGAGAGCGGAGACATGAGGGACTCCAATTCATGAGGGTTGGTGGGGGCCACTGGAAGAGGTGGGATCTGGCGGCTGCGGTGGTAATGGTAAACGTGGTTCCCAGGCGTCTGGGGGTCCAGGCCCGGCACAGACTCTCTGCAGGAACGTTCAAGAGGAAGAATAAAAAACATATCTAAATTGTATAATAAACTTTTAGATTGGGAGACAGAAACAGAAGAAATTAAAAATTGTATGGTTATTTGGGCTAAAAATATTGGCAGACAAATTAAACTACAGGAATGGAACAAAATTTGGAACAAAAAATTGAAGTATACGTATGCCTATGATCTTAAAGAGAATTGGTTAAAGATGTTCCATAGGTGGTATATAACCCCTCAAAAATTGGCATTATGCATAACAGGGCTGCCCAACTGGCGGCCCGGGGGCCGTATAAGGCCCCCCAGCCCCTTCCCTACGCCCCCCTAAGCTTTTTAATAAAAAATAAAAATTGAAAAATAAAATAAATTTTAAAAAAACCTACTTCCGGGTTCGGAGCAAGTATCACGAGAATACGCAATCCACACGGGATTTCGCTGTCAACGCGAGATCACGCAGGCATTGACAGCGAAATCCCATGTGGATTGTGTATTCTCGCAATACTCTTTGGCTACTCTACTACTGGATCACTGAGGCCCACAGACGCGATTAGGACCTTCTTCGACTCAGTCGGTCGTCGCCTCTCTCGTCGTCCGGGTACTCCTGGATCCTGCGCATTTGGAAAAGGTAGGCCGAAGCAGGGGGCTCCTCATTCCATCCCCCCATCTCCCCTCATGTATTAAATATAAAATTAAATATATTTAAAGATGAAATAAGGGGAGATGGGATACATTAAGATAAGGGGAGAGGGGAGGATGGAATTAAATATATTTAATATTAAATGAAAATAAGGGGAGAGGGGAGGATGGAATTAAATATATTTAATATTAAATAAAAATAAGGGGAGAGGGAGGATGGAATTAAATATATTTAATATTAAATAAAAATAAGGGAGAGGGAGGGTGGAATTAAATATATTTAATATTAAATAAAAATAAGGGGAGAGGGGAGGATGGAATTAAATATATTTAATATTAAATAAAAATAAGGGGAGAGGGGAGGGGGTGGAGCCGGGGGCGGAGCCGGAGGCGGGGCAGACCCGACGGCCCCCCAGGTCATCAGTGACCGGAATTCAGGCCCCTGGGCCGGTAGAAGTTGGACAGCCCTGATGTATAATAAAAGACATTCGGAGTGTTGGAAATGCAAGTCACATGTGGGAAGTTACTTTCACATGTGGTGGTCGTGTCCAAAAACCACTGAATTTTGGAGAAAGATCCACAAAGAAACCCAATCTATATTACAATTAAAATTTCCATTAAAGCCGGAATATTACCTATTGGGGCTAAGTGATAATGAATTAAAATTAGATGAAAACAAAGACATACTTCTCACATATATGTCAACAGCAGCTAGAATGGTTTTTGCCAAAGAACGGAAAGCCGACCGGATACCCAAATTGGACCAATGGATAGACAAGATTTATAGCATAGAAGACATGGACAAATTAACTTTTTACTTGAGGAAAAATACGGAAAATCCAAGAAGACAAACAGATTGGACTCTGTTTGAAGAATATATGACAGGAAACACCACGAAGATGATGAATGGAGGTCACTATGTATATATTTGCTATTCACTTACTATTCCCCCCCCCCTCTTTCCTTCTCTTTTTCGTTTTTTATTTTTCTATCATACCCCTCCCCTATCTGTTCCACACACCCCATCCCGTAACCAAGGAGACCCCCCCCCCCTTACTAACTATACTTGGGAAGTTTAGTCACCTACTATGTGCTCTTTTCATGTAATGTATCACCACTACTTAAAAACAATAAAAAAAAAAATTTTTTAAAAAAGAGGAAGAATACCCTATTGGCTGACCAGCAATGAAAGATGTACCATATTGACTTGAGTCTTGTGTGGCATCGGATCTAAGGTGCACCTCAATTTTCAAAACCTTGACACCCAAAAAAAAAGGGGGGGGGCTTGCTGCCCAATGTCATATGCAGCAGTATAAAGCGCACTCTTTGTCATTTGGACAACGGATGATGGGATTTGCAATACCTTCGACCAATTCAGCTCTGACTTCCACAGCCAAGACCCCATGAATGACAGACCTGAACCAAACTTGGCACAGAAACTCCCATGACCAACAGAAAATACTGGAGGGCTTTTGAAGGAATCCACAGTGATTTAGGGGAGTTTGGAAGTTGTAGTTCACCTACATTTGGAGAGCACTCTAAACCCAAATCTGGACCAAATTTGGCACAAATACTCAATATACCCAAAGTTGAACACTGGTGGAGTTGTGGGGGATTGCTTTTGTCATTTGGGAGTTGTAGCTGCTGGGATTTATAGTTCACCTATAATCAAAGAGCATTTTGAACTCTTTGCAGACGCGGAGGCTTTCCTTCTCCGCTGGACCAACTGGCAGGCACACACTTGCAAGCGCGCGATTGTCTCAGCCTGCCAGTTGCAATCCCTGGGCAGGCATTGCCTGGAAACCTCAGTGTGCGCCCACTTCCTCTCCTCAACTCCGCCCACAGCGCAGTCCCATATCGCACCTTCCTTCCAAGGGACCCGCTCTCACTGAAATAAATTTCCAAATATTTTGCTTTTATGGCTCTCTGAGGCAAAAAGGTTCCTGACCCCTTGTTTAGGTGGACAGAACCAGAGTGATATGGCCCCAAAACGGGATTGCTTGGTATGGTTCAATCAGATATGGACCTGGCCAGTAGGTGATTTCTCTTTCAGAAACTCTACGGAGGTTCAGCACCTTGGAGAGCTTTCAACCCAAAGTGGCTCCAACTTCTCCAAGCCAGTGTTTCTCAACCAGTATGCCGTGGCACACTAGTGTGCCGTGAGCGATCATCAGGTGTGCCGCGAGAAAAGCTCTCTGCCCCCCTTCCTTCCTTCCCCCCTCCTCCTGCCGAACTCCTGCTGCTTGGGGGAAGGGGGAGGAAGGGCCAGGCGGCCGTTTCCCCAGCCAGCCTCCAATCCGCCATGACTCCCACCATGACTCTCGCCCCTTGCTCGCTGAAGCCGCGCGGAGGACCCCCGCCCACTGAAGCCCGTCCACCGCTCATGCTCCTCCTCTGTGGGAGAGCTGAAGCCGGGGGGAGGGGCAGGACATTGCGCGGCCTGGCTCCACCCCCTCCCCCGGCTACCACTCTCCCACAGCTTCTCCAGCCTTGAGGGGACAGTGCCAAGCCAGCAGTGGCAGAGCCAGCACAATGCTGGCTTGGCACTGCCCCCTCAAGGCTGGCGAAGCTGTGGGAGAACTGAAGCCGGGGGGAGGGGGTGGGGCATGGCACGGCCTGGCTCCTCCCCCTCCCCCGGCTTCGGCACTCCCAGCAGCTGCTCCCAGCAGGCCACCATCCCTCAGCCGTTCTTTACTGTGTTAGAGTGTCATTTTGTGTCATTTTGGTTGGTGGTGTGCCCCCGGATTTTTTTAATGTTAAAAGTGTGCCGCAGCTCAAAAAAGGTTGGGAAACACTGCTCCAAGCGACGTGAGACCTACCTTGGTTTGTGGTTGCGGAAGCTGGCACACATGCAGAAGAGGACGCACAGCAAGCCTAAGCAGACACCGACGATAATCCCTGTAACTGAGTGTATGTCCAGCAGATCTGATGGGTGAGGGACAAAGGAAAGAGTCAACATCCCCAGCAAATGGCGGAGACAAAGAGAATTGGGAAACTGGGACCAGTCAAGGGGTAAATCCATCTGATTCTCATCTAGGGGTTCTCAAACATTTTCAGCAGCAGAGGCCTTTTTGAAGCAAACAAATTTCATGGAGACATAAGAAATGTTTATATGTTACATTATATATATTGTATTTGTTTTTGTGTATTTGATCATGTCAGAAGTGACTTGAGAAACTGCAAGTCGCTTCTGCTGTGAGAGAATTGGCCATCTGCAAGGACGTTGCCCAGGGCAGTGTTTCCCAACCGCTGTGACGTGGCACAGTAGTGTGCCGTGACGGGCCTCCTGCTGTGCCACGAGAAAAGCTCTCTGCTCCCCTTCCTTCCCCCCTCCTCCTGCCGAACTCCTGCTGCTTGGGAGGAGGAGGAAGGCCGGCGGCGGCGAGGAAAAAGAAGGGGCCAGGGCGCCGCCTCCTTCGGCCATTTCTCCTGCCAGCCTCCAATCCGCCCTGACTCCCGCCATGACTCTCGCCCCTCACTCGCTGAAGCCGCATGGAGGAGGAGCCCTGGCCACTGAAGCCCGTCCACCGCTCATGCTCTTCCTCCTCCGCACGGCTTCAGCAATTTATTTATTTATTTGGCGCGATTTCTGCGCCGCCGACTCCCGAGGGCTCGCGGGGAGGGGGCGACTCACCTAAAGGCTCAGTGCCAGAGGTACAGCATAAAAACATAGAACACAAAAGATGTAGCTCAAATTAAAAACAGGCTTCAGCAAGTGAGGGGCGGGAGTCATGGCAGAGAGTGGAGGGGGGGGCATTGTGCTTGGCCATGACTGCTGGCTTGGCACTGTCCCCTCAAGGCTGGAGAAGCTGTGGGAGAGCTGAAGCCAGGGGGGGGGGGGGGGGGCATTGTGTCTTGGCTCTGCCACCACTGGCCTTTGGCACTGCCCCTCAAGGCTGGACAGCTTCACCAGCCGGGGGGAGGGGGAGGGCCAAGCCAGCATTGTGTCTTGGCTCTGCCACTGCTGGCTTGGCACTGCCCCTCAAGGCTGGAGAAGCTGTGGGAGAGCTGAAGCCAGGGAGGGGGAGGGGTGGGGCATTGTGTCTTGGCTCTGCCACCACTGGCTTGGCACTGCCCCCTCAAGGCTGGAGCAGCTGCTGGGAGTGCCGAAGGGGTGGGGCATTGTGTCTTGGCTCTGCCACCACTGGCTTGGCACTGCCCCCTCAATGCTGGAGAAGCTGTGGGAGAGCTGAAGCCGGGGGAGGGGGGAGGGGGGCGGGGCATTGTGTCTTGGCTCTGCCACCACTGGCTTGGCACTGCCCCTCAAGGCTGGAGAAGCTGTGGGAGAGCTGAAGCCGGGGGAGGGGGGAGGGGGGCGGGGCATTGTGTCTTGGCTCTGCCACTGCTGGCTTGGCACGGTCCCCTCAAGGCTGGAGAAGCTGTGGGAGAGCTGAAGCCAGGGGCGGAGGGAGGGGGCGGGGCATTGTGTCTTGGCTCTGCCACTGCTGGCTTGGCACTGCCCCCTCAAGGCTGGAGAAGCTGTGGGAGAGCTGAAGCCAGGGGGAGGGGAGGGGGCGGGGCATTGTGTCTTGGCTCTGCCACGGCTGGCTTGGCACTGCCCCCCTCAAGGCTGGAGAAGCTGTGGGAGAGCTGAAGCCAGGGGCGGGGGGAGGGGGGTGGGGCATTGTGTCTTGGCTCTGCCACCACTGGCTTGGCACTGCCCCCTCAAGGCTGGAGAAGCTGTGGGAGAGCTGAAGCCGGGGGAGGGGGGAGGGGGCGGGGCATTGTGTCTTGGCTCTGCCACGGCTGGCTTGGCACTGCCCCCTCAAGGCTGGAGAAGCTGTGGGAGAGCTGAAGCCGGGGGAGGGGGGAGGGGGGCGGGGCATTGTGTCTTGGCTCTGCCACCACTGGCTTGGCACTGCCCCCTCAAGGCTGGAGAAGCTGTGGGAGAGCTGAAGCCGGGGGGGGGGCGGGGCATTGTGTCTTGGCTCTGCCACCACTGGCTTGGCACTGCCCCCTCAAGGCTGGAGAAGCTGTGGGAGAGTTGTATTTTAATGTATTTTTAATGTATTTTAATTGTTGAAGTGTTTTGGAGTTTATATTGTTATTATGTGGGCATCGGATTGTGCCGTACTGTAAGCCGCTCTGAGTCCCCCCTTGGGGGTTGAGAAGAGCGGGGTAAAATCTCGAAATTAAATAAATAAATAAATAAGCCGGGGGAGAGGGGCGCGGCATGGCACGGCCTGACTCTGGCCCCTCCCCCCGGGTTCAGCTCTCCCACAGCTTCTCCAGCCTTGAGGGGACAGTGCCAAGCCAGAATTGTGCTGGCTCTACCACCGCTGGCTTGGCATTGCCCCCTCAAGGTTGGAGAAGTTCTGAGAGAGCTGAAGCCGGGGGGAGGGGGTGGGGCATGGCGTGGACTGGCTCCACCCCTCCCCCGGCTTTGGCACTCCCAGCCGCTGCTCCCAGCAGGCCACCCCCCCCCAGCCGTTCTTTACTGTGTTAGAGTGTCATTTTGTGTCATTTTGGTTGGTGGTGTGCCCTCGGATTTTTTTAATGTTAAAAGTGTGCCGCGGCTCTAAAAAGGTTGGGAAACACTGCTGTAAACCACCCTGAGCCTACTGGGGAGGGCAGTATACAAACTGAAATAATAAATAAATAAACAAACTCAGAGGTGTCTCGTTAAGTTTGTGTGGCACACCAACACACGGCATCCGACACGCCAATGGGTCATGACACAGAGTTTGGAAAGCTCTGATCGAGAGAGTGTATTTTTCTCAACTGTGGCCTTCACTAAGGTAGACCCTGCAGAACGTTAGTTTGTACCAAATGCCTCCTACAAGACCGTGGCAAGAACGCTTGATACCTGAGAACCTTTCCCGCAAGGTTTGCACATCCTTCACCTTCGAGTAGGGTCCCGACCCAACCACCGTCTTGGCTCCCATCTTGAAGAAATATCTGGTGTCGCTTTCCAACCCATGGACCTCAGTGCTGAATGTATTGCCTGAACAGGAGAGAGATTCAGAGCATTGTGTTCTGGGAACAAACTCATTTTCATGAAGGGCACATCGGCCTTTTGGTTGCCTTCAAGGGGCCACTGAATCCATGGATGGAAACTCGGTGGAAACAGAAGGCCAATTATAATTGGATTACATCGTGGTCAGTACTATTCAGAAGGGTTGGTTTAGAACCCAAAAATCGCGGTTCTAAAAACCAATGGGGGGGGGGGGTTGATGCTTAATGTAATGACTTACAAAAAAATTTCCAAAAAATTCTTATTTGATATGTTATTACTTACAGAATTTTGTAATTAGTTCTAAATTGTCCAAAGCAGGGAAACAGGACTGACACTGTTTTAAGCACAGGCAAATCAAGGGGCAACATTTCCCCTTCTTCTCTGGAGTGCAATTCACTGGGACCTATTATTATTATTATTATTATTATTATAAAATGCCTGGGCCTGCTTGGAGGGAAATATAATGAATTAATATTATTATTATTATTATTATAAAATGCCAGGGAAATATAATGAATTAATATATTATTATTAATATTATTATTATTATAAAAGGCCTGGGTGTCCTTGCAAGGAAATATAATGAATTAATATATTATTATTAATATTATTATTATTATTATAAAAGGCCTGGGTGTCCTTGCAAGGAAATATAATGAATTACTATATTATTATTAATATTATTATTATTATTATAAAAGGCCTGGGCCTGCTTGCAGGGAAATATAATGAATTAATATATTATTATTAATATTATTATATTATTATAAAAGGCCTGGGCCTGCTTGCAGGGAAATATAATGAATTAATATATTATTATTATTATTATTATTATTATAAAAGGCCTGGGCCTGCTTGCAGGGAAATATAATGAATTAATATATTATTATTATTATTATAATAAAAGGCCTGGGTGTCCTTGCAGGGAAATATAATGAATTAATATATTATTATTAATATTATTATAAAATAGTTGCCCACCTCTGGTCAAGGCCTGCTTCTCTAGTGCTCTTCTCACTCCAGCTTTTCCCCCTTCAGTTCCAAACCACTCTAGGAATCTCGGTTTGTCCTCTATGATTTTTCTTGATTCTGAACTTTTCCTTCTCCTCTCCGTGCTCTTTTCACTCCCTGCTCCCCTTCTCTCAGCCTTTCTTATGTCCTTCTCATCTGTCCTTCTATCTAGCCTAATTTCCTGGGGGTTTAAACGGCTTTTTTCCTCTCAGTCCTCCAAGCTACCACTCTAGGAGTAGCGCTCTGGTTCTCTATGGTTCCGGGTCCTTTTTCACTTTCTTTCAGTTAAATTAGGCTTCGACCATGCAAAGGCCCTGATCTGACTGTGAGTAATGTCTGGAAAGCTATTTTGGAGGGGATAATTTTCCTGTTAGAGGGACATCCGAAATAATTACAAGAATAAAGAACTTTTGGGCCCACGGAGTGCGGAAATCAAAGTCCACTTCCGGTTTGGCGGGAAAAGCGCGGTAAAGCTTAAAATTAGCATTTTGAACGGATCTAATACGAATTATTTTAATTTCTTCATCCGAAAACCCAACCCTACTATTACGTTTTCACCGAATTTGGGTCCCAAGGTGTCACTGAATGATCACTTTTGATGATCCACCATGTGGACATAATGGGAATTGCAACCCAACCGCTCTTGTACCTCTGAGGTTGGCGAAAGGTTGAAGGACATTTTAGAGTCAGGCGTCCTATCCACAAGCCATGGATCTCTATCCAAACCCCTCTCCTGACTAAACAGAACAAACTGCATCCTGCCAGATGTTCCTATATCACAACTCCCATCAGCTCTTGTCAGGATGTCTAATGATGAAGAATACAGGAGTTGTAGTCCAGCATCTGCAGGGACATCTATATATCTATATCTATATCTCTATTTATAATAAAGCGGAATGTTTGTATGTATGTTTGTATGTGGGTTTGTATGTTTGTATGTATGTGGCAGCGTACTGATTGGCTGCCACTTTCACAGGCCACAGCGACCGGCGCGGGTGATGGACCTGCACCAAACTTGGTACACATAACCCCCCCAGAGCCCCTTTACATCCTGGTCCGGTTCGGGGGAGATAGACCACGGATTATGGGATTTGTAGTACATTCCTACACTTTGGTTCCCACAGACCACTGTGGCCACCTCAAAGGACCAATACAGACCACACTTGGCACACACACACCCCATTACCCACTCTACGTCCTAGTGCACTTTGGAGGAGGGTGGACCATGGATTATGGGACTTGAAGTACCTCTACTCACTTCCTAACTCCGCTGCGACCCTCATGCAATTACTGAACGAGACGACACTTGGCACACATAACCCCCATTACTCCCTTCACGTCCTGGTGAGTTTTTTTGGGGGGGGGGGTTGCCAATGGACGATGGAATTTGTAGTACTTTCACACCCCTCTGCTACCACAGACCACTGCGGCCCCCAACAAACACCTATGAAAACCACACTTGACACACAGAGCCCCAGTGACCCACTCTACATTCTACTGCAGTTTACAGTAGGGCAGACCATGGATGATGGGACTTGAAGTACTTTCCCTCACTTTCCAAGACTGCTGCAAACCTAATCCAATGACTGATCAACACCAAACTTGGCACACAGAGCCCCCATGACCCACTCTACACCCTGGTGCAGTTTGGAGGATGGCAGACCATGGATGATGGGACATGCAGTACCTTCCCTCACTTTCCAAGACTGCTGCAAACCTAATCCAATGACTGATCAACACCAAACCTGGCACACAGAGCCCTCATGACCCACTCTACATCCTGGTGCAGTTTGGAGGATGGCAGACCATGGATGATGGGACTTGCAGACCATGGATGATGGGACTTGCAGTACATTCCCTCACTTTCCAAGACTGCTGCAAACCTAATCCAATGACTGATCAACACCAAACCTGGCACACAGAGCCCTCATGACCCACTCTACACCCTGGTGCAGTTTTGTGTGAAATGGACCATGGATCATGGGACTTGAAGTACCTTCACTCACTTCCTACAATCAATACAACCCTCATCCATTCACCAATACAGACCAAACGTGGAACACTGAGCCCCCATGACCCAATCTACATCCTACTTCAATTTGGGGGAGGGTGGACCACAGATGATGGGACTTCCAGTACCTTCAGTACTTTCATGATACCACTGCAACTCCCAAGAATGATGGATCAAGACCAAACTTGCCACACAGACCCTCCATGACCCACTCTACATCCTGCTGCACTTTGGAGGAGGGTACACCATGGATAATGGGACTCGCAATACCTTCACTAACTTCCTGAAACCACTACGAGCCATGTACACTTATGATAAGGACCAACCTTGGCACACAACACCTTTCTCAAATGACCCAGGCACCGCCAAGCTAGTATATAATAAAAGAGAATGTTTGTATGTATGTCTGTATGTACGTTTGCAGAGGGCGGATATGTGGCAGCATTCTGATTGGCTCCCACTTTCACAGGCCACAGTGACCAGCAAGGGTGATGGACCTGGACCAAACTTGGCACACATAATCCCCCTGAGCCCCCTTTATGTCCTGGTGCGGTTTGGGGGAGATGGACCACGGATTATGGGATTTGTAGCACTTTCAAACACTTAGGTCCCCACAGACCACTGTGGCCACCAACAAGGACCAATAAAGACCACGCTTGGCAGACACAGCCCCCATGACCCACTCTACATCCTGGTGAAGTTTGGAGGAGGGCGGACCATGGATGATGGGACTTTAAGTACCTCTATTCACTTCCTAAGACCGCTGCGACCCTCATCCAATTACTGATCGAGACCAAACTGGGCACACAAAACCCCCATGACCCAATCTACATCCTGCTACAGTTTGGAGGAGGGTGGACCACAGATCATGGGACTTGCAGTACCTTCAGTAATTTCATGACACCACTGCAACTTCCAATAATGCTGGATCAAGACCAAACTTGGCACACAGAGTCCCCATGACCCACTCTACATCCTGCTGCAGTTTGGAGGAGGGTGGACCACAGATGATGGGACTTGTAGTACATTCAGTAATTTCATGACACCATTGCAACTCCCAATAATGCTGGATCAAGACCAAACTTGGCACACATAGCCCCCATGACCCACTCTACATCCTGCTGCAGTTTGGAGGAGGGTGGACCACAGATGATGGGACTTGTAGTACATTCAGTAATTTCATGACACCACTGCAACTCCCAATAATGCTGGATCAAGACCAAACTTGGCACACATAGCCCCCATGACCCACTCTACATCCTGCTGTATTTTGGAGCAGGGTGGACCACAGATGATGGGACTTGCAGTGCCTTCACTAACTTCCTGACACCACTGCGAGCCACATAAATAACTGCTAAAGACCAACTAATACGTTTCTCAAATAACCCGGGCACCGCCGGGTCCCCAAGCTAGTATAAAATAAAAATAAAATGTTGGGCTGGATTCAGCCCACGGGTCTTGAGTTTGACACATGTGGTCATCGAGTGTCTTAGTCCACAGTTGTTTCCCTATCTGTGCACTTGCCGATACCCACCCTCTTTGGTCAGGAGAGTCCACATCTCATCAGGTTGAGTACTGTTGGCGTTGTAAAGGATGATATATTCCACAATGATGCCATTGGGCTCGGAAGGGGGACACCAGTGGACCTGCACGGCATACGGGTTGATGGGGTGCAGCCGCAAATCAGAGGGAGGGGTTGAGGGCCCTGCATAAAGGGAACACAATGCTCAGTGGCACCGGTCAGCATTAAACTACACATAAATGGATATTAAGATTCGATGTAGAGAATACGTTGGCAACTTTGTTATGGTCAAATTTCCATCCCCGACTGCACCAAACTTGGAAATTATGATAATAATAATAATAATATATAATTATAACATAATAACAAATAATAATCATCTATATAAATAAAAATGTAATGTTCGTTTGTGAGATTAACATAACTCAAATACCATTGGACGAATTGACACCAAATTTGGACACAAGACACCTCTCAGGCCAATGAGTGACCATCACTCATTAAAAACACTAAAAAAATACAGCAGAAAAGACCTAAAAAGCAAAAAAAAAACCCCAAAAATACATTGCAACACATGCACAAAATTACATATATACACATATACACAAATATATATACACATATACTCATGCACACACAAAACACATATACACAAGACTGGGCCACATCAATGCATGGCAGGGGGCAACTAGAATATTATAATAAAAATATAAAATAATATAAAATAATAATATATAATAATAGTAAATAATAGTAATCATAATATATTGTTGTTCTTGATCTGTTTATTGATTTGTCTATATATCACTCCTGGCATTGAATGTCTGCCTTTGCGTATTTTGTTGTGAGATGCCCTGAGTCCCTTCAGGGAGATGGGGCGGACTATAAATAAAGTTTCATTTCATTCGTAGAGTAATGATGAAGAATCCAGATTTGCTGTAGAGGTGTTATCTCTAGAGCAGGGCTGTCCAACTAGCGGCCCGGGGGCCGTATACGCCCCCCCCCCAGCCCCTTCCCTCCGGCCCCCTAAGCTTTTAAATAAGAAATAAAAATTGAAAAATAAAATAAATAATAATTTTTTTTAAAAAAAAACCTACTTCCGGGTTCGAGCAAGTATCGCGAGAATACGCAATCCACACGGGATTTCGCTGTCAACGCCGGCGTGAAGTCCGGCGTTGACAGCGAAATCCCGTGTGGATTGTGTATTCTCGCGATACTCTTCGGCTACTCTACTACTGGATCGCTGAGGCCCACAGACGCGATTAGGACCTTCTTCGACTCAGTCGGTCGTCGCCCTCTCGTCGTCCGGTGCTCCTGATCCTGCGCGTTTGGAAAAGGTAGGCCGAAGCAGGGGCTCCTCAGGGGCTCCTCATTCCTCCCCCATCTCCCCTCATGTATTAAATATAAAATTAAATATATTTAATATTAAATTAAAATAAGGGGGAGGGGAGGATGGAATTAAATATATTTAATATTAAATTAAAATAAGGGGAGAGGGGAGGATTGAATTAAATATATTTAATATTAAATTAAAATTAAATTAAAATAATTTAATATCTTATCCCTGCATTTTATCTCAGTAAAAGATTATATTTGACTGTATGCATGCAGGGGCGGGGGGTGGGCGGAGCCGGGGAGAGGGCGGAGCTGGGGGCGGGGTGGAGCCGGGGGCGGGGGCAGACCCTACGGCCCCCCAGGTTATCAGTGACCCTGGGCCGGTAGAAGTTGGACAGCCCTGCTCTAGACATTTCCGGCACAATTTTACAATGTTCTTCCAATGGAAGCTGACTCAGAAATTGCCATGTTGTGGTGCAGCCTCTGGGAACTACGGCATTGTTCTTCTCTTGCCAATACTTTGACATCGGGCTACTCACGGTCTGGAAGGGTGAACCATTCCACCACATTGCCAAAAGGACCATCGATGCCAACCCCATTCGACTGCACAGCAAACTCATATCTGGTGAATGGCTTCAAGCCGCTGATGAGGATCTCTTCGTTGGAGCTGTGGCGACAAGGAAGAGCCATGAGAGGGGAGAGAAATATTGCAGCACAGCTGGCCAGCTGTGTGACCTGCGGAAGACTGTTTGGCAAGCCAGTAAGACTCAGCAGAGTTGCCAGGTCTTGCAAGATGAGAAGGCATCACTGTGTATGCTGGCATTTGGCCACTCTTGACGAAGCAGGGCCAGTTCGTCCATTAGGCGGACTACGCAGGCGCGTAGGGCGATGTCACCCGGCAGGGGCGTCGCCACCTGGGAGGGGCACCGCCGCGCCGGCTTTGCCCCGCCCTGCTGCCCGCGCCGCGCTGCTCCACCCGGCCGTTGCACCGGCCAGGCCTCCGCAGCCGGCTCTGCGGCCTCCGCCGCGCCGCCCACGTCTGTAGGAGCTTCTGCGCATGCGCGAAAAAGCTCTGCGCACGCGCACTGACTCCAGAGCGCACCTCCCGCTAGTGAGCCAGTGCACGTGCGTGCACTTTCGCACATGCGCACTGGCCTCCAAAGCGGGAGGCGCGCTCTGGAGTCAGTGCACATGCGCAGAGCTTTTTCGCACATTCGCACTGGGCTGCCCTCGGGAGCAACGGGGGAATTGTTTTCACGTACCCCCCGGGAACAGGTAGGTCCGCCCCTGGACAAAGCCATGGGTGCCTTTGGAAAAGCACGCAGAGACATCGAAAGGAAGGCTCTTGATGTGAATCAGAAGTAGGCACGCACTCCATATCCATATCCTTTGGATGTTTTGACCAGCAGGCCCAGATTAGCAGCTTTTTGCACCCTAGGCCACACTTTGGAATTACGCCCCCTGTAAACCAACCCCACCTCTCTTCCCCCCCCCCCCCCTCCGCCTCGCGCCACCGCATCCTTCCCGTCCTGTGCCAATGGGGTTGAGGGGAAAGGTCCGTGCGTGCTGTCACTGAAGAGAAGTGAATGGGCCCTTTTGTGTGGCGGGCCAGAGAGCGAGTTCGTTACCCCTCGGGAAGGACTCAAGGAGGCAGAGGAGGGCAAGTGAGTGCTTTGTTTTGGTCCGTGATCTGCGCCCCCCTTCGGCTTGCGCCCCTAAGCCATGGCCTATGTTGGCCCTATGGGTAATCCGGGCCTGTTGACCAGACTTTGATGTGTGTTGCTTGGCCACATATACCTGGGTTTCCATGGAAGAGTCCGGTAGGGTATGTAATTGCGTTTGCCACCTTGTTCTCCGGCCGAGCTCTTACCTTGTGTAGTAGGTCACGAGGGAAGCGTTCTTGAGTCCCCAGGGGCTGAAGCGCACAGTGTAATTGACAATCTCCACCGTGGAGAAATCGGGTTTCTTCCATTTCAACCAAATCGAGGTGGAACTGTTGGATTCCACATAGACATGCGCTGGAGGCAACGGTGGTCCCTTCTGAACTGGTGGGTCTGAGAAGCAAGAAAACAGCAAGGAATGGGGCACAGATTCAAAAGAATGTGTGTGTGTCAGGAGCGACTTGAGAAGCAGCAAGTCGCTTCTGGTGTGAGAGAATTGGCCGTCTGCAAGGATGTTGCCCAGGGGTCATTGCCCAGATGTTTTGATGTTTTGCCATCCTTATGGGTGGCTTCTCTCATGTCCTCGAATGGTGAGCTGGAGCTGACAGAGGGAGCTCATCCACACTCTACCTGGACTTGAAGGATTTAACCCATTGTGCCACCGGGGACTCCTACACATAAACTAAAGAAGTAGCAATACAGTGATGGGCAAAGGGCAATTGTGCGTTGTCCTGGAAAGCTACTGTAGCCTACAGCAGTGTTTCCCAACCGCTGTTCTGCAGCACACGAGTGTTCCGTTAGCGATCACCTGGTGTGCCGCAGGAAAACCTCTCTTCCCTGGCCCCGCCCCCTGGCTTGGCCCTCGGCCCCCCTCTCTTCCTCCTTCCCTGCCTCTGCCAGCAGCACCGCGTCCTCCTAGGAGCCCACCGTCGGTGAGTCAAAAAGGCTCCTCCAAGAAAAGAGCAGCCTTCCCTGGCTCCCCTCCCCATCTATTGTTGTTATTGTGCCTGCGAGTCATCCCCGAGCCTTCTTCTTTTCGAGCTTGGTTGGTTCAGAAGATGTTACAGAAGAGTCAGAGAGAGGCAGAGAGAGAGAAAGAGAGGCACAGAGAGGCAGAGAGAGAGAGGGGCACAGAGAGAGAGAGGGGGCACAGAGAGAGAGAGAGGCGCAGAGAGGCAGAGAGAGAGAGGCAGAGAGAGGCAGAGAGAGAGAGGGGGCACAGAGAGAGAGGGGCAGAGAGAGAGAGAGAGGCAGAGAGAGAGGCACAGAGAGGCAGAGAGAGAGGCAGAGAGAGGGGCAGAGAGAGAGAGGGGGCAGAGAGAGGCAGAGAGAGAGAGGCACAGAGAGGCAGAGAGAGAGGCAGAGAGAGAGAGGCACAGAGAGAGAGAGAGAGGCACAGAGGCACAGAGAGAGAGAGAGAGAGAGAGGCACAGAGAGAGGCAGAGAGAGAGGCACAGAGAGGGGGGGCACAGAGAGAGAGAGAGAGAGGCAGAGAGAGAGGCAGAGAGAGAGGCAGAGAGAGAGGGGCACAGAGAGAGAGAGGCACAGAGAGAGAGGAGAGAGGCAGAGAGAGAGGGCACAGAGAGAGAGAAGAGAGAGGCACAGAGAGAGAGGGGGCAGAGAGAGGGGGGGCACAGAGAGAGCAGAGAGAGAGAGGCAGAGAGAGAGAGGCAGAGAGAGAGAGAGAGGCACAGAGAGAGGCAGAGAGAGGGCACAGAGAGAGGGGGGCAGAGAGAGAGGCAGAGAGAGAGAGAGAGGCACAGAGAGAGGGGGCAGAGAGAGAGAGAGAGAGAGAGAGAGAGAGAGAGAAAGAGCTCTCCAGAGATCTAGACTTAGTATGACTGCAGCTCAAGCCTACTTTCATTGCTATGGGACAACCTGGCAGTTGTCGTTTTGTGAGGTTTAGGCAGAGACGGCTAAAGATTTTGCAAAGCTACAACTCCCTCTAATTCTGTAGCATTCAGTCTAAAGTGGTGTCAACTCCATCAGCTTTTCAGGGCAGGCATGGGCAAACTTGGGCCTTCCAGGTGCTTTGGACACCAGCTCCCACCACTCCAAACAGCCTCAGGCCCCTTCCTTTTCCCCAGGATGGGGCCTGAGGCTGTTAGGAGTGGTGGGAGTTGATGTCCAAAGCACCTGAGGGCCCAAGTTTGCCCATGCCTGTGTAGATGCACCCATAACTCCAATACTCAAATTACTTATCTATTTTGGATCATCTACTATTTACTCCAAAACTCAAGGTCAATGCCCACTAAACTTATAGCATTTTCTCTTGGTTATGGGAGTTCTGTTTGGGAAGTTTGATTCCATTCCATCATTGGTGGAGCTCAGAATGCTCTTTGATTGCGGGTGAACTATAACTCTATGTTGTGTTCATTGAAACAGGCCCAGGTTTCACACTGAGTGTATAAATACATTTAAAAACATATTAACTATATGTATGACTGTGTTAAGAGTGTCATTTTGTGTCATTTTGGTTGGTGGTGTGCCCCAGGGTTTTGTAAATGTAAAAAGTGTGCCGCGGCTCAAAAAAGGTTGGGAAACTGCTTTAGCCTACTGGAAATAGGAACTCTCTCCAGCACTCCCGTGTAGATTTGGACTCGAAGCCCTTAAATCATCCCCTCATCTACAATTCCGGCCAGGAGATTGGGCTTTTACCACTGCCCCCCATCATCCTAAGGGCACTTGATCTGTACTACCCTTTTGAGCTGTTAGATTAAGCCCTTATTGCTTATTGTTTATTTGTTAAATTGCCTTATAGTTTAACTCTGAATTATTACTGTTTGCATATGTTTATTATGTTTTATTATGCTCTATGTAAGTCGCCCAGAGCACCTTGGTGGAGGGCAACTAATCAAATAACAAATGGTATGGCATGGTATGGTATAATATGCACACTTTGGAAATTATATATATATTAGGCATGTTTTAGAACCCAAAAATGGCGATTCTAAAATCAAATGGGGGGGGGGATTTTTTTTATTAGTAATAGGAAGACTTACAAAAAAATTTTCCAAAAATTTCTAAAATGTAACTTAATTACTAACGAAATTCGTTAGTAGTTCGTATGCCAGCGCATGCGCATTATTCCAGATAGTTTTGGTTTACAACTCCCAGAAATCCTAACAGCTGGTAAATTGGCTGGGATTTCTGGGAGTTGTAGGCCAAAACTTGAATAAATCACACTGAATTCTAGATGGGACTCTCCAAATAGGAAGGAGGGAGGGAGGAGGGAGGAGGGGTATTCTATTCTTGGAAGCAGCAAAAGAAAAGGAGGAGGAGCCCCGGCTCCTCGCTGCCTCTCTCTCACCCCGATCCCGAGGAGCGAGGGCCCAAGTTTGCCCAGGCTGGTCATATACCTACATTCCATGCACATGCAATAATACAGCAGTAATAACAATGGGTATAAGAAGAGGTAAAATTCAAACCGAAGTATTCTGAGTGGTCTCTCCTCATGCGGTGCAAACGGGCTCTTCTCTTATTAGCCCGGAAATTAGCCAGGGAAAGCCAGCGTTTTCTGCTTGGGTGCACACACATACATATTATTTGGGGGGATTTGCTGCAGAATCTTCTCTATGAGCCCGGATTCTGCAGCAAATCCCCCCCAAGAATATGTATGTGTGTGCACCCAAGCAGAAAACGCTGGCTTTCCCGGCTAATTTCCCAGGCTAATAAGAGAAGATCCCGCTTTGCACCGCATGAGGAGAGACCAGTCAGAATACTTCGGTTTGAATTTTACCTCTTGTTATTGTTATTACTGCTGTATTATTGCATGTGCATGGAATGTAGGTATGACCAGTTGGATTACTTATAATATTAGGCACTTACAGTAGCATTCATTCTATTATACATTAGGTTGGTTTCTCACCCCAATACTCTTTGATGCTTTAGATCCTGGCAGGGCAGGAGAGGCTGGAGGCCTGGAAAAATGTAAACAGAGAGGATTACTCAGAAGTAAATCCACAAAGGAGGGCCCTTCATCCAAAGTGTCCTCCTTTGCAGATTTACTTCTGAGTAATCCTCTCTGTTTACATTTTTCCGGGCTTCCAGCCGAAAGAAGGAGCGAGTTTAGGGCTTGCCTTGCCATAATACTTATTGGCAAGGGAGGCGGGAGGGTGGTGAGAGAGAAGGAGGGTGCCCCCTATGCCCCTTACGACCTAATAACGACACTTAAGAAAATCCTGGCCCCCGGAGTTCGAAAAAGAAAGTCCACTTCCTGGTTGGCGTTCCAGGTGCGGAAATACTCGAAAGTAGCATTTCTTACAAATTTCCTACGAAACGAATCATTTTCATAACTTTTTTCTCATGCCTAATATATATATATATATATATATATATATATATATATAGGAAAAGAAAATAAATGGATTCATTCCCCACTCTATCTGCTCGATTGCCATTTCATGGTTCAATTGCCATGCTGGGGCACTAAACAACAATTCCCCATCCTTCTCCAAAGAAAATTCACCATTTTCAAGCTTTGATCTAACCCACTGATTCTCAAAGTGTCCAGTATTGCCCCCTAGTGCGGTGAGGCGATCCAAGGGGGTGGTGGGAGGCTCAGGGAATTTGGGGGCGGTGAACCCCTTCAAGGGGGCGATGAACGATTAGGGGTTCTGTGTGCCAAGTTTGACTCAATTCCATTGTTGGTGGAGTTCAAAATGCTCTTTGATTGTAGGTGAACTATAAATCCCAGCAACCACAACTTCCAAATGAGAAGGGCTATTTTCTCAAAACTCCACCAGTGTTCTAATTTGGGCATATCGAGTATTCGTGCCAAGTTTGGTCCAGATCCATAGTTGTTTGGGTTCTCAGTTCTCTCTGGATGTAAGTGAACTACATCTCCCCTAAATCACTGCCAATTCCTCCCAAACCCCTCCAGTATTTTCTGTTGGTCATGGGGGGGTCTCTGTGCCAAGTTTGACTCAATTCCATTGTTGGTGGAGTTCAAAATGCTCTTTGATTGTAGGTGAACTATAAATCCCAGCAACCACAACTTCCAAATGAGAAGGGCTATTTTCTCAAAACTCCACCAGTGTTCTAATTTGGGCATATCGAGTATTCGTGCCAAGTTTGGTCCAGATCCATAGTTGTTTGGGTTCTCAGTTCTCTCTGGATGTAAGTGAACTACATCTTCCCTAAATCACTGCCAATTCCTCCCAAACCCCTCCAGAATTTTCTGTTGGTCATGGGGGGTCTCTGTGCCAAGTTTGGTCCAGTTCTGCAATTTGTGGGGGTCTCAGTGGTCTGTGGAAGTCAGAGCTGAATCGAATGAAGGTACTGCAAATCCCATCCTCCGTTGTCCATACTCCCCCAAACATATTGTTTTTGTGATTAATCACTATGCTTTAATTATGTTCAATTTGTAACAATGAAAATACACCCTGCATATTAGATATTTGCATTAGAATTCGTAAGAGTAGCAAAATTATTTATGAAGTGGCAACGAAAATATGGTTGGGGGTCACCACAACACGAGGAACCTTATTTAGGGGTCACGGCATTAGAAAGGTTGAGAGCCACTGCATTAATACGTATATCTTTCTGTTTAATTGCTATTAAAAAAATTAAAAATTAATTTCTAGAGGGGCGGTGAGTAAATATTTTTCTGGCAAGGGGCGGTAGGTCAAAAAAGTTTGGGAACCACTGATCTAACCTCAAGTATTGGTTCAATTCTTCCTATGAAAGCCATCCCTGACTGGGCAGAAGGAGTCCGGGCGCGGAAGGACAACCCACCTGCTGCTGCGGCCGGGGCTCTCTCGGTTTTGCCCTTCCAAATCGCTGCGTAGCCATCCTCGTGCTTGTTGAAGGCCACCACCTTCACCTCGTAGAGCCTCCCAGGAACTGGATAGAGCAAACAGAGAAGAGAGGGAGCTAGAGCTACATGTAATAAGCATTTAAAAGGTTCTTCTATTCCAGGGCTGTCCAACTTCTACCGGCACAGGGGCCTGAATTCCGGTCACTGATGACCTGGGGGGCTGTAGGGTCTGCCCCCTCCCCGGCTCCACCCCCTCCCCACCGCCGGCTCCGCCCTCTTCCCCCGCCCCGCCCCGCCCCCCCGCCCCTGTATGCATACAGTCAAATATAATCTTTTACTGAGATAAAATGCAGGGATAAGATATTAAATTATTTTTATTTAATATTAAATATATTTAATTCCATCCTCTCCTCCCCCCTATTTTAATTTAATATTAAATATATTTAATTCCATCCTCCCTCTCCCCTTATTTTCATTTAATATTAAATATATTTAATTCCATCCTCCCTCTCCCCTTATTTTAATTTAATATTAAATATATTTAATTCCATCCTCCCCTCCCCTTATTTTAATTTAATATTAAATATATTTAATTCCATCCTCCCCTCTCCCCTTATTTTAATTTAATATTAAATATATTTAATTCCATCCTCCCCTCTCCCCTTATTTTAATTTAATATTAAATATATTTAATTCCATCCTCCCCTCTCCCCTTATTTTCATTTAATATTAAATATATTTAATTCCATCCTCCCCTCCCCCCTTATTTTAATTTAATATTAAATATATTTAATTCCATCCTCCCCTCCGCCCTTAATGTATCCCATCTCCCCGTATTTCATCTTTAAATATATTTAATTTTATATTTAATACATGAGGGGAGATGGGGGGAGGGAATGAGGAGCCCCCTGCTTCGGCCGATTTTTTCCAAACGCGCAGGATCCAGGAGTACCCGGACGACGAGAGAGGCGACGACCGACTGAGTCGAAGAAGGTCCTAATCGCGTCTGTGGGCCTCAGCAATCCAGTAGTAGAGTAGCCGAAGAGTATCGCGAGAATACGCAATCCACACGGGATTTCGCTGTCAACGCCGGCGTGATCTCGCATTGACAGCGAAATCCCGTGTGGATTGCATATTCTCGCGATACTTGCTCCGAACCCGGAAATAGGTGGGTTTTTTTCCAATTTTTATTTTTTATTAAAAAGCTTAGGGGGGCGGAGGGAAGGGGCTAGGGGGCCGTATACGGCCCCAGGGCCGCCAGTTGGACAGCCCTGTTCTATTCCATTTCCAGTGAGACAAGAGCTGTATCAGCCACTATACACAACAAGAAGGTAGACATACAGACGATAGCTAGATTGGTAACACAAACAAAGAGGATTACATTTTACACATATAAACACCCAATATCTCTCTTGCTTTATAGCATTTTTATTGTTGTATATGAAGAAAAAAAAACATAGAATCTTCAAAATTCAACAATCAAAGGGAGCTGTGTAAGAAATTAAATAATAATAATAATAATAATAATTAGATGCACCCCCAAGATTGACACCTGGTCCTTCAGGAGAACTACAACCCCATTCAAATACGTTGCTGTCTCCATTCCCAGACTTGAGAAACGCCAGTCTATAGAGATGAGTGGTGCATCCACACTGTAGAATTAATGCCACGGCTCAATGATATGGAATCATGAGAGCTATAGTTTTACGAGGTCTATAGTCATGTCTGCCAAGCAGAGGTTGTGCATTACCAAGCGACACATTCCACAATTCCACAGAATTGAGCCATGATGGTTAAAATGGTGTCAAAATGCTACAGGTGTTTTGGTGTTTTGGGGTCAGCGAGTGGAGAGGGGAGGTATGGTTCCCGAGAGACTCCCCTTAAGTTGTGGGGCGCCTCAAGGAACCATTATCTCCCCTTTGTTATTCAACATCTACATGCGACCCCTTGCCAAGTTGGTGCAGAGTTTTGGTCTGGAGTGTCAGTACGCTGATGACACCCAGCTGGTGCTGAGGATGGACGGCCGACCAGACTCTGTACCCGATTGTTTCCAGCAATGCCTTGAAGCTGTGACTGGCTGGCTATGAAGACGGAGATCCTTTGGCTGGGTCACCCGGGGAAGGGGGGAGCTCCGGCTGCCTGCTCTGGACGGCGAGGCAGTTGGACCCGCTGCTGACAGCATTGTGCTGGCTCTGCCACCACTGACTTGGCACTGTCCCCTCAAGGCTGGAGAAGCTGTGGGAGAGCTGAAGCTGGGGAGGGGTGGGGCATGGCACAGCCTGGCTCCGCCCCTCCCCCGGCTTCAGCTCTCCACAGCTTTCCAGCCTTGAGGGACAGTGCCAAGCCAGCATTGTGCTGGCTCTGCCACCGCTGGCTTGGCACTGCCCCTCAAGGCTGGAACAGCTGCTGGGAGAGCTGGAGCCAGCTGAAGGGGCGGGGCATGGCATGGCCTGCCTCCGCTTCTCCTCCCCCTGGCTTTAGCTCTCCCACAGCTTCTCCAGCCTTGAGGGGACAGTGCCAAGCCAGCATTGTGCTGGCTCTGCCACCGCTGGCTTGGCACTGCCCCCTCAAGGCTGGAGAAGCTGTGGGAGCTGAAGCCAGGTGAAGGGGGCGGGCATGGCACGGCCTGCCTCCTCCCTGGCTTTAGCTCTCCCACAGCTTCTCCAGCCTTGAGGGGACAGTGCCAAGCCAGCATTGTGCTTGCTCTGCCACCGCTGGCTTGGCACTGCCCCCTCAAGGCTGGAGAAGCTGTGGGAGAGCTGAAGCCTGGGGGAGGGGGCGGGGCATGGCACGGTCCGGCACCTCCCCCTCCCCCGGCTTTGGCACTCCCAGCAGCTGCTCCCAGCCGGCCACCATCCCCCAGCCATTCTTTACTGTGTTAGAGTGTCACTTTGTGTCATTTTGGTTGGTGGTGTGCCCCCGGATTTTTTTAATGTTAAAAGTGTGCCGCACAGCTAAGAATGTTAGGATGGCAGGAATGGCCAAGATATAAAGAACTGATAAAGAAAGAGAACAGGGAGATAAAATTAAAAAGCCAACAAGAAATATTTAATACAGACAATAAAATATCATGGCTGTATTATAGACAGGTAAAAGAATACTTTGTAAAAGACGAAAAGAGAGGTTTTCAAGAAACAAACCGCTTTTGGGACATTATAATTAAATCTGAACAAAAAATAATAACGAAGATATATAAGAAATTACTGGATTGGGATCAAGATAAAAAAGAGGGAAAAAACTATATGAGAAGATGGAATGAAAACTGTAGCACAGCAGTTCTCGTTTGTGCCTGGGGACCAGGGAACAGCACCGGGAGTTCCATTAGCATTAGGGCCTGCACCAGCAGAGATAGATTCTGAAGAGGATTTGGAAGGGTTACCTGAAGGTGCGTTTCCCCTCACTGGGCCCCCTTCTCCCACCGAAAGTTTGGCTTGGGATGAATGTTGACCTGACCCCTATGAAGACATAGATGATAACCAGGTGCAAATGGAATCTAGTGATAGCGGAAGTTATGAACACCCGGGTGGGAGAGGTTCGCAGGAGTTTTAAAGTGAAAACATGGAAGAAGGCGGCTGGGAAGATTCTAGGGAGGAGAGCTCTCATGGAGATAGGGACCCAGCTGCTGAGAGACAAGGTCGAACCTTTGATAGGAGAAGTAGCATTGAGTCCAGGAGAAGGGGATGGCACCGCAGCCTAGACAGGCCGAGGTCCGTCAGCAAAGATTGGAGACGACAAGGCCTAGAGCGTCGGGGACCTCGGCCGAAAGATTAAGTATAGCATCCGTGGGAACCAATCCCCAGTGCTTTGGCCACGTCTCTTCTGAGCAGACGTGTAGCGAAGTGGGTCCACGGAGCTAAGTTGGCTAGTGGCCACCAAGTCTTGCCTTGCATTTACCTTGCCTTGTTCCTGAATCCGCATTGCTGCGCGGAGCCCTGCTTAAGCCTTTTGGATTGCCTTGCCAAGCTGTTTTGGACATTGATTGCTTCAAGCCTTTTGGATTACCTTGCTATTCTGATGGACATTATACCTTTTGAACTGTTTTTATATACAATAAAGTAGTTAGCCTTCAGTCCGTCTCTGTGTGTGTGATTAAGGGGTCGGTCTAGTCCGTGCATCGTGACAAAAACATAGGGAGGACAATAGATAGAGGAAGGTGGGAAGAAATTTGGGGGGAAAATTGAAATACACGTATGCCACTGTCCTAAAAGAAAATTGGATTAAAACAGCCTATAGGTGGTATATGACCCCGAAGAAACTTGGCAAAAGCTACAAAAACATGAACACCAATTGTTGGAAATGCAACAAGACAGAAGGGTCATATTACCACCTATGGTGGACCTGTGAAAAAGCTAAAATGTATTGGAGGAGAACACATGAAATAATACAGAAAATGTTGAAGATAAAAAATACCTTTGTGTCCTTAGACCTTTTTGTTAGGAATGAACGAGATGAAGCTAGGAAATAATATAGATAAACTACTTTTTCTCTTGAGTACAGCGGCCAGAATATGCTATGCAAGAAGCTGGAAGGAACCAGACACTCCGGACGAAGAGAAACTCCTGATGAAAATCCTAGACATAAGAAACATGGACCGACTGACATTCCTGTTGGCAAGGAATAAGGGAACCCCGCTAAGAGAAACGGATTGGACTTTAGTACTGGAATATATGAAGAACAAAAAACTAAAGATTGAAGTATTTTAATAGAAACAACAAAGTAGAGAAGTACCGGAAGATGACAACCTGTGACCATTTTTTTTTAATATTCTTTATTAGGTTTTTCCCACATGTTTTAAAAGACAAGGGATGGGGTGGGAAAAGGGGGAAAGTGGGGAATGGGGAGAAAGATACAACAAATATACAGTATACACCAGGGGTGCTCATTATGGTGATCGGGAGCACTTAGGTGATCTTCGGCCCTCTTCCAGGTGATCTTTGGGCTTCACCAGCCGGATGGTGCGCTCCTGCCATGCACACGCACGTGCGCTCCCGCTGCTGCCTTCGCGGGGCTTCTTTTGCCAAAATGAGGCTTTAGTGGGCGGGCCCTGGCGCTCGTCTTGCCACGCATGGTGTGGTGACATGACCGCCCATTGGTTGCTGCTGGGGGGCGGGAGCAAGGCGAAGGCACGCACATGGATAGGATGCTAGGCTGTGGGAGGGATGGAGGGAATGTGTGTGTGTGTGAGAGAGAGAGCCAAGGAGAGAAGAAAGAAACTGGAGAACTTTTTCGGATTCTTTTGGCAGGCAGGCAGGCGGGCGTTGGAAGGAGAGAGGGAGAGAGAGAGAAAGAGGCAAAGGAGGCCGGGCAAAGTGGGGCAAAGCCAAGCAAGCCCCACCATAAACCCAGCTGCTGCCCTCGGGACTCCCATTCCAAGCCGAGACCTGGGCGAGCGAGCTGTGTGGGGCTGCTTTCTTTCCTTGGTTGGGGCAAGGAGGGAGGGCTCCGCCGTGTTCCTGGGGCTGAACTCGAGAAGGAGGGGGCTGCGGGGATGGAGACTCCACTTGCTGCTGCTGCTTGTGCCCTCGCCGCCTTTTTCCGCCTCGCCCTCCCTCGCCCTCGAAGGAGAAAGGCAGCGAGGCCCCACGGGAGAGAGAGAGGGGGGGGGTGGCTCTCTCTCTCTCTCCTGTGGGCATGGACTTCCTGCCAGCCGTCCACTTGGGCATCCTTTCTGAGTGACACCTTCGAAAGGAAGGAAGGGTGCCCCCCCCCCCGGCTGCATCTGTCACTTTGGGGAAGCACCTCTTCCACCCTTCCTTCTCCTGCCCAGGTAAGGAAGCCTCTAGGGAGGGGGGGAGGCTGCCGTGGGGAGGCTCCAGCCTTGCGTGGGTCCCTCTCTTGGTTGAGTTTCCTGGCCCAGGCCGCAGCCAGGCGGCCCCTCTTCCCAGCCCTGCGCCTTCCGAGCTGCCGCCGAAGCCATATCTGGCCGGAGCGCTGGCGGGTGCGCCTATAAATACCCTCCTTCTGCATGCATGGGAGGGGCCTGCTGTGCACGCAAGAGGCAGGACGGGATGGGGACCTCCTGCTTCGCGAAAGCACGCAGCAGGAAGGAGGAAGGCAACGAAGACATTAAGAGAGAGCGCTCGTGCAGGCAAGGAGGATCCCCTTCCCGGGCGCGCGGGGCGCCGGGTTCGTAGGCAGGCAAGAAAGAAGTCCTGCGCGGACGGAAGGCTGCAGTAGGAGCGTGCACAACAGGTGATCTTTTCAACTTGATTGTTCATATAGTAGCTCGCATGATGAAAAAGTGTGGGCACCCCTGGTATACACACATAGTCTGTCCTCCAGTTCGGGACTTCGCAGACCTCCCGTACTTGGAATATCAGCCATTAGCTCCCTAAAAGCCTTCACCTGGTGGGTTCACAGTACTTGAATACTTTTTTCCTTTAACAACTCCTTTTTCCAAGGTACAACCGCACAGGTTGCCAATCCGCCTTTGACTTTTCGCTTCTTCCATATACCTTGCTATATAGTTCACCTGACTCCATTAAATCCCTTAATTTATTAAACCACTCCTCCATTTGCGGTAGCTCCTCTTTTTTTCCAATTTTTAGCAAATACTAGCCTGGCCGCCGCAGCTATAAAATAGAACAATTTTACCTTGTTTTGGTCCCACCCTTCTTTAGTAAGATTTAAAAGGTAAGTTTCCGGTATAAGATCGAACTTATCTTGTAGGATTTTTTGGGTATGTCTATGTATCTCTTTCCAAAACCTTTGTGATTTACTACATGACCACCAGCAGTGAATTAAGGTCCCCACGTGAGCTTTGCACTTCCAGCAGTTGCTGTTGGCCTTTGGGTAAAACCTAGCTATTTTCCATGGGGTCATGTGCCACCTATAAAACATTTTATACCAGTTCTCTACTGCAGTGTTTCCCAACCTTTTTTGAGCCGCGGCACACTGTTAACATTAAAAAATCCGGGGGCACACCACCAACCAAAATGACACAAAATGACACTCTAACACAGTAAAGAACGGCTGGGGGATGGTGGCCTGCGGGGCGCAGCTGGCGTGCCATGCCCCCGCCCCTCCCCCTGTCTTCATCTCTCCCAGTAGCTGCTCCAGCCTAGAGGGGGCAGTGCCAAGCCAGCGGTGCCAGAGCCAGGACAATGGTGGTTTCGCACTGTCCCCTCAAGGCTGGACCAGCTGCTGGGAGTGCCAAAGCCGGGGGAGGGGGTGGAGCCAGGCCACACCATGCCCCGCCCCCTCCCCCCAGGTTCAGCTCTCCCACGGAGGAGCATGAGCAGTGGATGGGCTTCAGTGGGCGGGGCTCCTCCACGCGGCTTCAGCAAGCAAGGGGCAAGAGTCATGGCGGATTGGAGGCTGGCTGGAAAAACGGCCGAAGGAGGCAGCGCCCTGGTCCCTTTTTTTTCTTCGCCCTTCCTCCTCCTCCCCCAAGCAGCAGAAGTTCGGCAGGAGGAGGGGGGAAGGAAGGGGGGCAGAGAGCTTTTCTCGCGGCACAGCAGGAGGTCCGTCACGGCACACTAGTGTGCCACGGCACACTGGTTGAGAAACACTGCTCTACTGGTGCTGTAGAGCCCAAAATTTTGACGGTTTCCCTCCAAGCCCTCTCCCACTCTTGTAGCAAAATGCTATGGCCCACATCTCGTGCCCATTCTACCATTACATGTTTGACCAGCTCTGATTCTGTGTCCAGCTCTAACAGTTTATTATACATACTTTTTATGTATTTTTTCTTTTGTTTGAGTATCCTGTCCCACATGTTTTCTTCGCAGTTAAATTCTTTTTTGCAGTCTACCCTGAAGTAATCCTTTAACTGTATATACTGGAACCAGGATATTTCTACCCCTGCCCCTCTTAGACTCTCCAAATCTTTCAGTTCCCATTTTGTGTTGACCTTCTGAGTCAGTGATTTATATGTATACCATTTGGACATGGGTATCTCTCTTTTGTGGACAACCTGTGACTATTGAGCTAAGGAAAAGGAAGAACTCCACCCAAAAAGGACTTTGGAAGTCAATTTTATTTTTCCTCTCTTAACTTTTAAACTATACTTTTCCTCTCTCCCTTCCTGCCCCTCTCTGCTTCTCCTACACACCCAACCCCCCCTTCCCCCTCTATTGTATTCTGCCCCATTTCTATTTCGCCCCTCTGTTCCCCAATCTTCTCACTGTTTTTATGTATATATCAAAAAATAGCATTCTCTAATAAAGATAATTTCCGATAATTTCCAACATTGCCTCGAAGCCATTACTGGATGGCTGCGAGCCAGTAGGTTGAGGGTGAATCCGGCGAAGACGGAGATCTTGTGGCTGGGTCGCCCGGGTGATGTTAATGTCCAGCTTCCGAGCCTGGACGGTGCGGTGTTATGCCCATCACCTTCCGTAAAGAGCCTGGGGTCCATTTGGACTCCCAGCTGACCATGGAGGCCCAGGTCTCTGCGGTCAGCAAGATCGCTTTTTCATCTGCGACAGGCAAGGAGGCTGGCCCCCTATCTCTCCCGGAACGATCTGGCCACGGTGATCCAAGCCACAGTCATCTCAAGGCTGGATTACTGCAACGCGCTCTACATTGGCCTTCCTCTGTCGGTGACCCGGAAGCTCAGGCTAGTGCAGAACACTGCCGCCCGGCTCCTGTCTGGCACGCCAGCTGGCTTCACATAACACCTGTTTTGCAGGATCTGCACTGGCTGCCAATTGAGCACCGGATCACCTTCAAAGTGTTGGTCCTCACCTTTAAGGCCTTACACGGCCTGGGGCCAGCGTATTTGAGGGACCGTCTCACCCCATATTGCCCTCCGAGATCACTTCGGTCTGAGGACTCCAATCTCCTGGAGATACCTTCAGCTAAACTCGCAAGGCTGACTGCTACCCGCCGGAGGGCGTTCTCTGTCATAGCACCTACGCTGTGGAACGCCCTCCCGGCCGGAACTCGGGCTATGAAGGACTTGCTCCCGTTTAGACGGGCCTGTAAAACATACCTGTTTAAGCAGGCCTTGGGTGAGTAAGTCCTGCCCATGCCCCGCCATCTATTCGCTCTTCTGAGGATGATGTGCTGTTCATTGTGTTAACTGGGGAGTCGGCGGCATAGAAGCCCGAATAATAAAATAAAATAAAAATAAATATTTTTTTAAAAAAGTGTACCGCGGCTCAAAAAAGGTAGGGAAACACTGATATATGGGAACCAAACGCTTCCTCCTGGCTGAGAGGAATCTGTATGAATTTAAAGTAGGAAAGCCAAAGGATTGCTATGAAGAAGCAAGGATCTCAACTCGATCTCGCAACCCAACCAAAACCAAGCGCTGGGCCACGGAGGGCTGGTGTTCCTCCTGCTCTGGAACAACTGAACCAAGGGGAAAGCCTTATTCCACGCTCCCCTCGACCTCCCGAACGGCAGGAAACTGGGGCAGGGCTTTTAAGCGTTCCAATTCCCCATTGCCAAGGGATAAATAGGGCAAGCTTTTAAGCAACCAGGACAAAGGCGCCCATTAAGTAATTGCATGGACCTGTTTGTTTCCGTTGTAGTGGCACCGCATCATTGCACACTCCCCGAAGAAGGAGGCGTAGAAGGGTGCAGCGCTTCGGACACCGTCAGCTGAGCTTTCTGGGCACTGTTTCTCGCAGCAAGGGAAGCCAAGCCTCCTGCGGGCATCCCCCCAAAAGGGCTCTGTTCACAGGCCTCCTGCCCCACTTTCCCTTCCCTGGTCCTGTTGGGGCTCATTCTCCATCCCTTCTTCTTTTCGAGATGGGCTCATTCAAGGGGAACCGCTTGAGCGACTCCGTGTTTACAAATAGACCATTCTCTCTTTGGGCACCCAAGTTCCCTTTTCCCGCACGGCCTCCCGTCTTGTCAGCCTCCACTGACGAAGCGCCGCTAATTAAGCTAAGGGTGGCCAGCTCCATTGGCAGCCACAATGCGGCCCACACAAAGCAGGCTTTCAGCGATGCCAGAAGGATCTCTCTCGCTGGGATTCGACCAATGCCACTGTGCCCTCGTTTCAAGGGAAAGCTTCAAAAGGTTATTTTGCCATACAGCCCGCATTTGCCATCTGGAAGGAAAGTAATATGTCGGTGCCTTTCTTTTCTAAGAGCTCCGCAGCAACGTTGGCACTCGACGTTGCATTGGCAACCACTGTTATTCTTCACAATTATGGCCCCATGTTCCCGTCTACCATTTCGGAAATGAAAAATGGAACAACGTGAGACAGCAAAATATTATCAACATGGAAGAATAAATGAGCTAAGAGCAGCAGTTTGCTTTTGCCTGTGCGCACTGGGAAGGACATTGGAGCTCCCCTGTTTAAGGAACATTTCAGAACTCTAACAAAACTTTCAAATTCTCGTTCTAAATGGCAGTTCCTAATTGGTTCTGTCTTAAAAATCGCCAATAATGAAATAATAACAAAGTTTTGAAAGTTTTGTTAGAGTTCTGAAATGCTCACTACCAGAACTTTAGCAACACTGTAGAAGCAAAGCACCAGCACCACCTAGTGTTCACCACCAGAACTTTAGCAACACTGTAGAAGCAAAGCACCAGCACCACCTAGTGTTCACCACCAGAACTTTAGCAACACTGTAGAAGCAAAGCACCAGCACCACCTAGTGTTCACCACCAGAACTTTAGCAACACTGTAGAAGCAAAGCACCAGCGCCACCTAGTGTTCACCACCAGAACTTTAGCAACACTGTAGAAGCAAAGCACCAGCGCCACCTAGTGTTCACCACCAGAACTTTAGCAACACTGTAGAAGCAAAGCACCAGTGCCACCCAGTGGTCACCACCAGAACTTTAGGAACACTGTGGAAGCAAAGCACCAGTGCCACCTAGTGTTCACCACCAGAGATTTAGGAACACTGTAGAAGAAAAGCAGCTGCGCCACCTAGTGTTCACCACCAGAACTTTAGCAACACTGTAGAAGCAAAGCACCAGCGCCACCTAGTGTTCACCACCAGAACTTTAGCAACACTGTAGAAGCAAAGCACCAGCGCCACCTAGTGCTCACCACCAGAACTTTAGCAACACTGTGGAAGCAAGCACCAGCGCCACCTAGTGTTCACCACCAGAACTTTAGCAACACTGTAGAAGCAAAGCACCAGCGCCACCTAGTGTTCACCACCAGAACTCACCACCAGAACTTTAGCAACACTGTAGAAGCAAAGCACCAGCGCCACCTAGTGTTCACCACCAGAACTTTAGCAACACTGTAGAAGCAAAGCACCAGCGCCACCTAGTGTTCACCACCAGAACTTTAGCAACACTGTGGAAGCAAAGCACCAGCGCCACCTAGTGTTCACCACCAGAACTTTAGCAACACTGTAGAAGCAAAGCGCCACCTAGTGTTCACCACCAGAACACAATACTAGTGTTCACCACCAGAACTTTAGCAACACTGTAGAAGCAAAGCACCAGCGCCACCTAGTGTTCACCACCAGAACTTTAGCAACACTGTTCACCACCAGACTTTAGCAACACTGCACCAGCGCCACCTAGTGTTCACCACCAGAACTTTAGCAACACTGTGGACTTTAGCAAAAGTACCAGCGCCACCTAGTGTTCACCACCAGAACTTTAGCAACACTGTTCACCACCAGAACTTTAGCAACAGCGCCAGTGCCACCTAGTGTTCACCACCAGAACTTTAGCAACACTGTAGAAGCAATACGCCAGTGCCACCTAGTGTTCACCACCAGAACTTTAGCAACAATATAGAAGCAAAGCACCAGCTTTAGAACGTACTTTTTGTAAGTACTTTAGAACCATGATTGCCCAGGCCTAGTAGATGCGCCCATTGTCAGCAGTAACCACTTAACCAATGCCCCCCCCCAATTGCATGGCTTAAGAACAAGACTGTATGAACAGTGTACATACCTAAGTTGATCAGCTCATATTGTTTGATCTTCTTCTTCAGCTTGATGGGCCCCACGTCCCAAAGGCCGTCACCGGTGCCTTCCAAAGGGCTCTCGTCGCTTTTCTCCTCTGCAGCCACTTCCCGGTAGTAAAGCTTGTAGCCTGAAATCTGGGCATGGTTGGCCGGAGGTTGCCAACTCACCAAGAGGGACTCCATTCTGGCTCTGACTTTTAACTCGGTCGGGGCGAACGGAACTAGGGAGGCAGGAAAGATATCCGGCTGAGATTAGACTGCTTAAGAGACTTAAGCCTATGAAACACTAAGAAATTTCGAGAATTATTTCATTGCTTTATTTCTATGTTAGCACCAGAAATATTCAGTTTTATTATTATTTTACTGACACAAAAACACAGTGTGACACAGCAAATATATATATATATACACACACACATATATATACATACATACATACAATATATACAGTATATACAGTGTGTATGTATATATATATATATATACTGGATTTCGTACAGGGGCGGTCTAAGGTAATTTTAAATGGTAGGCGAACATTATTTTGGTGCCCCCCCCAAAAAACATTATTTTGCCGCCCCCCATGTAAAACAAATATACAATTATAATATCACAATACCATTAGTAGTATTATATTGTATCAATGTATATACAATATATTATACCATACTCATACTATATTATATCATAATTATATTATACTACATTACAATATAATTATATTATAATATATTGACATTATAATATAATGTAACATTCTATTATATTATTATAAAATAATAAAATTATTTATTTAAATAAAATCATCCTCTACTAAATATTTTCATGACTCCTATAAAACTCAAATAACCCAAAATAAAGTAAAATAAAATATTATATATTACTATTTTGTACAATACCACTATACTGCAATATTGTTTGTAATATTACATGTAGTATAAAATATATCATTATTTTATTGTTATATTGTATTTGTATTATATTGTATGACAATATTAAGCAGAACTGTATAATAATCAACAAGAAATGCAATGTAAATGCATCAAAATCAGAATATATTACCTACCACCCGACTCATAATTCATAGGAGTCTCCCATAAGTCCAAAATTAGGATCCCAATGTAAATGTAAATAGAAAACAGCCAAAATGTTCAAATGAGGTCGAATACAGGCAGCGGCCTGGGCAAACTTGGGCCCTCCGTCCCTCCCTCTAGGTGTTTTGGACTTCAACTCCCACAACTCCTCATAGCCTCAGGCCCCACAGGTCTAGACAGAAATAGAGCCGAAGAAAGGAAGGAGGGAGAGAAGAGGTCACAGAGGAGGAGGAGGAGGAAAGCCCTTCATTCATTCCTTCACTTACACTTCCTTCACTGATTCTTTTCTCCTTCCCTGCAAACGTGCGCGCGCGGACGGAGACAAAGGGAAGCACTCCCTGCCTGCCCGATAGAGAGTGCTTTGCTTACAGGCTTCTGCGCAAGGGAGCTATTGGCATGCTCGGAGGTTTCGCAAGATGTGCAGTTGCTCCTGCGCTCAACTTCAGCTCCAGAGCAACTGCGCCTGCGTGAAAACCTCCGCGCGTGCCCAGAAGCGGCGCCGGAGCGCACAAGGCCGGGGTCAAAAAGCAAGCAGCTGCAGCACTGTCTGAGGAACATCGGCAGGGCCAGGATGGCGCCCCATGCGGCCAGGATGGCGCCCCCTTCCCAGATGGCGCCCTAGGTGGCCGCCTACTTGGCCTATCTTGTAGGACCGCCCCTGATTTCGTAGCACAAAACCACAAGTCGAACACTTCCCAAGCATTTAGGATTGTGTGATGTAATTATATTGATTGTACTGTTTTATTGTTTGCTGCTGTGTTGTTTTATTGATGTGTTATTGGGCTTGGCCTCATGTAAGCCACCCCAAGTCCCCTTGGGAATATGGTGGTGGGGTATAAATAAATTATTATTATTATTATTATTATTATTATTATTAATGCCAGAGCCTTTGCAGTTTGATTTTGATGTCCTGAAAATGGCTGAATTTTTCTTGTTTTGCGTCAATTCAATAATAATAATAATAATTATCATCATCATCATCATCATCATGTTTATATCCCATCTTTCTCCCCGTAAGGACCAAAGTGGTTCGAAGCCATGAGTCGGGGTGAGCTCCCGACTGTCAGCTCTAGCTTCTGCCAAGCTAGCAGTTTGAAAGACTGCAATGCAAGTAGATCAATAGGTTACCGCAGGGGTGGGCAATTATTTTTTCCAAGGGGCCACACAAGAGCCAAAAAATATTATGGAGGGCCGCACCTAAAGGCTGAACTACATTCTAATCTACATAACTTGTTTATTTATTTATTTATTTACTATATTTACTATATATTACACATCATTAATATTAACATATTAATATATCAAGAAATATTCATATGTTATTAGTGTTAATATCATAATTATTATATTATAGTATATATATAGACATTATAATATATTGAAATTATAATATAATATAACTATTATATTATATTATTTATTTATTATATTATTATATTTATAACATTATTATAAAATAATAATAAAACCCACTAAAATTAAATTAAATTCAAGAAGACAAGGTGCGAACCAAGATGAAGGCTGACATCCTCAAGAGGGGAAGGATCCCAAGAAGGAATGGCTCAATGGACCCAGCCCAGAGGATGGCAAAGCGGACCCAGCCGCCACCGCAGCAGAGGAGAGCAGAGCAGCAGGCGATCGAAGGCTGCTCTCGCCCCAGCCGTTCCTCCAGCTGATCACCCTGCCATGGAGTGGCTGCCATCCCTGGAGGCGATCTGGGCCAGCAGGGGAGCAGTTGGTAATCTGAGGTGGCTGATCGCCCTGGCGACCCGGAAGACGATCCGCAGGTCACCAAGTGCTCCCGCTGCAGGGCCGGATCGCCTCCAGAGATGAAGGCACTCCAAAGCCGCCGCTCCTCCGGCCTGTCTGCCAACACAGGCCCCACAGAGCCCACAATGGGATGGCGGCAGCGGCACCCCTTCTTCTTGGCCCCACCCCTGACACCCTTCTCCCCGGGCTGGACAGAATCGGCTGCCTGGCCGGATCCGGCCCGTGGGCCGTAGGTTGCCCACCCCTGGGTTACCGACTCAGCGGGAAGGTAAAAGGGCGCCCCATGCAGATATACAAGTATGCCAACAACACAATCGGAGATGTCTATGGACAGCAGGCTCCTCGGCATGGAAAAACCAAACAAGAGCACCTCCCCTTGGCTGGAGTTGAGCATCACCTCCAGACGCCAGAGATGAAAAAAAGGGGAAGGCCTTTACCTCTGTCTGTGTTGTGTGTCATTGTTCACTATGTGTAAAAAGCAATGAATGTTTTCCTCATGTGTGTATATTGAAATCTGCTCTGCCGGGGAGATAAACCAGAATATAAATAAGGTGTATACCAACAACCACACAATCTAATAACAATGTAAAACAAAACCAATACGAAAACTGAAAAAAGAACACAATTAAATATTAGTACACTAGCTGTACCCGGCACGCGTTGCTGTGCCCTATTTAGGAGATGCGAGATGTAAGGGTTGGAAATGATGTTACTTACGGCCTTGGTGGGGTCATGTAGGCATGAATTGCGCACTTTCTATGTGTGCTCCAAATGATGTCATCTGGAAGCATGAGTTGTATTGTCTTATATAGCGGAGGAAGTGTTTTGATTCTGGAGTGTGTCCACTCAGCAAAGTCTGTAGTGGTTGTGGAGGAGTGGCAAGTGGTGGTAGAGAGACTTTACCGGCTAGGCAGCACATTCCTGTTGTTTCTGCTGGGTATTTCAGGGCTTTGCACTGTGTGCAGATGTGCGTTAGGGTGCCAATGTCGGCCTCTGGCACCATGCTGTAGTCTTCTGCAGCGTTGTATCTGAAGGCTAGGCGGTGGAATTGGTTGTGGTGTTTTTGAAGTTTGTTTTCTGTGTTGCGACGTCGTGTTTCTGCGCTCCTTGCGCGCTGCTGTTGTGTTGCATTTCTGCGTCTTTGTTGTTCCTGGCTGCGCGCTTCTTCTTGTCGTGCAGTTCTTTGCATTTGGTTCTCAGCTGTGCGTCGTGCAGTGACCTGTTGTCTGTGTCTCTGCTGCGCAGTGTGTTTCTGTTCTGGCGTTTGTTCTGCCCTTTTTTGTTTGATGTATGTAGCGCTGTGAGTGTGTCGTCCGATGCTGTTATTTTTATAAGGCATGGCTTGTCTTTTGGGTCAGTTTATGTCTGTGTGGAAGGAAGGAATGGTTTTAGTTTGTGGTGTTTGTAGGTGTTGTGTGTACGGGGTCCCGTAAGGTTGGTGGGATGGGTTGTGATTGGAAGTTGTGTTGTGTGGGTAGGAATTTGCTGGAGAATTGCTCCCTCAGAGTTTGGTTTTGGCAGTTTAACCCTCAAACACCAACTGAAATCTCTCAGCATTCTAGCCTTGGATGGCTCTTGACAGCGTTGCTATGGTTACAGCAGTTATGCAAATCCGCCCTTATTGGCAGCCAATCATGTTGTTCAGAATGTAGAGGCTGGGTGATTCGTTGGCTGCCCCAGAGGATACTGGGAAATGTAGTTTTATTTTTACTCGTTGTTTTGGGGGCCTTTTAGGTTTTGGGGGGGAAAGTTTCTTTGCTACAAACGTACCTTGCTTGAGGCCTATTTCTGTTGGCAAGTATTGTTTTTCTGCGTTGTATGGTTTCTTTGTTTGAGGTATACATCACATGACGTGAACCCATTTATATAATAGATGGATATAAAATACAATTAAAATGCAATAAATGCAATTACAATTACATTGAAAATTGCTTTGAGTCCCTTTGGGGAGATAAATCAGGGTATAAATTAATAATAATAATACTGCAAAGACTAGTATTATTATTGTTGTTATTATTATTATGACCAGTTTATTATGACCAGTTTAGGACTTTTATAACGCCAATAAATAAGGAAGACCGATTGCCGGAAGGTGGAAGGGCCTAACAGGTTGGCAAAGCTCTTCGTCATAGGAGGATGAAGCAACAGCACCCCCTGTGGCGCAATGGAGCAACAGCACCCAGTGATACAACTGGAAGAACCAGGAAAGAACCTGTGGCTGGAAGATCCTCCTACTGTCTATGTTGTATGTCTTGTATGTCAAATACAAAACAGCAAGGATTGTCTGATTGTATGTGTACTGTAATCCGCCCTGAGTCCCCTTCGGGGTGAGAAGGGCAGAATATAAATAAAGTGTACTATTATTATTATTATTTATGGATATGGCTTTTAAGCCTGGATATGGCTTTTTAACTGTGGATATTGCTTTATTGCTCAGTTATGGTTCTACCTACCCACCTTGACATACGTCAACATATGTAAACCAGTAGCAGCCCTACCAAGGGTTTGGTTGTCTCTGTCCGGGGTGCGATGCTGCGTCCACTCCGAAGGCGCCCCATAACCCACGCTGGTGCTTGCTGCAATCCTCACTTTGTAGACCTTATTGGGGTGCAGGGCATGGAGCACGAGCTGCGTCTCATTCGCCCCGACCTCCGTGGAGGAAATCAGATCTGCATCACAAGGACAAAGGACAGTTCCTTTGAGAAAACTCCAGAACCCCAGAGTTGGCAGAGACCCCAAGCGCCATCTTCCGTGTAATATCATTATGTAACATTATTTGTGTTCGTGGGTTTTTAATGTCATTTCCTAATTGATTCTAACATAAAAACATGGGTAAAGGTTGTACTATACTGCAATCTTATTGGTTATATACATATAATATATAATTATTTTATATTATTATATTGTACTATATTATTATACCACAGCATGTATAATACACCACCAGAATATTATACTATTACTATTATATAATATGTTATATCTTAAGTTGCATATATAATATAGTGTAGTACAACATTATCAATATTATATAAATATACTAGTATTATTATATTGCAATGTTATTATTTCTATATATTATTATATTGTATATGTTGCGGGTTATTTTATTATTACTATAATCATAATTCTTATTTCATCATCATTATCATTACTATTATTATATTATAGTATCATTACTGTCAACATTCATATTATTACTATCATATTATGCTATTACCATTATCATCATTATCATTATTATTAAATTTACTTGTATCATCATTGATATTATTGTACTTATTATTGTTATCATTACTATAATTTTCACATCATTATCATCATCATTCATTGTCATTATTATTACAGTTATTATCATCATTACTATTATTACTATTATTATTATTATCATTACTATTATTATTAGTTATTATCATCATTACTATTATTACTATTATTGTTGTTGTTATCATCATTACTATTATTATTACAGTTATTATCATCATTACTATTATTACTATTATTATTGTTATAATCATTACTATTATTATTACAGTTATTATCATCATTACTATTATTACTATATTATTATCATCATTACTATTATAATTAGTTATTATCATCATTACTATTATTACTATTATTATTATTATCATTACTATTATTATTACAGTTATTATCATCATTACTATTATTACTATTATTATTGTTATTATCATTACTATTATTATTACAGTTATTATCATAATTACTATTATTACTATTATTATTGTTATTATAATCATTACTATTATTATTACAGTTATTATATGGAGACGCTTAAGATAATGTTTTTAAGACTTTGTACGATTTTTATATTTTTATATTGTTTGCTAATGTTTTAATGGTATTTTATGATTCTTTAATTGTTGTAATTGTTTCGGCATCAAACTCTTGCTGATTGTTAACCGCTCCGAGTCACCCCTGGGCTGAAAGGGGCAGTATATAAATGTAGTAAATAAATGAATAAATAATAAAGGTTATTAAACTGCCAAAACTACACTTAAAGGTCGAGCACCCACCTTGACACGAGCAGGCCTCGAACTCATGACCTACTGCTCAGAGAGATCTTATGCAGCTGACACTTAGCCAGCTCCGCCACATTCCCGGTGTTATACTGTAATATTATTAGTAATATTACATGTAATATAAAATACATAATTATAATATCATATTATTAGTAGTATTATATTGTATTACATTATAATATTATCAATATTATATGTTTATACAATATATTATATTATATTATAAGCACAGTGCAGGAGGCAAGCTGGAACTGCCTTCCTGGCCCTCTCATCCTAGTCCCCAGGGCAGCAGAAAACAAGATTGCTCCCTCTTCCCTGTGACTTCCCCTCGCGCCTTTATACATGGCCCTTCGAGGTGAGACGGGTGAAATATAAATACTGTAAATAATAAATAAATAAATAAAGTACTCAGTTGGGCCCCATATATTGTCTCCTCCTTACCATCCTTGACTGGGGCATAGTCGATTTTGTATTTGGTGATCCTCCCGTTGCTCAGTTCCAGGGGAAGCGGCAGCCACATCACCTTGATATCAGTCGGCGTCACACTCGAAAGCGTCAACTGGGGGGCCGCACTGGGAACTGGGAGGCAAGGCACAAAACCAGTGAGTCGACATCATTATCATCCAAGACACAAACAAGACACACCAAGCATTCAACTGACATTTGCAAATGCAATAGACCATCCCTGCAGCAGAGGGTACTGAGCTCAGGTGTTTCTACACCAGGGCTGTCCAACTGGCGACCCTGGGGCCAGATCCGGCCCCCCAGCCTGTTGGGCATGGCCCCAGCTATGCCCCCAGCCGCCATTTTTAATTTTTTTAAAAAAAAATCTAATTTTTTTTTTAAAAATGGTGGCGGGGGGGAGGCGGGGCAGGGAGGAGGAAGAGAGCTAGCTCCTCCTCCCTGCACCGCCCTCTTCTTCCCTCTCTCACCGGCGCCAATTGCATGCAAGGGAGGGGTGAGAGGGACAAGGGGTCCTACAAGAAGGAGGAAGAGGGCTAGCTCCTCCTCCCTGCACCGCCCTCTTCTTTTCTGCGGGCGCCGGGATGCCTTGCAAGGGAGGGGGTCCCTGGCGGCACCCCCTCCCTTGCAAAGCATCGCAGCAGCGGCTGAAGCCAGCGTCGGTTTCTGCGGCTGCCGGGATGCTTTGCAAGGAGGGGTCCCGGCGCACCCCCTCCCTTGCAAAGCATCGCAGCAGCGGCTGAAGCCAGCGCCGGCTTCTGCGGCTGCCGGGATGCTTTGCAAGGGAGGGGGGTCTCCCGGCGGCGCCTCTCTCCTTTCCAAGGCATCCCGGCAGCAGCTGAAGCCGGCGAAACCGCCAGCTTCATCTGTGGCTAGGATGCCTTGGAAGGGAGGGGGTGCCGCGTGGCTCCTCCCTCTCTCCCAAAGCTTCCCGGCAGCCGGGGACGGGGCTCGGGGCGTGGCCAGGGGCGGGGGCGTGACCTGGGGCGGGGCCGGGTGGCCCCCCAGGTCATCAGTGACCTGGAATCCGGCCCTTGGCCGGTTAGAAGTTGGACAGCACTGTTCTACACTATAGAGTTAAAGCGGTTTGGCACCACTTGGACTGCCCTCGCTCAAGACTATGGATTTCTACCATTTGTCGTTTTCACTCTTCAGCAGAGAAGGCAAAAGACCTTGCACAACATTCTTTATTCTATAGCAGGGCTGTCCAACAGGCGGCCCGGGGGGCCGTACACGGCCCCCCAGCCTGTTGGACATGGCCCCCCACTACTCTCCTGAAGGTTTTTTTAAAAAAAATTAAAAATGGCGGCCGGGGGAGGAGGCGGGGCAGGGAGAAGGAAGGGAGCCAGCTCCTCCTCCCTGCACCGCCCCCTCCGTCCCTCTCTCCGCACCGCCCTTACTAGGGAGGGGGAACTGCCAAAAAGAAGCAGTAGGCGGCGCCAAGGGCAGTGCGTCAGAGGCCTGGGGTGACGCGCCGCCCTTGGCGCCGCCTACTGCTAGGAAGGGCGGGGGAGCCAGCTGCCTTCTTCCTCCGTAGCCCCTCCTCCTTCTCCCTGCTCGCGCCACCGCTCGGGATCCAAGCAGCGGCGCGCCCGGGAGGAAAGAGGAGAGGCTTCAGAGAAAGGAGGCAGCGGGCTGCCTTCTTCCTCCGTAGCCCCTCCTCCTTCTCCCCGCTCGCGCCCACGCTTGGGATCCGAGCAGCGGCGCGCCCGGGGAGAAGGAGGAGGGGCTACGTGAGTGAGAGGCCCCGCCCCCACGAGCAGCCCCGCCCCCGCTCACTGATCACCTACGGCCCCCCAGGTGATCAGTGACACTTCTTCCGGCCCTTGGGTCGGAAGAAGTTGGACAGCCCTGTTCTATAGCCTTGGAATCAACATGCATTAATTCTACAGTGTAAATCAGTGTTTCCCAACCAGTGTGCCGTGAGTGATCATCATGCTTGTGCTGCTGATGTTGGTTCTCTTCTCATGACGTGGCCGTACCACCGTAGTCTTGCTCCCTGCATTTTCTTGCTGATGGCTTTTATTTCTAGTCTATGATGGATGTCATCATTTGGCACATGGTCAAGAAGTGTCAAGCCAAATACCCACCCTCCACCTATCTCTATCTTTCTCTCTCTTTCTATCTATATCTTATCTCTCAATCTCTCAATTTGTCCCTGTCTCTCTTCTTCTTTCAAAGTCATTTGCCTCAGTGTTTCCCAACCAGTGTGCCGTGGCATACTAGTCTGCCGTGAGCGATCATCAGGTGTGCCGTGGGAAACTGGAACCTCCAATCTCCTTTCTTCCCCCTCCTGCCGAACACTTTTCCTTCTCCACTCGGGCTCCCTTCTTCCCAGCCTCGCTCTGCTCGCTTTGCCTCGCTTTGCTCTGGGTGTAGGTGAACTACAACTTCCAAACTCAAGGTCAATTCCCAAGCAAACCCTTTCAGTACTTTCTGTTGGTAATGAGAGTTCAATATGCCAAGTTTGGTTCAATTCCATTGTTGCAAGAGTTCAGGATGCTCTTTGATTGTGTGTTAGCTATAAATCCCAGAAACTGTAACTCCCAAATGTCAAGGTCTATTTTTCCCCCAAACTCCATCTGTGTTCACATTTGGGCATATTGAGTATTCATGCCATGTTTGGTCCTGATCCAACATTGTTTGAGTCCACAGTGCTCTCTGGATATAGGTGAACTACAACTCCAAAACTCAAGGTCAGTGCCCACCAAACTCTTATACTATTTTCTCTTGGTTGTGGGAGTTCTGCGTGGGAAGTTTGTGTCTTTCTGCCATTCCTGCCAGGATATCTATGTTGTGTTCATCGAAACAGGCCCAGGATTCACACTGAGATTATAAATACATTTAAACACATATTAACTATATGTATTACTGTGTTAGAGTGTAATTTTGTGTCATTTTGGTTGGTGGTGTGTCCCAGGATTTTGTAAATGTAAAAAATGTGCCGCGGCTCAAAAAAGGTTGAAAAACACTGGTGTAAATGACAGGTCAATGGTTAGGGTATCTGCATGAGGCACCCTTTTACCTTACCGCCAAGGCGGTACCTATTGATCTAGATTAAGATATAATGAACACAAGGCACAGGTAGAATATTCTACGCACCGTCCTCCAGCGTCTGTACGTTTATTGGAGTCGAGGTCCGGCTGGCACCGAGTTGAGAATAGGCCACGACGTAGAAAAGGTAGCTGCTGGCGGGTTCCAAGTCCCTGACCTGAAACTCGGTGGTGTCGTTGTTCACCGCAAACTTAAAGTTCTGGTGGTGAAAACTAGGTGGCGCTGGTGCTTTGCTTCTACACTGTTGCTAAAGTTCTGGTGGTGAAAACTAGGTGGCGCTGGTGCTTTGCTTCTACAGTGTTGCTAAAGTTCTGGTGGTGAACACTAGGTGGCGCTGGTGGTTTGTTTCTACAGTGTTGCTAAAGTTCTGGTGATAAAAACTAGGTGGCGGTGGTGCTTTGCTTCGACCGTGTTGCTAAAGTTCTGGTGGTGAAAACTAGGTGGCGCTGGTGCTTTGCTTCTACAGTGTTGCTAAAGTTCTGGTGGTGAACACTAGATGGCGCTGGTGCTTTGCTTCTACAGTGCTGCTAAAGTTCTGGTGGTGAAAACTAGGTGGCGCCGGTGCTTTGCTTCTACACTGTTGCTAAAGTTCTGGTGGTGAAAACTAGGTGGCGCTGATGCTTTGCTTCTACAGTGTTGCTAAAGTTCTAGTGGTGAAAACTAGGTGGCGCTGGTGCTTTGTTTCTACAGTGTTGCTAAAGTTCTGGTGGTGAAAACTAGGTGGCGCCGGTGCTTTGCTTCTACACTGTTGCTAAAGTTCTGGTGGTGAACACTAGATGGCGCTGGTGCTTTGCTTCTACAGTGCTGCTAAAGTTCTGGTGGTGAAAACTAGGTGGCGCTGATGCTTTGCTTCTACGGTGTTGCTACAGTTCTGGTGGTGAACATTTCAGAACTCTAACAAAACGTTTAAAACTTCATTATTATTTCATTATTGGTGATTTTTAAGACAGAACCAATTAGAAACTGCCATTTATAACAACATTTTAAAAGTTTTGTTAGAGTTCTGAAATGTTCTCCTGCCCAAGTTAGTCCCATTACCAGTGCCTTTGCTTATGATGATCGGGCCAAATTAAAACACTTGATATTCTCTTGGCTTTACCAAAGTTGCTTAATGCTCATTCTGATGATTAAACAGACCTTGGGAAGCATGCAAATGTTACAGAACCTTAACGAAAATTATTGTTGAGCGTTTCGATTTCCAAATTCCCTCCCCCCCACTCACACACACACATTTTTCCATAATGTTTCTAATATCGATTCATATGCACAAATCTAATTTGATCCCCAAAAAATTGCACACCCCTACGAGTTACTTTAACTGCTATGGACCTATGCCCTGGAAATGCTGGGATTTCTAGGTTGGCAAGTCCCTTTTTTGTATTGGTCAGTGACCGAAATAAAGTTGTGTATTGTATTATATTGGTTGGCGAGTCATTGGAGCTTTGAGCAGAAAAGACCTTGCAATGACAACTCCCAAGATCTAATAGCACCGAGCCATGGTTGTTTAAGTGGTGTAAAGCAGCATTTTTTCTACAATGTAGATCGGGGTGCTCAGAATGGTGATCGGGATCACCAGGGTGATCTTCGGGCCTCATCCTGGTGATCTTCAGGCTCCTGACCAGGTTTTTTGCTGTTGGTCCTCTTCACGCGCCCCTGCACGCTGCAAAGAAGTCCTCCGTCGTTGCTTTTCCCTGCTCGTGCGCTGCCTCCAAAAGCTCCAGAGTCCAAGAGGCAGAATGGGGCCCCTCTTTTGGATTCCTCCTCCTCCCTCCATCCTTCTCCAGCCACTCAGAGTCGTAGGAGACCAAAGGGGGCGGGCCTGGATGACGCGATGCATGGCTGGCCCCGTGCAGAAGCACCCATTCCGCCTCTCGGACTTCTCGTGAGCTCTTGGAGGCGGCACGCATGCTGGCGGCGTGGAAATAGGAGCAACGACGGAGGAGGAGAAGAAGGACGTGTTAGAGAAGATAGAGGATTTTGGCAAGGTGGCGGGATTCAAAATTAACAAGGGGAAGACTAGCCTAATGGTCAAAAATATGACAAAAGAAAGAAAACAGCTCCTACGGGAAACGACGGGCATGGAAATACAGGAAAGAGTCAGATATTTGGGGATCACCCTGGTAGCTAAAAATTCGAATTTGTTTAAAAACAACCATGCAGAATTGTGGAAAAAAACCAAGAAAGATCTAGAGAAATGGCACAACTTAAGTTTATCATTCATGGGAAGAATTGCGGCCATAAAAATGATGGTATTGCCCAAAATCAACTTCCTTTTTATGACACTCCGATTATAAAAACGAGAAGGTATTTAAGGATTGGGAGAAAGATTTGTCAAGATTTATCTGGGGGCAGGAAGCCTAGAATAAAGATGAAAACACTCCAGGATACAATGGAGAGGGGGGTTGGGAGTACCCAACCTGAAATTGTACCATGAGGCTAGCTGCTTGTCTTGGGTTAGAGAATGGATACTCCTTAGAAATTTTAAGCTAACAAACCTGGAGGGACACGACCTTAAATTTGGATTACACGGGTACCTAATTTACAACAGGAGGAAAATGGACGCACGATTTAACTCTCACGTTATAAGGAGCTCTCTCTTAAAGGTTTGGCAGAAGTATTCCAACATACTTTATGAACAAAAAATCCCATTGTGGACCTCGGTGAATGAAGCCTTCAAAATTAGAGAGTTATCTGGGAATAAATGGATGACATACAAGGAACTAGTTAAGTGGAATGGGGAGAGGTATATAATTAAATCAAAAGAAGAACTAGAGAAGGAAGGGCTCCAACTAGGATGGTTTTCATACTTACAAGCGAAAGAAAAGTTTAAGGAAGATATTAAAAGAGGATTCACGGGGGAAGAGAAAGAGCTGGGAATAAACATCTTGAGGGAAGAGGAGAAACAAATTGGGAAAATCTATAGAACACTCTTGGAGATAAATACAGCAAACAATCAGGAGAGGGCCTATATGGCCGAGTGGTCCAGGAATCTGGGATTTAGAATTAAACCGCAAACATGGAAGAACATTTGGTGCACCGTAGTGAAGAAATCCTTAAGCAATCCCTTCAGGGAAAATTGGGTTAAAATGATTTATCGTTGGTACCTCCGGAAAAGCTAGCTAGAATGTACAAGAATTTAGACCCCAAGTGCTGGAAGTGCGGAAATAAGAACGGGACTTTCTTTCACCTCTGGTGGACCTGCCCCAGAGCTATCAAATATTGGGCAATGATTCAACGGGAAATCCAAAAAATGATTAGATATAAACTGGAAAGGAAACCAGAGATACTGTTACTGGGAATGGTTGAAGGAGCGATGTCACCAATAGAGATAAAAATTTTGTTGATAGGGATAACGGCAGCTAGGATCCTGTATGCAAAGGGGTGGAAGACACAGACAACCCCGTCCAGGGAAGAATGGTTTACGAAGGTTATAGAGACAATACAAATGGACTGGCTGACGGAAAGGTTGAGGAATAAACAGAACCAGGGGCTCGGAAGGACGAACTGGGAGACAATCAGAAACTACTCCAGAAGTGAGTTTAATGTCGACCTACTATTGGACTAATGGTAAAAATATAATGTTTCTCTACCCAACCACAGGATTAAATAAAGAGGAAAATAATCAGAAGAACGTACAGATGGGCTAACCAGGAAGAGGTTTCCGCTCTTCACCCAACTATGTCTTCACATGACTTTCACTCTTGTATAACTCATAGTACACCCGGGAGCCAGCTCTGGGCGCCCCGAGATCTACTTTCAGTTTTTCCTTACTGTTATATGTTTTTTCTTGTCTTATTCTGTATTTTAACTACTGAAAATCAAAAAAAAAAAAGGACGTGTTGGGGTCATTTTCTTACCGCATCTCAAAGGTCAGTCTTTTTTACTTTGGGGTGGGTTCTTGATTGTTCTGTGGCATGCCCCTTTTTTATTTTTAATATTTAAAAATGGCCTTTTAGCTCCAAATCTTCTGCTTGCTTTGTTCCTTGAGAAATATATTTTGGGGAAAATGGAAATGTGGGAGAAATGGGGAGGTTGGATGTATTTTTGCATGCCCCTTTGTTTACCTTGCTGAGTGTTAAATGGCCTTGCAGTTCAACAGCCTCTCTTCTTACTTTCTGGCTGATAATATGTGTGGTAATATGGCAGTGTGGGAGAAATGGGGTGGTTGGATGTATTTTTATGCTCTGTTTTATATTGTTGTTATTAAATTGAAATGTTGATGTTTTATAACTTCATTTTATGTAAACTGCCCCGAGCCTGCTGGAAGGAGCGGTACATAAAAATGAATAACAAATATAAATAAATAAATAAATAAATAAATAAATAAATAAATAAATAAGAAAATAGTTATACGTTTTACATTTCTGGGTAGGTGATCTTTGGGACTTGGTTTTTTAATCAGTAGCTCCCATGCTGAAAAAGTGTGAGCACCCCTGATGTAGATGCACTCTAGGTCATAGCTGATGTGAATGGGAACCCAAGTCTATTCAATGCAGAATCAACCCTTGCCTTTGCACATTCTTCGAAGAACCACTGCTATGTATTTTCACAGTGTTTTATGTTATCTCACCATTTTAATCAAGCCACAAAGAAAGGCAGGTAATAAATACATTATTATTATTATTGTTATTATCCGTCCTTTGCCACATAATACTGTGGCCCAGTCTTTGTATATGTGTTTTGTGTGTGTGTGTGTGTATTTGTGTATATGTATATATATGTGTATTTGCGTATATATATGTGGGTGTATATAAGTGTGTATATATGTGTGTACATATTTGTGTATTTGTGTGTTTATATGTGCATATGCATATTGTATATGTGTGTGTGCTTGCTACATGCATTTTGTGTGTGTACTGTATATGTGTGTGTATGTATATATATATGTGTGTACATGTGTGTATATATATGTATGTGCATATGTATGTGTGTATGTATATGTGTGCGCATGTGTATATGCATATATGTATGAGTGCATATGTATATGTGTGTGTATATTTGTGTGTGCATGTGTATATGTATATGTGTGTGCATGTGTATATGTATATGTATGTGTATATGTATGTGTGTGTATGTATATGTGTGTGCATGTGTATATATATGTATGTGCATATGTGTGTGTATGTATATGTGTGCGCATGTGTATATGTATATATGTATGAGTGCATATGTATATGTGTGTGTATATTTGTGTGTGCATGTGTATATGTATATGTATATGTGTGTGCATGTGTATATATGTATATATGTATGTGTGCATATGTATATGTGTGTATATTTGTGTGTGAATGTGTATATATGTATGTGTATATGAGTATATTTGTGTGTGCTTGTGTATATATATACAAACGTGTGTGTATGAATGTGTGCATGTGTATATGTATATGAGTGTGTGTGTATATGTATATATTGTGTATTTTGGGGGGGTTTAAGTCAGTTCTGATGGGGGGGTTGGTGATTTTAGGGGTGATAGACACTTGTTAAACTGTTAGCTGTCTTTTGTCTAAATTTCGTGTCAATTCGACCAATGGTTTCTGAGTTATGTTTCTCCCACAAACTAATATTACATTTTTATTTATATAGATTATTTTACATGTACAGATACATAACAACACATCACACATGCACATTAGGTCCGAGTGTCTGGGCTTCGTCTCTGAATATTGGGCTCTTCCCAAGGGCCTAGGATATTAGAGGTATTATTAGATTTTTATTACTATTGTCTCATCCCCGATTGTAACTAGGAGTTATTTGTACATCCCATGTTTGTAACTCGGGGACTACCTGTATTTGAAAAACGGAAGGTACGCACCCAAGGCTTTCTGATAATGCAAGGAGAACCCAATGATCTGCTCGCTGTTGAACTCGGGCCGTTCCCAGGAGACCAGGACACTGGTGCTGGAGAGCGAACTGGCCGAGAGCTTCTTGGGCGGGCTGGGCAGCCCTTCGCGCACAATGACCTCCAGCCGGGCTGTGGCGCACGCCATTCCCAGGTGGTTCTCGGCCACGCATTGGTAGTAGCCGGCATCGTCGAGCCCAATCTGGTTGATGACTAAGGTGCCGCTGGGCTGCATCTTCACCCGCCCTTTGGACGAAAGGGGCTCCCCATTCTTTATCCAGGAGATGCTGGGATGAGGCGCACCGTCAGCTTTGCAGACAAACCTGGCAGTGCTGGCACGGGTTCGCGAGATGGTTTCCGGAGCCTGGGAGATGTTCGGAGGAGCTAGATAATGGTGGGGGGGAGGAATATAATTACAAGTTACAAACAAGAAAGGTCCTATAAGTTTGTTCTTAAGTTGAATTTGTTTACAAGTGTAACTCCAGCCAAAAACAATAATATTAACGACAATAATAAGTTTTATTTATTAGTCTTCAGTGCCTTTCATGTTCCTTGATTCGTGTTTGGGCAATCCTGCTGCATTTGGGGGTCCCAGAAGTCAGCCGTAGCGGAGCATATGGTGAACCAACCGGGACGCAGCGTATTATTTGAGAACACAGAAATGATGGACCACTCTGACAACCACCATATCAGGCTACACAGAGAAGCCACTGAAATCCGCAAGCAGGTGGACAATTTCAACAGAAAGGAGGAAACCATGAAAATGAACAAAATCTGGCTACCAGTATTTTTAAAAATCTCTAAAATCAGGACAGTAAATAAAGAGCAACCGGGGAATTAGAGACATGAAACATTCGGGACCAGCTAACACCTCCCAACAAAGGACTCCCCAGGCAGGAAGCAGCCAAGCTTTGAAGCTGCAAGGCTATTCAATAGGCCTGGGCAATCATGGTTTTAAATGGTCCTAAAGTACTTACACAACTAAAGTTCTGGTAGTGAACACTAGGTGGGGCTGGTGCTTTGCTTCTAGTGTTGCTAAAGTTCTAGTGGTGAACACTAGGTGGCAGTGGTGCTTTGCTTCTACAGTGTTGCTAAAGTTCTGGTGGTGAACACTAGGTGGCGCTGGTTCTTTGCTTCTAGTGTTGCTAAAGTTCTGGTGGTGACAACCAGATGGCGCTGGTGCTTTGCTTCTACAGTGTTGCTAAAGTTCTGGTGGTGAACACTAGGTGGTGCTGGTGCTTTGCTTCTACAGTGTTGCTAAAGTTCTGGTGGTGAACACTAGGTGGCGCTGGTGCTTTGCTTCTACAGTGTTGCTAAAGTTCTGGTGGTGAAAACTAGGTGACGCTGGTGATTAGCTTCTACAGTGTTGCTAAAGTTCTGGTGGTGAACACTAGGTGGCGCTGGTGATTTAGTTCAACAGTGTTGCTAAAGTTCTGGTGGTGAACACTAGGTGGTGCTGGTGCTTTGCTTCTAGTGTTGCTAAAGTTCTGGTGGTGAAAACCAGATGGCAGTGGTGCTTTGCTTCTACAGTGTTGCTAAAGTTCTGGTGGTGAACACTAGGTGGTGCTGGTGCTTTGCTTCTACAGTGTTGCTAAAGTTCTAGTGGTGAACACTAGGTGGCGCTGGTGCTTTGCTTCTACAGTGTTGCTAAAGTTCTGGTGGTGAACACTAGGTGGCGCTGGTGTTCTTTGAACACTTCTGGTACAGTGTTGCTAAAGTTCTGGTGGTGAACACTAGGTGGCGCTGGTGCTTTGCTTCTACAGTGTTGCTAAAGTTCTGGTGGTGAACACTAGGTGGTGCTGGTGCTTTGCTTCTAGTGTTGCTAAAGTTCTGGTGGTGAACACTAGGTGGTGCTGGTGCTTTGCTTCTACAGTGTTGCTAAAGTTCTGGTGGTGAACACCAGGTGGCGCTGGTGCTTTGCTTCTACAGTGTTGCTAAAGTTCTGGTGGTAAACACTAGGTGGCGCTGGTGGTTTGTGCTTTTCTACAGTGTTGCTAAAGTTCTAGTGGTGAACACTAGGTGGCAGTGGTGCTTTGCTTCTACAGTGTTGCTAAAGTTCTGGTGGTGAACACTAGGTGGCGCTGGTGCTTTGCTTCTAGTGTTGCTAAAGTTCTAGTGGTGAACACTAGGTGGCAGTGGTGCTTTGCTTCTACAGTGTTGCTAAAGTTCTGGTGGTGAACACTAGGTGGCGCTGGTGCTTTGCTTCTACAGTGTTGCTAAAGTTCTGGTGGTGAAAACCAGATGGCGCTGGTGCTTTGCTTCTACAGTGTTGCTAAAGTTCTGGTGGTGAACACTAGGTGGTGCTGGTGCTTTGCTTCTAGTGTTGCTAAAGTTCTAGTGGTGAACACTAGGTGGCAGTGGTGCTTTGCTTCTACAGTGTTGCTAAAGTTCTGGTGGTGAACACTAGGTGGCGCTGGTGCTTTGCTTCTAGTGTTGCTAAAGTTCTAGTGGTGAACACTAGGTGGCAGTGGTGCTTTGCTTCTACAGTGTTGCTAAAGTTCTGGTGGTGAAGCCTAGGTGGCGCTGGTGCTTTGCTTCTAGAGTGTTGCTAAAGTTCTGGTGGTGAACACTAGGTGGCGCTGGTGCTTTGCTTCTACAGTGTTGCTAAAGTTCTGGTGGTGAACATTTCAGAACTCTAACAAAACTTTCAAAATTTCATTATAAATGGCAGTTCTTAATTGGTTCTGACTTAAAAATTGCCAATAATGAAATAATAATGAAGTTTTGAAAGTTTTGTTAGAGTTCTGAATTATTCACCACCAGAACTTTAGCAACACTGTAGAAGCAAAGCACCAGCGCCACCTAGTGTTCACCACCCGAACTTTAGCAACACTGTAGAAGCAAAGCACCAGCGCCATCTAGTGTTCACCACCAGAACTTTAGTTTTGTAAGTACTTTAGAACCATTTAGAACCATGATTGCCCAGGCCTACTATGCAATGCTAATCAAGGTGGTCAACATTCACACTTGCCTCAAGCAGACAAAAGTTCTTTCTCCCACTCTGGACATCATTTCACAGATATATAAATCCCCTTGCCTAGTTTTCAACAGACCTCACAACCTCTGAGGATGCCTGCCATAGATGTGGGTGAAATGTCAGGAGAGAATGCCTCTGGAACATGGCCAGACAGCCTGGAAAACTCACAGCAACCCGTCAATGTGTACGTTAGCTACGATTGCTCAAAGGCCCACAACAGCCAGATCCCAAGACGAACAAAGGATGCCTGCAATCCACCCAATGCACACAGAATTGAAAACATTGAGGGTATTAATATACTTTAAAAAGTAAATTAATAGCAACCTGCCAGTCTGGACCCACTTCAACCTCATAAGCGATCCCAGGATCTATTCCACCCAGGCCCGGATTACCCATAAGGCCACACTAGGCCATGGCCTATGGGCGCAGGCCTAGGGGGCGCCAGATCAAGCACTTTTTAAAAAAAAATTGAAAAAAAACACCGCCCCCTCGCAGCGCTCTCCCCCTGCCCATACCTCGGGAGAGGGCGAGGGCAGAGCGCAGCGAGGGGGGGGGGAGGAGGGAATGGCACCCTCCCCTCACCATCGCCCGCCTGGCCCACCCCGTTGTAAAGAAAGGAGGGCGCGAGGAGGAAGGGAAGCCCCGCCCCACGGGGGTCGCTGGCGGTCATGCATGCATGCACGCGTGGTAGGAGGGCACCTCTGCCTCCTCCGCCATGTTCCAGTGCGAGGAGGAGGAGGAAAGAAGGGAAGCTCCCGGGGCTGCAGTCGCTGCCAGCCATGCATGGCACCCAGGAACATGCGGAGAAGGCGGAGGCGCCCTCCTGCAGCGCGTGTTTGCATGCATGCCGTCAGCAGCCCGGGCGGGGCTGGGCTTCCTTCCTCCTCCCCGCACCCTCCTTCCCGGTCGCAGGAAGCCTGTGGGGCTTCCGTCCGCCTCCTTCTCCTCCTCCCGCGACCGGAAGGAGAGCGCGAGGAGGAGGTGGACGGAAGCCGCACGGCCGGGGCCGCTGCCGCGCATGCGTGGCAGCGCCCTGGGGTCGGGACTTCCCTTCCTCCTCGTCCTCATGCCCTCCTTCCGGTCGGCAGCCGCATGGCAGCAGCCCCGGCCGTGGGGCTTCCATCCGCCTCCTCCTCCTCCCATGACCGGAAGGAGGGCACGAGGAGGAGGCAGGCGGAAGCTGCACAGCCAGGGCCGCTGCTGCGCATGCGGAGTAGCGCCCTGCGGGCTGGACTTCCCTTCCTCCTCCTCCTCCGCGCCCTCCTTCCGGTCGCGGGAGGAGGAGGTGGACGATAGCCGCACGGCAGCGGCCCCGGCCGTGGGGCTTCCATCCACCTCCTCCTCCTCCCGGGACCGGAAGGAGGGCAGGAGGAGGAGGTGGGCGGAAGCTGCACGGGGGCCGCTGCCGCGCATGCGTAGCAGCGCCCTGGGGGCGGGACTTCCCTTCCTCCTCTTCCTCATGCCCTCCTTCCGGTCGCGGGAGGAGGAGGCGGACGGCAGCTGCATGGCAGCGGCCCCGGCCGTGGGGCTTCCATCCGCGCATGCAGAGTAGAGCCCTGCGGGCTGGACTTCCCTTCCTCCTCCTCCTCCTCGCGCCCTCCTTCCGGTCGCGGGAGGAGGAGGCGGACGATAGCCGCACGGCAGCAGCGGCCGTGGGGCTTCCATCCACCTCCTCCCGTGACCGGAAGGAGGGCATGAGGAGGAGGTGGATGGAAGCCCCACGGCTGGGACCACTGCCGCGCATGCGCAGCAGCACCCCGGGGGCGGGGCTTCTTTTGGCCTAGGGCGCCAAAAGAAGTTAATCCGGGCCTGATTCCACCCTTTCTGTTCTTCTCCTTCTTTTTGTTCCTTGCCACCTTCTTCTCCTCCTTCCGTATAATTACACCAGTGTTGTGAATACGATTTGGGCAACGTGTCTGGCAGAGAGCCCTTGCAAGGTAGCTAAAGAAGTGCGGGTCCAATAGAAACACTATCTTCGCCTTTGCGATGCCCCTGAGGTCCATTTGAAGGGAACCCGGCGGCAGCGATGGGAGAAAAACAAGGGAACGTTTCGTTTTATCCTCTCTCTCTCTTACCAAGAACCGTGAGCTCAGCCGCCGCCATCACAAACTGCCTGGTTTGGGGTTTGTTGGCCCGGCAGACATAGACGCCGGCATGGTGAAGCTGGACCTGAGGGATCAAGAGGTTGGTGCGTCCCACCACAATCACATCGGTGGCCACAGGGTCCCCATCTGGGAAGGGAAAGCACATCAAAGCCATATCTGAACAGGAGCAGCACACTATCATATTAGAAACAGCGCTTGAAAGCAGGCTATTTATTTTATTTATTTACTTTATTTATATTCCGCTCTTCTCACCCCGAAGGGGACTCAGAGCGGATTGCAGGTACACATACTTAGCAGACAATCCCTGCCGTTTCCACATAGACACATATAGACAAACAGAGGCAAACTCTGGCCACCAGGGGGAGCTGATGCACTCCTCATCTCAGCATTCCCAGCATCCCTTGTTGTTCCTTCCGTTTTTCAGCATTCCTGGAGTTCTTTAATGGCCTCATAATTCAGTCAAAATTTGCCTCCTCACTTAATGTGGTACCTTTATCTCCTAATTGACAGATGCAACTGTCTTTTGGGCTGCAAAGGTCGACAGCAGGCTACACTTAAAGGTTGAGCACCCACCTCGACGTGGGCAGGCCTTGAACTCATGACCTACTGGTTAGAGAGATCTTATGCAGCTGACACTTAGCCAGCTGCGCCACATTCCCGGCTACTGCTCTCTCTCCAGCCAACATCGCAAACGCGTTTGGTGGGGGACGAGCAAACAGGTGCCTTCTCAGATGACGTTGTGATGTGTGGCCCCCGCCTATGGAATGCACTACCAAACAAGATAAGATCGACTCCATCCCTCTTGGCTTTCAGACAAAAATTAAAATCGTGGTTTTGGGACCAGGCTTTCAGGCAGCAGGTGTAATTTGCACCTTAGTGAACATTGACTGGAATGGCGTTGCGGCAGATGACGTTGTGATGTGTTTTATGGTTTTAACTAATGCTTTATATATTGGTTTTCAATGATTTGTACGTAATTGTTTTTAGCGATTATGTATGTGACTGTGATGTTGTATTTGTAGTGTAGCGGCCTCGTACCGTTGCAAATGTAAGCCGTCCTGAGTCTCCCTTCAGGGGTTGAGAAGTGACGGGGTACAAATACCAGAAATAAATAAATAAATAAATAACTCTTAGGAACCTGCAGTCGCTGCCCAACTTCAGCCGAAACACAACATGATTGCATTAATTCCTTCACGTGATACCCATATTTGTTCCTCCCAATGGGCCATTTGAAGAGGATTTCCGATCTGCAAGGGATTGGATCGGAGTGTGAATTTGTTATTTGTTAAAGCGGCGTCAAACTGCATTAATTCCACACAGTAGAGCCAGCCCGTACCTACACTGCCATACACAGCACCGGGAATGTGGCGCAGCTGGCTAAGTGTCAGCTGCATAAGATCCCTCTGACCAGTAGGTCATGAGTTCAAGGCCTGCCCAGGTCGAGGTGGGTGCTTGACCTTTAAGTGTAGCCTGCTGTCGACCTTTGCAGCCCGAAAGACAGTTGCATCTGTCAAGTAGGAGATAAAGGTACCACATTAAGTGGGGAGGCAAATTTTGACTGAATTATGAGGCCATTAAAGAACTCCAGGAACGCTGAGGAATGCGGAAGGAACAACAAGGGACGCTGAGAGATGAGGAGAGCGTCAGCTCCCCCTGGTGGCCAGAGGTTGCCTCTGTTCGTCTATGTGTGTGTGTGTGTGGAAACAGCAGGGATTGTCTGCTAAGTATGTGTACCAGGTGGCTCAGGGCGGCTCACAAATCAGGGTAAAAACCAACATAGACACATTACACATCAAACAGCTGAATTTAAAATTAAAGTTATTATACACAACTGGACCAACTTAGGTTTCAAAAGCCTTTCAGAACAGCTAGGTCTTACAGGCCTTCCGGAACGCCATAAGGTCGCGGAGTGACCTCATCTCCAGCGGTAAGGAGTTCCAAAGTGCGGGGGCGATAATAGAAAATGCCCTTCTCCTCGTCGAAGTAAGGCGGTAGACTTTAGCACTTGGGACAGAGAGGAGATCCTGGTCTTCTGATCTCAGTGATCTCACGGGACAGTATGGGGTTAGGCAGTCCCTCAGGTACACTGGCCCCAGACCATACAAGACCTTGAAAGTCAAGACTAACACTTTGAAGGTGGTCCGGAATTCAATGGGTAGCCAGTGCAGTTCCCGCAGAATAGGTATAAGATGATGGCTCACAGGCACGCCTATGAGCAATCGAGCTGCGGCGTTCTACACCAGCCAGGGGCGGTCCTACGGGTAGGCCAAGTAAGCGGCCGCATAGGGCGCCATCTGGGAAGGGGCACCATCTGAGGGAAGATGTTCCTCAGGCAGCGCCGCGGCTGGCTGCTTTTGGGCCCCGGCCTTGTGCACTTCGACGCCACTTCTGGGCATGCGCAGAGGTTTTCGCGCAGGCGTAGTTACCCCGGAGCTGCCTTCCTTCCTTCCTTCCTTCCCTCCCTCCCTCCCTCCTTCCCTCCTTCCCTCCCTCCTTCCTTCCTTCCTTCCCTCCCTCCCTCCCTCCCTCCTTCCTTCCTTCCTTCCTTCCTTCCTTCCGCAGGTGACAAAGGGCGGGGAGAGGGGGGCACGCCAGGCAATGGAAAGGCGGGAAAGCAGGAGGATAATAATAATAATAATAATAATAAGAGGACACTGCACTCCCTCTTTCCTTATCTCTTTACTTCCCTTTTTCTTTCCCTCCTCTCCTTCCTCCTTCCTTCCTGCCTTCTCCACCTCTTTCCTTCCTTCTCTCTTTCTCTCCTCCTTCCTTTATTCATTCCTTGCTCTCCTTCCTTCCTTCTCTCTTTACTTCCCTCTTTTCCAGGGGCGGTCCTGCCTGCGCACAGGAGTTTCTGGGCATGCGCGGAGGGGGGAGCGCCAAAATAATGTTTTTTGGGGGGGCACCAAAATAATGTTCGCTTACCATTTAAAATTACCTTAGACCGCCCCTGGCACCAGCTTAGGTTTCCGGGTCACCGAAAGAGGTCGGCCAATGTAAAGAGCGTTACAGTAGTCTAACCTTGAGATGACTGTTGCTTGGATTACCGAGGCCAGGTCACGTCGGGACAAGCAGGGAGCCAGCTTCCGAGCCTGGCGAAGATGGAAAAACGCAACTCGGCTAACCATGGAGATATGAGTCTCCATGGAAAGCCTAGTGTCCAAATGGATTCCAAGGCTCTTTACCGATGACGATGGGCATAACGCCACGCTGTCCAGGGTTGGAAGCTGGAGTTCCCCACCGACCAGGCGACCTAGCCAAAGGATCTCAGTCTTCGCTGGATTCACCTTCAACCTACTGGCTCGCAGCCATCCAGTAACGGCTTCGAGGCAAAGATGGAAATTATTTTGTATTTCACTGTGTTGCATTGTATTTTAGAAGGGCTTGGCCTCATGTTAGCTGCCCCGAGTCCCCATTGGAGAAACGGTGGCGGGGTATAAATAAAGATAATAATAATATATTATTATTAAATATTATTAAATATTATTATTAAATATTATTATTATTAAATGTTATTATTAAATATTATTATTAAATATTATTATTAGTAGTAGTAGTAGTAGTATTGAGCTATGGAGGCTAAAGTGTGGTCAAACTGGACTAATTCTACAATGTAGGTGCACCCAAATACTCCCCAAAGGGATTTCAACATCACTCCACAAAGTTCTCAATGTTGTTTTTCCGGCCTCGTTTACCTTCCCGTATCCATGAAACAAAAGGGGTTGGGTTGGCAAATGCCATGCATTCCATCACCGCGTTTTCTCCCACCACAACGGTGGCATTTTCCGGTGCAGCAACAATGAGGACATCCTCTGTCACTGATGGCCGGGGACCTGAAGGGGAAAAAAAGTCAGATTTCCTCTTTTTCTTCCACCAATAAAAGAAAGTTTCAATAGGTTTTGGAACCCATACGCAGCCCTCCAGGGTTATTGCCTCTGATTTGAATACACTCATGCTCTTTCCCTGATAATTGGGTTCCCCCATGCCCGTAGCACATTACGAGCCCCAAATTGTCTTTTATCCACTACTAAAACTGTATGTCCTCTCTTGTCATTTTCTAGGGTTTGCAGCATTACTCTATGGCAGGGGTGGGCAAACTGCGGCCCGGGGGCCGGATGTGGCCCTTTGGCAGAGTCTATCTGGCCCTCTTAAGGGCCCCTGGCTTGCCTCCCCTGCCTGACCTCTGCATAAAACTCTCCAGAGAAGGGGACTACAAGGAAGCATTATTTTATTTTAGTGGTTTTTATTATTATTGTATAATAATTTTATAATAATAATTAAATAATATAATAAATAATATAATATGTTATATTATATATTATAATTTCAATATATTATAATGTCTATATATATACTATAATATAATAATTATGATATTAATACTAATATACGAATATTTCTTGATATATTAATATGTTAATATTAATGATGTCTAATATATAGTAAATATAGTAAATAAATAAATAAATAATGTAGATTAGAATGTAGTTCAGCCTTTAGGTGCGGCCCTCCATAATATTTTTTGGCTCTCGTGTGGCCCCTTGGAAAAAATACTTGCCCATCCCTGCTCTATGGCATTGTTTCTCAATCTTCCTAATGCTGCGACCCCTTAATACAGTTCCTCATCTTGTGGTGACCCCCAACCATAACATTATTTTTGTTACTGCTTCATAACTATAATTTTGCTACTATTATGAATCGTCATGTAAATATCTGATATGCAGGATGGATTTTTATTCACTGGAACCAATTTGGCATAAGAACATAAGAAGAGCCATGCTGAATCGGACCTCAGCCCATCTAGTCCAGCATTCTGTATCACACAGTGGCCCCCAGTTGTACACGGGGATCTCGAGCAGAAGGGAGGGCAAAACCCTGACCTGCTCCCGACCCCCACAACCAGTACCCAGGGGAAATCCTGCCTACCTCAACCAACACAGAGGTGGCACTTGAATGTCCTTTTCAGTAACTACCGATACACTTGGTATCCATGAATCTGTCTAATCCTGCCTTGAAGCTGTCCAGGCTGACCGCTGTCACAACCTCTTCTGGAAGTGAGTTCCATAACCCAATGACCCTCTGGGTGAAGAAATATTTCCTTTATTAGTCCTAATTTTCCTACCTTGGAGCTTCAGGAGTGCCCTCTAGTCCTAGTGTTTTGTGACAAAGAAAATACTTTTTCTTTATTCACCTTTTCTATCCCATGCATGATTTTATACACTTCGATCAAGTCACCTCTTAAACGCCGTCTTTCAAGGCTGAAAAGGCCAAGGCGTTGCAACCTGATTTCATAAGGGAGCCGCTCCATCCCTTGGATCATTCTTGTTGCCCTTTTCTGTACCTTTTCCAGTTCCGTTATATCCTTCTTAAGGTGCGGAGACCAGAATTGTACACAGTACTCCAAATGTGGCCTTACCATCGATTTGTAGAGAGGTAATACAACATTTGCTGACCTATTTTCGATTCCCTTTCTGATCATGCCTAGCATAGAATTTGCTTTTTTCACTGGGTTGACATCACAAACACCTGATATGTCCAAATTTGAATACTGCTAGGGCGGGGGGTGGAACTTGCTATTTTGGGAGTTGTAGTTGCTGGGATTGATAGTTCACCTACAATCAAAGAGCGTCCAAACTCCACCAACGATGGAATTGAACCAAACTTGGCACACGGAACTCCCATGACCAGCAGAAAATAATGGAAGGGTTTGGTGGGCATTGACCTTGAGTTCTGAAGTTGTAGTTCACCTAAATCGAGAGAGCATTGTGGACTCAAACAATGATGGATCTGGACCAAACTTGGCATGAATATTCAATATGCCCAAATGTGAGCACTAGGCCTGGGCAATCATGGTTCTAAATGGTTCTAAAGTACTTACAAAACTAAAGTTCTGGAGGTGAACACTAGGTGGCGCTGGTGCTTCCCTTCTACAGTGTTGCTAAAGTTTTGGTGGTGAACACTAGGTGGCGCTGGTGCTTTGCTTCTACAGTGTTGCTAAAGTTCTGATGGTGAACACTAGGTGGCGCTGGTGCTTTGCTTCTACAGTGTTGCTAAAGTTCTGGCGGTGAACACTAGGTGGCGCTGGTGCTTTGCTTCTACAGTGTTGCTAAAGTTCTGGTGGTGAACACTAGGTGGCGCTGGTGCTTTGCTTCTCCAGTGTTGCTAAAGTTCTGGCGGTGAACACTAGGTGGCGCTAGTGGTGCTTTGCTTCTACAGTGTTGCTCAAGTTCTGGTGTTGAACACTAGGTGGCGCTGGTGCTTTGCTTCTACAGTGTTGCTAAAGTTCTGGTGGTGAACACTAGGTGGCGCTGGTGCTTTACTTCTACAGTGTTGCTAAAGTTCTGGTGGTGAACACTAGGTGGCGCTGGTGCTTTGCTTCTACAGTGTTGCTAAAGGTCTGGTGGTGAAAACTAGGTGGCGCTGGTGCTTTGCTTCTACAGTGTTGCTAAAGTTCTGGCGGTGAAAACTAGGTGGCGCTGGTGCTTTGCTTCTACAGTGTTGCTAAAGTTCTCGTGGTGAACACTAGGTGGCGCTGGTGCTTTGTTTCTACAGTGTTGCTAAACTTTTGGTGGTGAACACTAGGTGGCGCTGGTGCTTTGTTTCTACAGTGTTGCTAAACTTTTGGTGGTGAACACTAGGTGGCACTGGTGCTTTGTTTCTACAGTGTTGCTAAAGTTTTGGTGGTGAACATTTCAGAACTCTAACAAAACTTTCAAAACTTCATTATTATTTCATTATTGGCAATTTTTAAGACAGAACCAATTAGGAACTGCCATTTATAATGAAATTTTGAAAGTTTTGTTAGAGTTCTGAAATGTTCACCACCAGAACTTTAGCAATACTGTAGAAGCAAAGCACCAGCGCCACCTAGTTTTCACCACAAGAACTTTAGTTTTGTAAGTACTTTAGAACCATCTAGAACCATGATTGCCCAGGCCTAGTGAGCACTGGTGGAATATGGGGAAAATATACCTTGGCATTTGGGAGTTGTAGTTGCTGGGATTTATAGTTCACCTACAAACAAATAGCATTCCAAACCCCACAAACAATAGAATTGGGACAAACTTCCCACGCAGAACCTCCTGCCTTGAAGGGACTCACTGGCATGAGACTTCCTTCAGCCTCACACGCTCTCCCTCACCCGCACATGCACACCACGCTGCCATGCGCCAAGCACTCCTGCTCTCCCCTCCCCGCTTAGAGTCTGACAAACAGCCCTCCCTTTGGCTGAGAGGCTGGCCAATCACAGCAGAAGAGGGCTTTTGGCGGAAGGATTCGCTGTCTGTTTCCAAAAAGAAAGAGGACAGGCGGCGAGATTTTCAGCCTTCTCTGCCAAAGAGGTTCCTAAGACCATCAGAAATATGTTTTCTAATGGTCTTTGGCGACCCTCCTGGAACCCCCTCATGATCCCTACAGAGGTCCCGACCCCCAGGTTGAGAAGCTGCTCTATATTCTTGGGTAGAAGATCTTCATCTCAATTCTGTTTGCTATTATTCATGGTTTTATTTATTTATTTTTATTATTATTTATTTACAGTATTTATAATCCGCCCTTCTCACCCCGCAGGGGACTCAGGGCAGATTACAATGTACATATACTGTACATGGCAAACATTCAATGCCATAGACACACAACACATATAGACAGACACTCAGAGGCTATTTAATATTCCTGCTCCTGGCCACCAGGGGGAGCTGTCGCTTCCTCATTTTTTGCATACTTCCTGGAGATTTTTATGGCCTCGTAAATCAGTTAAATTAGCCTCCCAACAAAGTGGTACCTAAATTTCCTACCTTATTTATTTTATTTTATTTATTTCGATTTACAGTATACCCGCCACTCACTGAAGGCTTGGGGCGGTTCACAATAAAAGAAACATACAAAACCCATCAGGTTGACAGATGCAACTGTCTTTCGGGCTGGCTTTGAACTCATGACCTTTCAGTCAGTAGAGATCTTAATGCAGCTGACTCCCAGCCAGCTGCGCCACAGTCCCGGTTTTGTGTATCCATACAATGCATGGTTTCATGCATCCACCAAGGAATGTTTCCTCTGCAGATTATGGGATTTATACTGCCTTACAATGGAAGAAGCACGGTATTATTTTCCAGCAGATCCTTCAACATGTGGGCCAGCGCGGTCAAGTCAGATACGGCTATGCTCTCTCGGAGCCCTTTCTCATAACTAATGGAGTGAAACAAGGTTGTGTTCTTGCACCAACCCTATTTACAATCTTCTTCAGCATGACGCTCCAAAGGGCTACGGCAGACCTCAAAGAATAAGAAGACGGCATATATATACGCTATCGTACTGATAGTAGCTTGTTCAACTTAAGCCGCCTGAGGGCTCGCACGAAGACTCTAAACTATCTAGTCCATGAGCTGCTTTTTGCTGACAATGCTGCCCTTGTGGCCCATTCAGAAGCAGCCCTGCAGCGCCTCACGTCCTGCTTTGCAACAGCTGCAGAGCTCTTTGGGCTGGAAGTCAGCCTGAAGAAAACGGAAGTCCTCTACCAGCCCGCATCACAGGAAGAACACCATCATCCCCACGTCAGCATAGGCACATCTGTGCTTAAGTCCGTTCAGCAGTTCACCTCCCTGGGAAGCATCATCTCTTCAGACGCCAAGATTGGCAAAGAGATAGATCACAGATTAGCAAAGGCATAGAGTGCATTTGGAAGGCTTCACAAAAGAGTCTGGAGCAACAAGCACCTGAGGCAACGCACCAAAGTCAGTGTGTACAGAGCTATCATACTGTCTATTCTCCTTTATGGGTCTGACACATGGATCACCTATCGCCAACACCTACGACTCCTCGAACACTTTCATCAGCGCTGTCTTCGCACAATCCTAAATATACACTGGACCGACTATGTGACGAATGTTGCTGTCCTTGAGCAAGTAGGGATCACCAGCATTGAGGCCATGCTATTGAGAACACAGCTGCGCTGGGCAGGGCACGTCTCTAGGATGGAGGACCACCGCCTCCCAAAGATACTACTCTATGGCGAACTAGCCACGGGTCAGCGCAAGAGAGGCGCCCCCAAAAAGAGATATAAGGACTCCCTGAAACAGCATCTCAGGCTCGGCCAGATTGATCACCAACAATGGTCCACCCTGGCCTCACATCGGGAGGCATGGAGACGCACTCTCCACAATGCTGCGGCCTCTTTCGAGAAATCACTTCAAATGAGTCTCGAAAAGAAATGACACCGCAGAAAGAACCACAACCTGGAAACGACATCACCCAAGGAGACTTTCGGCTGTGCTTTCTGCAACCGAACTTGCCTATCTCAGATTTGCCTTTTTAGTCATCAACACGCTTGTAAAAAGCATGGGATGAGTCCTTCCTAAAGAATCTTCATTCGCGAAGTAATGCTGAGAGAGAGAGAGAGATTATTCACAAAGAAAGGGGGAGGTGAAAAAGGGAAGATCTATTTTAATTTTTTGCAAAGCTCTCCGACAATCCTGGCAAACCGGCCTCTGTTGCTCTCTGCAAGAGAATGGCCCAAAGAAAAAGAAAGAAAGAAAGAAAAGAAACCATGCCCGGATCCCTTTTCTCTCCAAACAGCTGCAGAAAAGGCTGGGCTCCATTCCCTCCGTTCCCAGGAGAGGTTTTCGAGGAGGGGGCTCAATAAGGTTTCAAGCTCCTCTTCAGGCAAAAGGGTGAGAAAGTTCACAACACAACAGCCGAGAGAGCGCTTGACAGCCGGGTTGTCTCATATGCGCAGACAGCTGGGAACGAAAGCTCTCCTCCATCTCATTCCACTCCTTGGACCCACAGCATGTTGGCGCTCCAAGAGTGAAATGTTTTTGGGAACGGATTCCAAGGTCTAGGCATCCCTATGGCGCAATGGATAGCGCAACCAGTGTGCGGCTCAAGCATATCCAGAATTACAGATCCCTGCCAAAGAAAAACAGCTTTCCCAATGGCTATGGGTGCATCTTGCAGGGGCGGACTTTCCATTAGGCGAACTACGCGACAGCGTGGAGGCGACAGCGTGGGGCGCCGCGCCACCGTATCTCTGTGCTGCTGCCGTGCTGCGCCTACAGGTGCTTCTGGGCATGCACGGAGGTTTTACACGCATGCCCAGTGCCTACGGAGCTCCACTTGAACTTCGTAGGCACTGCGCATGCATGCAAAAATCTCAGCGCACATGCGCTGTGTCTATAGAACTCAAGTGAACTGCGTAGACACAGCGCATGCGCGCGGAGATTCCACGTGCATGCGCAATGCCCTCACTTGAGTTAGACACACACATGTACAGAAAAATCTGTAGACACAGTGTCTACAGAGCTCAAGTGAACTCGTAGACAAGGTGGATGCCCGCAGAGGCACTGGTGCATGCTCCACTTGAGCTACGTAGACACAGCACATGCGCGCGAAAATCTCCATGCACATGTGCTGTGTCTACAGAACTCAAGTGAACCCCGTAGGCACAGTGCATGCGCGCTGAGATTTTCACGCACATGCGCAGTGCCTACGGGGCTCAAGTGGAACTCTGTAGGCACTGGGCATGCGCACAAAACCTCCGTGCATGCCCAGAAGCGCCTGTAGGCGCAGCGCGGCGGCAGCACGGAGATACAGGCGGCGCGCTCGGGAGCCGCGGGGGGGGGCGCCAAAAATGTTTTCTTACCCCCCCCCCCCGGGAGAGCTCGAACCGCCCGTGGCATCTTGCATATTGATGCCAAGGGCCGAAAATCCAATTACTACTGGACTGCAAGTCACAGCATTCCTAGCTTATAACGTCAATGGCGAGGAATGCTGGGACTTGAAGTCCACTTAGCACAGTGTTTCTCAACCTTCCAAATGTTGCGACCCCTTAATACAGTTTCTCATGTCGTAGTGACCCCCAACCAGGGGCGGTCCTACAGGTAGGCCAAGGAAGCGGCCGCATGGGGCGCCATCTGGGAAGGGGCGAATTCCCCCACCCACTGGGCGCCGGCGCCAGACAGCGTCCTGGCCCTGCCGATGTTCCCCAGGCAGCGCCGCGGCTGCCTGCTTTTGGGCTCCGGTCTTGTGTGCTCCGACGCCACTTCTGAAGCTGGGGGGAGGGGCATGGTGCGGCCTGGCTCCGCCCCTCCCCCCGGCTTCAGCTCTCCCACAGCTTCTCCAGCCTTGCGGAGACAGTGCCAAGCCAGCATTGTGCTGTCTCTGCCACCGCTGCCTTGGCACTGCCCCCTCAAGGCTGGAGAAGCTGTGGGAGAACTAAAGCCAGGGAGGGGGCAGGGCATGGCATGGCCTGGCTCCTCCCCCGGCTTCGGCTCTCCCAGCAGCTGCTCCCAGGAGGCCACTATCCCCCAGACATTCTTTACTGTGTTCGCGTGTCATTTTGTGTCATTTTGGTTGGTGGTGTGCCCCCGGATTTTTTTAATGTTAAAAGTGTGCCGCGGCTCAAAAAAGGTTGGGAAACACTGGCATAGAGGACCGAAGCTTCCCTATGCCTGGTCTACACTGCAGAATGAATTGAGTTTGGTGCCACTTGAGCTGCGATAGAGTTCTAGGAGAGTGCAAACAACACTTCCCAGGATTCCATAGCAATGAGACCTTAAGTGGTGCCAAACTGTTTTTATTCCAAAGTATAGATGCATCCCATCTAGGCAAAAGTGGGATTTCCCCCTGCCTGCACTTTCTACTTGCATCTTGTGCACATATTTGATGGCGCAAAACAGGCTTCGCACTGGGATCCAGCCGCAGTGAGCGATTAGGGCTGTCAGCTTCAATGACGTTCTGCCAGGAGCAATCTCCGTCGTGTCATCTCCAATCACAGATGATTAAATCCCAATTCTCCAGGAACACATTTCCCTGCCAAAGCTGCCATCTCCCCCCCACACAGTGATTCCCCGAAGTTTCCGAGGTGCCGTTTGAGCAGGATGGGCTCAAGGGGCCAACCTCCTGCCGCATTTTCAGCACATTGGCTGAGGTCCAACGTGAACGGGGGGGTTCGTGGCTTGGATATCCATGGAAACGGTACCACGCACCCATTTTGCAGAATCACAGGGCAAGATCCCAAATGTGTGCATGAAGGATCCCACCACTAAGTCTGTTTCGCGCCATCCAACATTTGCACCAGGCCCGGATTACCCATAAGGCCAGACTAGGCCATGGCCTCGGGCGGCAGGTTTTGGGGGCAGCGGATTCGCCCCCGAAAACAAAAAAAAAGCCGCCCCCGCCTCGCGCGCTTTCCCCCGCCCCTCTCCCGAGAGAGTCACCATACCTCGCGAGAGGGCGCGGGGAGAGCGCTGCGAGGGGGCGGGGAGGACGGAATGGCGCCCTCCCCTCGCCTGGGCCGCCCCTTGCAAAGGAAGGAGGCGGCGAGGAGGAGGAAGGGAAGCTCCACCCCGCCGGCAGGAATACATGCATGCGCATGCATGCCCGCCAGCGGGCGTCCCTTCCTCCTCCTCCTCCTGGCTGCCTCCTTCCTTTGCAAGGGGGGCGGCCCAGGCGGCGAGGAGGGCGGGACTTCCCTTCCTCCTCATGCCTTCCTTTCGGTCCCGGGAGGAGGAGGAGGCGGCGGACGGAAGCAGTGCCGCGCGCCTTCCGTCCACCTCCTCCTCCTCCTTCCGCGACCGAAAGGAAAGCGCAAGGTGACCGGAAGCTGCGGGGCCGGCGCCGCGCGGCTTCCGTCCACCTCTCGGCCCTCCTTCCGGTTGCGGGAGGAGGAGGTGACAGAAGCCGCACGGCACCGGCCGCTTCTCCTCCTCCTCCCGCGAACGGAAGGAGGGCGCGAGTAGGCAACGGAAGCCGCACGGCCGGGGCTGCTGCCGCACATGCGCAGCAGTGCCCTGAGGGCAGGGCCGTAGCCAGGATTTTGTTTCGGAGGGGGCTGAGTTTGTTTCGGGGGGGGGCTGAGACTGGGTGGAAGAGGGTCTACCCTAGCAAACCTTTTGTATTGTTATCCCAATAACCCCATGAATGTGGGATATAATGAGCATGGTGATCAGATCATGATATGAATAAACATAACAGTTTAAATAATGTACCAGTAAGGCCTTTTCATGACCATCCTGAGAATTTCGGGGCTGAAGCCCCCTTAGCCCCCCCCCTGGCTACATGCCTGCCTGGGGGCGTGGCTTCCCGTGCCCTGGGGGGGCGGCGCGGGGCGTCTTGGCCTCGGGCGGCCGAAGATGATAATCCGGGCCTGATTTGCACAAGATATGGGTTGAAAGAGCTATCGGGGAGAAATCCTACTTTTGTTGAGATGAGGTCGGGGTGCATCTAGGTTGTGGATTGAGAGCCGTTGGACACCATTTACGGCTTATTGTTATGGATTCCTGGGAGCTGTATCATGGAATCCTAGAGTTGGAAGAGACCTGGTGGGCCAATACAACTCATCGTCATTGACTTCTGCAATGGAACAAGAAGAGCTAGGCTACTGACAGCTTGCTCTCTGAGGCAAAATACTACCCATCAGAAGTGGTGATGGTCCTCAACCAAGCATGTAGAACCATAATGTCAAAGAATCATAGAACCGTAGAGTTGGAAGAGACCTTGTGGGCCACCCAGTCGAACCCCATTCTGCCAAGAAGCAGGAAAATCGCATTCAAAGCACTCCCGACAGATGGCCATCCAGCCTTTGCTCCCTCCAGGTATTTTGGACTTCAACTCTCATAATTCCTAACACCCTACTCCAGGGGTCGGGAACCTTTTTGACTCAGAGAGCAATGAAAGCAAAATATTTGGGAATTTATTTCAGTGAGAGCCATATAATATATATAATCTATTTTAAGACTGAATTCAACTCAATATGAGTACATACGTAAATACGATGAGAAAAGGATTCCCCCTTTTGCAGAATGACGGGACACTTCAGACCTGGCTCTGCAAAAGGCATGCTCAGGACTCTGGGAAGGAAGAGAAGGCGGAAGGAAGGAAGGGGGAAAGAAAGAAAGAAAGAAAGAGGAAATAAAGGAGGGAGGGGAGAGGAAGAAAGAAAAGAAGAATGAACTATGGAAAAGGAAGAAAAGAAAAGGAGGAGAGACAAGGAGGAGAAAAGAAAGAAGGAAATGGGAAGGGAGGAAAGGAAAGGGTTGGGAAAAGAAAGGAAAGGGATTGAGGAAAAAGTGAAATAATGAAGGGGAAAGAAGAAAAGAAAGAAGGGGAGAGAGGGGGAAGTGAAAAGAAAGGAAGGAAAAGGAAAGGAAGACTTGGGGGAAAGAATAGAAGAGGAAGGAAGGAAGAGGGAGGGAGAATGGAGGAAAGAAGGAAGGGGAGAGAGGGAGGGAAAAGGAAGGAGAGAAGGGTGAAGGGGGAGAAAGGAAGGAAGGAAGAGTGAGAATGGAGGAAAGAAGGAAAGGGAGAGAGGGAGGAAAAGGAAGGAGAGAAGGAGAAGGAAAGGTTGAAGGGGAGAAAGAAAGGAAGGAAGAGGAAAGAAGGAAGAGGGAGAATGGAGCAAAGAAGGAAGGGGAGAGAGGGAGGGAAAAGGAAGGAGAGAAGGAGAAGGAAAGGGTGAAGGGGGAGAAAGGAAGGAAGGAAGAGGAAGGAAAGAAGGAAGGAAGGAAGGGGGAGAATGGAGGAAAGAAGAAAGGGGAGAGGGGGAGGGAAAAGGAACGAGAGAATGAGAAGGAAAGGTTAAAGGGGAGAAAGAAAGGAAGGAAGAGGGAGAATGGAGGAAAGAAGGAAAGGGAGAGAGGGAGGGAAAAGGAAGGAGAGAAGGAGAAGGAAAGGTTGAAGGGGAGAAAGGAAGGAAGGAAGAGGAAAGAAGGAAGAGGGAGAATGGAGGGAAGAAGGAAGGGGAGAGAGGGAGGGAAAAGGAAGGAGAGAAGGGTGAAGGGGAGAAAGGAAGGAAGGAAGAGTGAGAATGGAGGAAAGAAGGAAGGGGAGAGAGGGAGGGAAAAGGAAGGAGAGAAGGAGAAGGAAAGGTTGAAGGGGAGAAAGAAAGGAAGGAAGAGGAAAGAAGGAAGAGGGAGAATGGAGGAAAGAAGGAAGGGGAGAGAGGGAGGGAAAAGGAAGGAGAGAAGGGTGAAGGGGAGAAAGGAAGGAAGGAAGAGTGAGAATGGAGGAAAGAAGGAAAGGGAGAGAGGGAGGGAAAAGGAAGGAGAGAAGGAGAAGGAAAGGTTGAAGGGGAGAAAGAAAGGAAGGAAGAGGAAAGAAGGAAGAGGGAGAATGGAGGAAAGAAGGAAGGGGAGAGAGGGAGGGAAAAGGAGGGAGAGAAGGAGAAGGAAAGGGTGAAGGGGAGAAAGGAAGGAAGGAAGAGGGAAGGAAGGAAGGAAGGAAGGAAGGAAGGAAGGAAGGAAGGGGGAGAATGGAGGAAAGAAGGAAGGGGGAGAGGGAAGGAAAAGGAAGGAGAGAAGGAGAAGGAAAGGGTGAAGGGGAGAAAGGAAGGAAGGAAGAGGAAGGAAGGAAGGAAGGAAGGAAGGAAGGAAGGAAGGAAGGAAGGAAGGAAGGAAGGAAGGGGGAGAATGGAGGAAAGAAGAAAGGGGAGAGGGGGAGGGAAAAGGAACGAGAGAATGAGAAGGAAAGGTTAAAGGGGAGAAAGGAAGGAAGGAAGAGGGAGAATGGAGGAAAGAAGGAAAGGGAGAGAGGGAGGGAAAAGGAAGGAGAGAAGGAGAAGGAAAGGTTGAAGGGGAGAAAGGAAGGAAGGAAGAGGAAAGAAGGAAGAGGGAGAATGGAGCAAAGAAGGAAGGGGAGAGAGGGAGGGAAAAGGAAGGAGAGAAGGAGAAGGAAAGGGTGAAGGGGGAGAAAGGAAGGAAGGAAGAGGAAGGAAGGAAGGAAGAGTGAGAATGGAGGAAAGAAGAAAGGGGAGAGGGGGAGGGAAAAGGAACGAGAGAATGAGAAGGAAAGGTTAAAGGGGAGAAAGAAAGGAAGGAAGAGGGAGAATGGAGGAAAGAAGGAGAGGGAGAGAGGGAGGGAAAAGGAAGGAGAGAAGGAGAAGGAAAGGTTGAAGGGGAGAAAGAAAGGAAGGAAGAGGAAAGAAGGAAAAGGGAGAATGGAGCAAAGAAGGAAGGGGAGAGAGGGAGGGGAAAGGAGGGAGAGAAGGAGAAGGAAAGGGTGGAGAAAGGAAGGAAGGAAGAGGAAGGAAGGAAGTGGGAGAATGGAGGAAAGAAGGAAGGGGGAGAGGGAGGGAAAGGGAAGGAGAGAAGGAGAAGGAAAGGGTGGAGAAAGGAAGGAAGGAAGAGGAAGGAAGGAAGGAAGGAAGGAAGGAAGGAAGGATGGAGGAAAGAAGGAGAGGGAGAGAGGGAGGGAAAAGGAAGAAGAGAAGGAAAGGGTGAAGGGAGAGGAAGGAAGGAAGGAAGAGGAAAGAAGGAAGAGGGAGAATGGAGCAAAGAAGGAAGGGGAGAGAGGGAGGGAAAAGGGAGGAGAGAAGGAGAAGAAAAGGGTGAAGGGGAGAAAAAAGGAAGGAAGGAAGGAAGGAAGGAAGGAAGGAAGGAAGGAAGGAAGGAAGGAAGAGGGAGAATTGAGGAAAGAAGGAAGGGGGAGAGGGAGGGAAAAGGAAGAAGAGAAGGAAAGGGTGAAGGGAGAGAAAGGAAGGAAGGAAGAGGAAAGAAGGAAGAGGGTGAATGGAGGAAAGAAGGAAGGGGAGAGAGGGAGGGAAAAGGAAGGAGAGAAGGAGAAGGAAAGGGTGAAGGGGAGAAAAAGGAAGGAAGAGGAAGGAAGGAAGGAAGGAAGGAAGGAAGGAAGGAAGGAAGAGGGAGAATGGAGGAAAGAAGGAAGGGGGAGAGGGAGGGAAAAGGAAGAAGAGAAGGAAAGGGTGAAGGGGAGGAAGGAAGGAAGGAAAGGAAGGAAGGAAGGAAGAGGGTGAATGGAGGAAAGAAGGAAGGGGAGAGAGGGAGGGAAAAGAAAGGAGAGAAGGAGAAGGAAAGGTTGAAGGGGAGAAAGAAAGGAAGAAGTAAGGAAGAGGGAGAATGGAGGAAAGAAGGAAGGGGGAGAGGGAGGGAAAAGGAAGGAGAGAAAGAAAGAATGGAAGAGGAAGAGCTGCATGCTGGGAAACCGAGGCCCGGCCTGCTCTGGAGAGCCAGATGCAATCATGAAAAGAGCCACATCTGGCTCCCGAGCCATAGGTTCCTGACCCCTGCCCTACTGGCTGTTAGGAATTGTGGAAGTTGAAGTCCAGAACACCAAGAGGGCCTGGTTTAGATGCACAGCTGGACTCAACAGCTTGCCGTCAAAGCATTTTTGGACGGCTCAGCTAACTGCATCTACACTGTAGAATGAATGCAGTTTGACACCACGCCACAATGTTGTGCAGATTTGCAAGGTCTTTAGCCCTCCTTGACCCAGAGTGTTGCTGTCCCAGCAAACTACAGCTCCCAGGATTCCATAGAATTGCCCCATGGAGGTTCAAGTTGTGTCAAACTGCATCCATTCCACGTATTGTTGATTTTATGAGAGGCTGCGGGCTGGTGGAGATTTGAACATGGGCCGCAATTGGCCCCCGGGCCGAAATTTGGGCATGGCTCCCAGGGAACAAAAGAAGACGGGAAGTGAGTAGCGGGGGACTTCCAGATTTCTGGAAAGGGAACTCAAGTGACCAGCTCCGGTCCCTTCCCTCCCCCGGCTCCAACCCCTTCCTTCCCACCCTTTGCCTCCCCGCCAAGACATTTCCTCCGCATGACAACAACGTCTCCATTTCAGGGCTGTGAAAAAGATCTGCTTGTGCAGCCAAGCCCCCATCCCCTCCTCCCCGATCCTTGGCATGCAGCTCCCTATGGAGCGTCTGGAAATTTACACCATGAAGTCTGCCGGGGCCGAAACATCTGCCACTCATTCTCCCCATCCGTTGCCCGTGGCCGCAGTTGCTGCCCGGACCCCAACCCCGCTACTGACACGGAGGCCGACAACACTCTGTGACCTTCCAAGGAGACTCAGGCCGCGGTGCAATGTTGCGGAGCATGAGTCCCCAATGCGCTTACACTGGGTCAAGTGGAAGATTGTTGCTTCCTTTTTTCCCAAGGGCAAGGAGTGTCCTTCTGCAAGTCACAGTTGCCTCGGGGGATTTCCTACGGCTCTTGCAGACCAGGCGTCAAAGCGGTGTCAAACTGCATTCGTTCCACACTGTAGAGACCCTCAGTGTTTCCCAACCGCTGTTCTGCGGCACACTACTGTTCCGTGACGGATCATCTCGTGTGCCGCGAAAAACGTCTCCCCCCCCTTTCTCCCGTTCCTGCCGAACTCCTGCTGCTTGGGGGAGGAGGAGGAAGGGCCAGGCGGCGGCAAAGAAAAAGAAGAAGGGGCCGGGGCGCCGCCTCCTTCGGCCGTTTCCCCAGCCAGCCTCCAATCAAGGGAGGGAGGAGGGAAGTGTGACGTCGCTCGGGCCTTGCCACCTTCCCAGCAGCAGAAGCTTGCTCGTGCCTGATTGAGTCATGGCGGGAGTCATGGCAGAGAGCGGCCCTCTTTCCCGGCGCCGCTCTCCCCCATGACTCCGACCCCTCGCTAGCTGAAGCCGCGCGGAGGAGGAGCCCAGCCCACTGAAGCCCGTCCACAGCTCATGCTCCTCCTCCTCTGCGCGGCCTCAGCGAGCGAGGGGCTGGAGTCATGGCGGAAAGCGGCGTCGGGGACAGGGAATTGCCTACTTCTCCCTCTACCCTGCCACCCCTTTCGCCCATGAGCTGCTATCCGTGGCAATGGGAGCAGTTGAGGCTGGCGGCGGGACCCTGGGCTGGACCCTGGGCTTGGTGGCGGCCCTCGGCCTGCTCTACTGCCTGAGGGGCCCACTTGCCAAATTTGGTCCAGATCCATCATTGTTTGAGTCCACAGTGCTCTCTGGATGTAGGTGAACTACAACTCCAAAACTCAAGATCAATTAACTATATGTATTACTGTGTTAGAGTGTCATTTTGTGTCATTGTAGTTGGTGGTGTTCCCCCAGATTTTTTTTTAATGTTAAAAGTGTGCCACAGCTCAAAAAGGGTTGGGAAACACTGCTCAAGAACCCTCCTTCTGCTATGTCTAGGGCAGTGTTTTTCAACCTTTTTTGAGCCGCGGCACATTTTTTACATTTGCAAAATCCTGGGGCACACCACCAACCAAAATGACAAAATGACACTCTAACACAGTAATACATATAGTTAATATGTTTTATTTATTTATTTATTATTTCGCATTTGTCTGTCGCCCCAACGGCTCGGGCGACTTACAACAGTTAAGTAAAATACAATTGCCAGATAACTCATAAACCACAGTAATACCATTAAGATGGAATTACAATTAGAACAGTTGAAACAACAAATGGAGTCGCAGTGTGCTGACAGCTAGGCAGTGTGAGCTACAGTCTAACTAACTCTGAAGGCTTGTTGGAACAGCAATGTCTTGACTGCTCTCCTGAACGGGAGGAGGCCCTGGGTGGCACGGATGCCGGCGGGCAGTGCGTTCCACATGGTAGGGGCTGCAACAGAGAAAGCCCGCCGGCGGGTTGCGGGCAGATGGTAGGTCCTCACATTTGGGATGACCAGGAGGTTTAGCTCTTCGGAGCGCAGTGATCTGGTGGGATGATATGGGACAAGGCGGTCCCGCAGGTACACTGGCCCCAGACCATGTAAGGCCTTAAAAGTCAGGACTAACACTTTGAAGGCAATCTGGCATTCAATTGGGAGCCAGTGCAGTTCGTGCAGGATTGGCGTGATGTGGTGGCCAATCGGGACCCCCGCCAGCTTGAGTCTCCGGATTACCAACAGAGGAAGGCCAATGTAAAGAGCGTTACAGTAGTCCAGCCTCGAGATGACCGTGGCTTGGATCACTGTGGCTAAGTCGCGCCCGGGACAAATAGGGGGCCAGCTTCCTTGCCTGGCGAAGATGGAAAAAATGCTACCCTGCTGGCGTTGGAGACCTGGGTCTCCATCGACAACAGGGGTCAGGGGTTACTCTAAGCTCTTAACAGAGGGCGACAGACATAATGTCACGCCGTCCAGGGTTGGAAGCTGAACATCCCTACAGCCCGGAGGACCCAGCCACAGGATCTCCGTCTTTGCCGGATTCACCTTCAACCTACTGGCTCGCAGCCATCCAGTGACGGCCTCAAGGCAACGATGGAAATTATCGGGTACGGATTCGAGGCTGTGAAACCTGGGCCTGTTTCGATGAACACAACAAATATATGACGTCCTCTCACATATTTATACATGGCTATCATGTCTTCCCTCAGCCTTCTCTTCTTCAGGCTAAACATGCCCAGCTCTTCAAGCCGCTCCTCATAGAGCTTGTTCTCCAGACCTTGGTGAAATGTCACCCTGAGTGAAACTTGTTTCCAGTTAACTATGGATGTCATGAAGCTGTTATAAACAGTTTCTTGGGGGGGAGGGGGAGGCTATCGAAAAATCCAGTAAAATAGTTTTTTTTTTAAAAAAATTCCACGTGGAGAGGCTCAATTTATTTCTTGGAAACCTGTGAGGGGGCTGCTAGGAGGGGGGGGGGGAGTGCCAATTTCCCACGGCACACCTGATGATCGCTCATGGCACAGTAGTGTGCCACGGCACACTGGTTGGGAAACACTGGTCTAGGGAGATTTAACCTTGGACTATAAATCCCACCTTATTTCCTTCCTTCCTTCCTTCCTTCATAGCCAGCTTTAAATTTTTCTCCCTAAATTAAGATTCAGCATCATATATTAAAAGTTCAGGTGGCAACTCAAGCCCCATCTACACTGCCACATAAAACCCAGATTATCTGCTTTGAACTGCATTATATGGCAGTGTAGACCCCGTCTTGGAGTGCACCAACACTGTAGAATGAATGTCGTTTCGTAGAATCATTGAATCCTAGAGTTGGAAGAGACCTCACGGCCCATCCAGTCCAACCTCATTCTGCCAAGAAGCAGAAAAATCGCATTCAAAGCACCCCCGACAGATGGCCATCCAGCCTCTCCAGCCATCCAGTTTGTCACCACTTGATTGGCCATGGCTCAAGGCTATGGGATTCTGGGAATTGTAGCTTGGTAAGACCCCAACCGTGTTTGGCCAAGAAGGTCAAAGACCCTATAGAACAGGGGTGGGCAATTATTTTTTCCAAGGGGCCACACGAGAGCCAAAAAATATTATGGAGGGCCACACCTAAAGACAGAACTACATTCTAATCTACATTATTTATTTATTTACTATATTTACTATATATTACACATCATTAATACTAACATATTAATATATCAGAAATATTCATATAATATTAATATCATAATTATTGTGGTGACCTCCCGGGGAGGGGAGACAGCGTCACCCCTTTCCCTTCAGTTCTCCCATAACGTCCAGCCTTGAGGGTCTTGCCAAACAAGCATTGTGCCCGCTATGCCACCGCTGGCACGCCGCCCCTCAAGGCTGTAATGGCCGCCCGGGAGGGAGGCGGGCCACGCCGCGCCATGCCCTGACCCCTCCCGGCTTCAGTTCTCCGCACCGCCGGCTTTGGGAGGGCACCTCTTGCGCACCTTTCTGCTAGGCCTCTCCAAGGAGGGGAGGGAAGAGTCCCAGAGGCGTGGCTAAGCGCCCCGCGTCAGCTCTGATGCGTCGGGCTAGCCACGCCTCTGGGGCTCTTCCCCTCCCTTCAACAACAGGAGGGAGGAGGAAGAGTCCCAGAGGCATGGCTAAGCGGCGAGAGGCGCGCCCCAGTCCTTCTTTTTCTTCGCCGCACGCCTCTGGGACTCTTCCTCCTCCCTCCCTTGGAAGCCTAGCAGGAGTTTGGCAGGAGGAGGGGGAAGGAATGCGATTTCTCGCGGCACACCTGATGATTGCTCACGGCACACAGTGTGCCCACGGCTTACATTGAGCTTACTGTACATTAACCGACATCATTAATACGAACGTCTTACAATCGAAATGTCATATAATATTTATATCATAGTATACTATATATATATAGACATTATAATATATTGACATTATAATATATTGAAATTATAATATAATATAACATTATTTATTATATTATTATTATATTATTATAAAATTATTATAAAATAATAATAAAAACCACTTAAATTAAATTAAATTAAATTTCAAGAGGACAAGGTGCGAACCAAGATGAAGGCTGACATCCTCAAGAGAGGAAGGATCCCAAGATGGAATGGCCCAATGGACCCAGCCCAGAGGATGGCAAAGCGGACCCAGCCGCCGCCGCAGCTGAGGAGAGCACAGCAGCAGGCGATTGGAGGCTGCAGGCCTCCGCCCGCTCTCACCCCCAGCTGATTGCCCTGTTATGGAGTGCCTGCCATCCCTGGAGGCCAAGGGGAAGGGGTGCCGCTGCCGCCATCCCATCGCGGGCTGTGCGGGGCCTGAGTCGGCAGACAGGCCGGAGGAGTGGTGGCTTTGGAGTGCCTCCCATTCCTGGAGGCGATCCGGGCCTGCAGGGGGAGCACTCGGCAATCTGAGGTAGCTGATCGCCCTGGCGACCCGGAAGACGGTCAAGTCTTCCGGAGCGCCAGGGGCGATTGGCCCCCGCAGGTCGCCAAGTGCTCCCGCTGCAGGCCCGGATCACCTCCAGGAATGGGAGGCACTCCAAAACCGCCGCTCCTCCGGCCTGTCTGCCGACACAGGCCCCACACAGCCCGTGATGGGCTGGTGGCAGTGGCACCCCTTCCTCTTGGCCCCGCCCCTGACGCCCTTCTCCCCGGGCCGGACAGAATTGGCTGCTGGGCCGGATCCGGCTCGTGGGCCGTAGGTCGCCCACCCCTGCTATAGAACTACAACTGCCACAACTTCATAGCATTGGGCCATATGGCAATGAAAGTGATACCAAACTACATTCATTCCCCAGATGTACCTTCAGAGCAGACTGTTACAAAAGTCACCAGCCACTACTGGCTGCAGTCACACAACCGTACATTTCACACCAAGCCCCCTTATATATGATAATATCATCCAGATATTTTCATGTCACATGCCGAGAGGCAGAAGCATTGAATGGAAATCCTTGCCTTCTAACAGGTCCAGGACTGCGTCGGAGCTGTAGCGCTTTCCTGCCCTGTTTGCGGCCACACAGCAGTAGACTCCTGCGTCGCTCTCTTGCACATCGATGATCTGGAGGACGCCGTTTGGGAGGACGATAAACCTGCAGAAAGTGAAACACATCAGGAGGCCACTCAGGGCCAGATTAGCGGCCTGTGCCGCCCAAGGCCGCCCGGTCTAAACGCTGCCCCCCTGGGGACGGGGCCTCTTGCGGGGGGGGCGGGGCCGGCGTGACGCGCAAAGGCGCCGCCGGAACTCCCGCCCCTAGGGCGACTCACGCGGCTTCCCCCGCTGCCGCGCGCTGCACCGGCGCACCTCCTCCCTTCACTGAAGGAAGGAGTGGCGCCCGCCCACGTGGGGCGCGGCAGGAGAAGCCGCGTGAGTTGCCCTAGGGCGTGACTTCCGGCGGCGCCTTGTACGTCACGCCGGCAGCGGCTCCGCCCCTCCTCCCTTCAGTGGAGGGGGGCGGAACCGGCGAGAAAGAGAAGGCGCCACTGGAAGTCCCGCCCCTAGGGAGACTCACGCGGCTTTCCCCACCGCGGCCGCGCTCGCACCGGCGCACCTCCTCCCTTCACTGAGGGATGGAGTGGTGCCCGCCCGCCGCATCAATCGCCCTAGGGGCGGCGGGACTTTCCCCCGCCTCCTTGTCCCACGGGCGGGCGCCACTCCTTCCTTCACCCCTTCCTTTAGGGCCGGAAATGCCGCCCCCAAAATCCACCGCCCGAGGCCATGGCCTAGTCTGGCCTTATGGGTAATCCGCCCAAGAGGCCACTTCTCCACCATGCTGAATGGAACCAAAATGTCAATTCCTACCATGCTCCTTTAAACCACCCCTTTGAAGGCTATGCCTGTATTCCTCGGACATCTCACCTGTCTCCTGAAGAAACTTCGACTCCGTCCTTCTCCCAGGAGATCGCCGGCGGAGGCAGCCCTTCGATCCGACACTCAAAGCGAGCCATGCCATTCTCTTGCACTGTTTGGGACTCTGGATGGCGAAAGAATGGGGGCAAACCTGGAGAAAAAATAACGGCAGAGAGCGGAGAAGTTGAGGAGCAGGAGAAAATTGAAGGGAGACCCATTGCACAGGTCTTTTTCGGAAAATCGGGAACGTATTTCCCCGGAAACCAAGCAAGAATGTTGTTGAAGGGATGCCAACATGGACTGGCATCCTCTTGAACAATGACAAGTGAAATGGCTAAACTTATGCACTTGACACTGCTCACTACAGCAGTGACTATGTGATGAATGTTGCTGTCCTTGAGCAAGCAGGGATCACCAGCGTTGAGGCCATGTTATTGAGAACACAGCTGCGCGGGGCAGGACACGTCTCTAGGATGGAGGACCACCGCCTCCCAAAGATACTACTCTACGGTGAACTCACCACGGGTCAGCACAAGAGAGGCGCCCCCAGAAAGAGATATAAGGACTCCCTGAAACATCTCAGACTCGACTAGATTGATCACCAACAATGGTCCACCCTGGTCTCACATCGGGAGGCATGGAGACGCACTATCCACAATGCTGCGGCCTCTTTCGAGAAGACACACCGAATGGGTCTCGAAGAGAAACGACAATGCAGAAAGAACCACAACTTGGAAACAACATCACCCAAGGAGACTTTCTGCTGTGCTTTCTGCAACTGGACTTGCCTATCTCAGATTGGCCTTTTTAGTCATCAACACGCTTGTAAAAAACGTGGGATGAATCCTTCCTAAGAATCTTCGTTCGCGAAGTAATGCCGAGAGAGACTACTACTACACTACACAAACTATTATCCCTGGTTTTGTGATTCCATGATAAGTTACTGCAGTTACTGGAATAATAATAATAATCCAACTGCAAAGGCTCTGGCATAAACTATGCACAGGTGGTCCCAGTGGTTATTGGCACACTGGGTGCCGTGCCAAAAGATCTCAGCCAGCATTTGGAAACAATAAACATGGACAATATCACGATCTGTCAACTGCAAAAGGACAAAGGCCACCTGACTTGGATCTGCGTTCATCATTCGGAAATACATCACACAGTCCTAGACGCTTGGGAAGTGTTCGACTTGTGATTTTGTGATACGAAATCCAGCATATAGATCTTGTTTGCTGTGACATACTGTGGTTTTGTGTCAGTAAAATACTAATAATTGGTTCTGGTGGTGAACATTTCAGAAGTCTTACAAATCTTTCAAAATTTCCTTATAAATGGCAGTTCCTAATTGGTTCTGTCTTAAAGAACATAAGAACATAAGAACATAAGAAGAGCCAAGCTGAATCGGACCTCAGCCCATCTAGTCCAGCATTCAGTATCACACAGTGGCCCACCAGTTGTACACGGGGATCTCGAGCAGAAGGAGGGCAAAACCCTGACCTGCTCCCGACCCCCCACAACCAGTACCCAGGGAAATCCTGCCTACCTCAACCAACTTCAAGGTGGCACTTGAATGTCCTTTTCGGTAACTAGAAATCGCCAATGAAATAATAATGAAGTTTTGAAAGTTTTGTCAAGAGTTCTGAAATGTTCACCACCAGAACTTTAGCAACACCGTAGAAGCAAAGCACCAGCGCCACCTAGTGTTCACCACCAGAACTTTAGCAACACTATAGAAGCAAAGCACCAGCGCCACCTAGTGTTCACCACCAGAACTTTAGCAACACTGTAGAAGCAAAGCACCAGCGCCACCTAGTGTTCACCACCAGAACTTTAGCAACACTGTAGAAGCAAAGCACCAGCGCCACCTAGTGTTCACCACCAGAACTTTAGCAACACTGTAGAAGCAAAGCACCAGTGCCACCTAGTGTTCACCACCAGAACTTTAGCAACACTGTAGAAGCAAAGCACCAGCGCCACCTAGTGCTCACCACCAGAACTTTAGCAACACTGTAGAAGCAAAGCACCAGCGCCACCTAGTTTTCACCACCAGAACTTTAGCAACACTGTAGAAGCAAAGCACCAGCGCCACCTAGTGTTCACCACCAGAACTTTAGCAACACTGTAGAAGCAAAGCACCAGCGCCACCTAGTGCTCACCACCAGAACTTTAGCAACACTGTAGAAGCAAAGCACCAGCGCCACCTAGTGCTCACCACCAGAACTTTAGCAACACTGTAGAAGCAAAGCACCAGCGCCACCTAGTGTTCACCACCAGAACTTTAGCAACACCGTAGAAGCAAAGCACCAGCGCCACCTAGTGTTCACCACCAGAACTTTAGCAACACTATAGAAGCAAAGCACCAGCGCCACCTAGTGTTCACCACCAGAACTTTAGCAACACTGTAGAAGCAAAGCACCAGCGCCACCTAGTGTTCACCACCAGAACTTTGCAGCAACACTGTAGAAGCAAAGCACCAGTGCCACCTAGTGTTCACCACCAGAACTTTAGCAACACTGTAGAAGCAAAGCACCAGCGCCACCTAGTGTTCACCACCAGAACTTTAGCAACACTGTAGAAGCAAAGCACCAGTGCCACCTAGTGCTCACCACCAGAACTTTAGCAACACTGTAGAAGCAAAGCACCAGCGCCACCTAGTGCTCACCACCAGAACTTTAGCAACACTGTAGAAGCAAAGCACCAGCGCCACCTAGTGTTCACCACCAGAACTTTAGCAACACTGTAGAAGCAAAGCACCAGCGCCACCTAGTGCTCACCACCAGAACTTTAGCAACACTGTAGAAGCAAAGCACCAGCGCCACCTAGTGTTCACCACCTGAACTTCAGTTTTGTAAGTACTTTAGAACCATTTAGAACCATGATTGCCCAGGCCTAGTCAACACACCTTTGAAACAGTGATAAACTCTTGTTTTATTGCAGTGGGTGCAGGGAATACTCACTTGCAACACGAAGCGTGACGGTTTGCCCTGCGACCGAACCCAACGGTCCATGCGAGATGCAGGAGTAGTTGCCCTCCACGGCGCTTTCTCTGAGAGACATGTCCTCCTCCGAAGCTGCGTATGCGGACGAGACAAACAAAGAGCCATTGGGGAGAACATGGAGGTTGTCTTCTTCTCCTGAGAGGGGAAGTCCATTTTTTCTCCAGGAAATATTGAAGACTTGCTCGACAGGAGACAGGCTGCAGCCCAATTCCAGTGTCTGGTTTGGCTCCAACATCGCCTGGGTAGGGCCAAGGCCACAGCTCAGGTCCAAAGATGGTATCCCTGCAACAAAAGCATACATGTTTCTCACAGGCAAGAATGCATTGACTGTAACCCTATTGTGCAAACCTGGCGTAAAAATACAGTTCTAATGGACATGTGGTCACACACTTGCCAAAGGATTGAATGGATGGTGATGTGGAACTTAAGGGACATGCTGAAGAAGCTGAATCATGACCGTGTGCCAATCATGACGAGGGTTGCATCATTTATTTTTTTGTCCCTGGTTGACGACGCGCAAGCAATGGGTGTAAAAGAGGGCAGGAAGCATGTGTTCTTTCTCTCGCCATGATTCTCTTGCTTCTTGCCATACATTGTTACCTACATCAGTGTTTCCCAACCTTTTTTGAGCTGTGGTACACTTTTAACATTAAAAAAATCCGGGGGCACACCACCAGCCACAATGACACAAAATGACACTCTAACACAGTAATACATATAGTTAATTGCTGATTTCTAGTCTGATTTTAAATAACTGTTTACTGGGGAGTTGTCCTTCTCCTCTTAGGGCGCTTGTGCCCGCTTTGTGCTGGTCTGTGACTGTAATAAAGTTTTGATTGATATAGTTAATTGACCTTGGGTTTTGGAGTTGTAGTTCACCTACATCCAGAGAGCACTGTGGACTCAAACAATGATGGATCTGGACCAAATTTGGCAAGTGGGCCCCTCAGGCAGTAGAGCAGGCCGAGGGCCGCCACCAAGCCCAGGGTCCAGCCCAGGGTCCCGCCGCCAGCCTCAACTGCTCCCATTGCCACGGGTAGCAGCTCATGGGCGAAAGGGGTGGCAGGGTAGAGGGAGAAGTAGGCAATTCCCTGTCCCCGACGCCGCTTTCCGCCATGACTCCAGCCCCTCGCTCGCTGAGGCCGCGCAGAGGAGGAGGAGCATGAGCTGTGGACGGGCTTCAGTGGGCTGGGCTCCTCCTCAACGCGGCTTCAGCTAGCGAGGGGTCGGAGTCATGGGGGAGAGCGGCGCCGGGAAAGAGGGGCGCTCTCCGCCATGACTCCCGCCATGACTCAATCAGGCACGAGCAAGCTTTTGCTGCTGGGAAGGTGGCAAGGCCCGAGCGACGTCACACTTCCCTCCTCCCTTCCTCGATTGAAGGCTGCTGGGGAAACGGCCGAAGGAGGCGGCGCCCCGGCCCCTTCTTCATTTTCTTTGCCGCCGCCCGGCCCTTCCTCCTCCTCCTCCTCCCCCAAGCAGCAGGAGTTTGGCAGGAGGGGGAGAAAGGGGGGGAGACGTTTTTCACAGCACACGAGATGATCCGTCACGGAATAGTAGTGTGCTGCGGCACAGCGGTTGGGAAACACTGACCTACATCACTAGTATATCTCGGTATATGCTATTGACTGATAGATTGGGGGATCCTGATGCGAGTCTAGTAAATACCGTGTTTCCCCGATAGTAAGACACCCCCGATTGTAAGACGTATCGGGGGTGTCAGGGGGGTCGGCTAATATAAGCCGTACCCCGAAAGTAAGCCATACTTTGCCACCGCCGTGCCGCCACGCCGCCGCCGGCGCAACCGGCCCATCGGCCACGGCACACCTCCGCGGCGCACCTTTCTGCCAGGCCTCCAAGGAAGGGAGGGGAAGAGAGCAAGAGGCGTGGCGAAGCAGCGCCGCGTCAGTGTGACGCGCCGTCGCTTCGCCACGCCTCTTGCTCTTTTCTCCCTCCCTTCTTTCGTCCAAGGAAGGGAAGGGGAAGAGCAAGAGGCGTGGCAAAGCAGCACCGTGTCAGAGTGACGCACCGCCGCTTCGCCACGGCTCTTGCTCTTTTCCCCCTCCCTTCTTTTGTCCAAGGAAGGGAGGGGGAAGAGAGCAAGAGGCGTGGCGAAGCAGCGCCGCGTCAGAGTGACGCGCCGCCGCTTCGCCATGCCTCTTGCTCTTTTCCCCCTCCCTTCTTTCGTCCAAGGAAGGGAGGGGGGAGAGCAAGAGGCGTGGCGAAGCAGCGCCGCCGCCAGAGTGACACGCGCCGCTCGCCACGCCTCTTGCTCTTTTCTCCCTCCCTTCCTTCGTCCAAGGAAAAGCTGCGCTGCGGAGGTGTGCCGCGGCCGATGGGGCCGGTTGCGGCAGCAGCAGCGTGACAGCAGCAGCAGCGGCAGCGGCGGCGTGGCGACGGGGTACGTCTTAGTTTATATAAGACGTACCCCGAAAGTAAGACGTAGGGGGACTTTTCGGGGGGAAAAGAAAGTAAGACGCTCTCTTACTTTCGGGGAAACACGGTATATATATACAGTATTGGTAATCCAAAGTATAGGAGTATGCACTGTGGTAATACGATCAGAGTACATAAGAGACGTTCATAAATCAAAGTTTGCAGTACATTCCTATGAAATCATGAGTTCATGGGTTCCAAGTGTTCTGAGAACGGACTCAAATTAAAGTAAAAAGGTGCGTGTTGCTCCAAAATAACTGGTGGTAAATCCTAATGAATGTCGAAGCAGCTGGCCAATCAGAGCCATTTATGCAAACAATCCCACAGTTGCAGCCAATCGAAATGCTGGCACATATTCCTCCCGTCGCTCACTCGCACCATCCACCGTCCGCAAACACTGACTTTATTTTATACATAGATAGATAGATAGATAGATGATTGATAGATAGATAAATTGGATATATGTTTGTTATTGTCCATATTGTTTGCACTGTCATATTAATGTTAAGCTGCTCTGAGTCCCCTCGGGGAGATAGGGTGGAATATAAATTATTATTATTACTATTATTATTGAGTTTGTCAAGCCTACTGGCTGTTAGGAATTGTGGGAGTTGAAGTCCAAAACACCTGGAGGGCTGAAGTTTGCCCAGGCCTGGTGTCGATGCACCCGGGGACATGGTGACGTCTATAGTCAACTTTCAACACTTGCAAGATGGATTCTAATTATTTATGGACTGGATCAAAATCTCCAGGTTCTCCAATGTGGTCAACTTGAGGTATACATTAGACCTGGTTGATCCCCCAAAAAAGGTTCAAAACTCATTTTGGATGTAGGGGTCAATATAATTGACTTCCGAAACATTTTGGGAAATTTTCAAAATTAATGCGTTAAAATTCCAAAATTTCGGAATGGCTTCATTAATGGCCGCATTCAGACTGAAGGAAAACCACGTCCAAAGCGGGTTAAAGCAGCCGCTTTGGACGCAGCTTTCCTTTGTCCGTCGTCCGCCCCCCCGCCAGGAAGGAAAACCGCATCCAAAGCAGGTTAAGCAGCCACTTTGGACGCGGCTTTCCTTCCCCCCCACGGGGCTGTTCAGATCCTTGTTGCGGGTCAAGTACGCAGGGCCGGGCACAGGCCGGCGTTTTTTCAGCACATGCTCCTTTCCTAGGCGAACGTTCTCCTCTCCTAGGCCTCTTTCAGAAGCGGAAGGAAGAGCTGGGCTTTCAAACCCGGCGACGTGCTCCTGGGTGCGCTTGCCCGCCGGCGAGAGGAGCACGCGCGTTGCAAAACGCTGGCCCCACCCATCCCCGGGCAGTTCACTGAGGCCGCAGCTCCGGCCGAGGAAGAGGACGCACCCGGCAGTGGGCCAGGGAAGGGAAAACCCTTTCCGAAAAATGGTGGCGGTGGCTTCGAATTTGGTAATTCACTTCTGGGTTGCTTACAGCGGTTCAGAAATGCTTCGTACGTAATTTAGAATCAAATTTAATACGAATTTGATCAAGATATGAAAAACCTAACCAGGCCTAGTAGACATCATGCTAAAGCAGTGTTTTATTGAGCCGCGACACATTTTTTACATTTACAAAATCTTGGGGCACACCACCAACCAAAATGACACAAAATGACACTCTAACACAGTCATACATATAATTAAAATGTTTTTAAATGTATTTATACACTCAGTGTGAAACCTGGGCCTGTTTTGATGAACACAACATCGATGTCCTGGCAGGAATGGCAGAAAGACACAAACTTCCCACACAGAACTCCCATAACCAAGAGAAAATACTATAAGAGTTTGGTGGGCATTGACCTTGAGTTTTGGAGTTGTAGTTCACCTATATCCAGAGAGCACTGTGGACTGAAACAATGTTGGATCAGAACCAAACTTGGCATGAATACTCAATATGCCCAAATGTGAACACAGATGGAGTTTGGGGAAAATAGACCTTGACATTTGGGAGTTACCGTTTCACACAATCAAAGAGCATCCTGAATTCTTGCAACAATGGAATTGAACCAAACTTGGCATATTGAACTCTCATTACTTTCACTCCTCCTGTGCAATTCTATGATCAACATCTGGCACAACTGAACTACAGAATTCTCGAAAATTCTAGTTTGGGGAGGGGTCAGCACTCTTTGGCTGAGAAGACTAAAGACCTTGTGAAACTAAAACTCCAAGGACTGCGTGGCCTAGATCCCTGGCTGTGAGTGTGGTGCCAAACTGCATTCATCCTGCAGTGTAGACACACTCTTGGGCTCAAGGGTCAATGGAGACGCCACTGAGACCCACACGGCAGCTGCCACTGCCTTTGTGCATGACCCGAACACTCACAAACACGCACTGGTTGGGTGCGCTATTTGACAACGGGGCCCCAAATTAGTTTGTCACGGTGCCAACAGCAAATGTTTCCTGGCCCCACCAGGAGTTTATCAGCCAGGGCTATGAATCCAATGGCTCCGTGCCCAGAGCCGATCGTAGATTGATTTTACAGCAATTCCAAGCACCCTATTAAACATCCCGATTGCTCTTGCGGATAGGAAAGGGCACTTCTGCGGAGGCGGGAAAGTGAAAGGGAGGGACAGCAGTTGGGGAACGTCACAATAAATGGCAACCACATTCAACACACAGAAACCGCTTTCCGTAAGGAGTGCAACTTCGAATATGTTTTTGATGGATTTTAACGGATATTTTTTAGTGCGCTTTGTGTTTAGTTCTGCTTTAACGTTTGAATATTTCAAACTACATACTAATGCTTTCATTAAAGCTGCTTTGAGTCCCCTTTGGAGAGATAAAGTGGGGTATAAATATAATAATGGTGATGATGATGATGATGATGCGGGGTCCCCCAGGGAGCTATCCTTTCCCCTTTATTGTTAACATTTACATGTGTCCGCTCGCCCAACTGGTTCGCGATTTTGATCTGGAGTGCCATCAGTACGCTGATGACACCCAGCTGGTGCTGAGAATGGATGGCAGGCTAGACACCGTACCCGATTGTTTCCATCTATCCCTCGAAGCCGTGACTGGATGGCTGCATACCAGCCGGTTGAAGGTGAATCCATCGAAGACAGAGATCCTATGGCTGGGTCGTCCTGGTATGGGTGAGTGCCGGTTGCCTACCCTGGATGGTAAGCGGCTAAGCCCGTCGTCTTTGGTAAAAAGCCTGGAGGTTCAATTAGACCAGGGGTGCTCAGGATGGCGATCGGGATCACCCGGGTGATCTTTGGGCCTCATCTGGGTGATCTTCAGGCCCCTGACCAGGTCACTCACTGCTGGTCCTCTTCACGCGCCCCTGCACGCTTCAAACAAGTCCTCCGTCGTTGCTCCTCCACGCTGCCTGCTCGCGCCGCCTCCAAGAGCTCATGAGTCCAAGAGGCAGAATGGGCGCTCGGCAGCCCCTCTTTTGCATTCCTCCTCTTCCCTCCGTCCTTCTCCAGCCACTCAGAGTCGTCGGAGACCAAAGGGGGTGGCCGTGGATGATGCGATGCATGGCTGGCCCCACGCGCATGCGCAGAAGCGCCCATTCTGCCTCTTGGACTTCTTGTAAGCTCTTGGAAGTGGCGCACATGCTGGCGGCGTGGAAATAGGAGCAATGACGGAGGAGAAGAAGAAGGACGCTTTGGGGTCATTTTCTTACCGCATCTCAAAGGTCGGTCTTTTTACTTTGGGGTGGGTGCTTGATTGTTCTGTGGCATGTCTCTTTGTTTCCTTTTTATATTTAAAAATTGCCTTTTAGCTCCAAAGCCTCTCTGCTTGCTTTTTCCTTGAGAAATATATGTTGGGGAATATGGAAATGTGGGAGAAATGGGGTGGTTGGATGTATTTTTGCATGCCCCTTTGTTTACCTTGCTGAGTATTAAATGGTCTTGCAGTTCAAAAGCCTCTCTTCTTACTTTCTGGCTGATAATATGTGTGGTAATATGGCCGTGTGAGAGAAATGGGGTGGTTGGATGTATTTTTGCATGCCCCTTTGTTTACCTTGCTGAGTATTAAATGGCCTTGCAGTTCAAAAGCCTCTCTTCTTACTTTCTGGCTGATAATATGTGTGGTAATATGGCCGTGTGAGAGAAATGGGGTGGTTGGATGTATTTTTGCGTGCCCCTTTGTTTACCTTGCTGAGTATTAAATGGCCTTGCAGTTCAAAAGCCTCTCTTCTTACTTTCTGGCTGATAATAAGTGTGGTAATATGGCCGTGTGGGAGAAATGGGGTGGTTGGATGTATTTTTGCATGCCCCTTTGTTTACCTTGCTGAGTATTAAATGGCCTTGCAGTTCAAAAGCCTCTCTTCTTACTTTCTGGCTGATAATATGTGTGGTAATATGGCCGTGTGAGAGAAATGGGGTGGTTGGATGTATTTTTGCATGCCCCTTTGTTTACCTTGCTGAGTATTAAATGGCCTTGCAGTTCAAAAGCCTCTCTTCTTACTTTCTGGCTGATAATAAGTGTGGTAATATGGCCGTGTGGGAGAAATGGGGTGGTTGGATGTATTTTTGCATGCCCCTTTGTTTACCTTGCTGAGTATTAAATGGCCTTGCAGTTCAAAAGCCTCTCTTCTTACTTTCTGGCTGATAATATGTGTGGTAATATGGCCGTGTGAGAGAAATGGGGTGGTTGGATGTATTTTTATGCTCTGTTTTATATTGTTGTTATTAAATTGAAATGTTGATGTTTTATAACTTCATTTTATGTAAACTGCCCCGAGCCTGCTGGAAGGAGCGGTACATAAAAATGAATAATAAATATAAATAAATAAGAAAATACTTATACGTTTTACATTTATGGGTAGGTGATCTTTGGGACTTGGTTTTTTAATCAGTAGCTCCCATGCTGAAAAAGTGTGAGCACCCCTGAATTAGACCTTCTGCAATCGATGGAGACTCAGATCTCCACGGTTAGCAGGACAGCATTTCGTCATCTTCGACAGGCTAGGCGACTGGCTCCTTAACTATCCAGGAATGACCTCGCTACGGTGATCCAGGCGACGGTCATCTCGAGGTTAGACTAATGTAACGCCCTCTACATTGGCCTTCCCTTGTCGACAACCCAAAAACTCAAGCTGGTGCAAAATGCTGCCGCTAGATTGCTGGTGGGAGCATCACACCAATCCTACAGCAATTGCACTGGTTGCCAATAGAGTACCGGATTGTTTTCAAGGTGATGGTTTTGACCTTCAAGGCCTTGTATGGTCTAGGGCAGGGGTGCTTATTAGGTAGCTCGCGAGCTACTAGTAGATCTTCGGCCCTCTTCCAGGTGATCTTCGGGTCTCACTAGCCGGATGGGGCACTCCTTGTCAGATTCTTGCATTTGAAAAGTAATTCATGAGTCAACACAAGATGTATTATTGCAGTTTGAGATGACCTGCGGTGTGGCGTGCTTGACAACAGATGGCGCTGTTTCGAGACTGCTGAATGGAACCTGAGGGGATTTCAGTTGAAAGTGACAGTTGGAATTTGATATCTGAGAGGATTAGACGTATGTTAAGAGAGGTCGCTGATGGTTGTGTTTTTTGATGCTTAGCTGTATAGAATGATAAGCTCCAAGATAGATATTGTATATGATCAGTAAGATATTTTTAAATAAAATTCAATACAAAGTTTTTTACTTACCATTTGAACTGAATGAGAGTTTTATTATTCACACTAACAGAGACTGATGCTTGAGCCTATGGGGGATTATTGTTATATTTTTGTTGCCTATCCGCAGTCACACAAACCCCGCGTCGAGACTCCTGCCATGCGCGCGCACGCGTGCTTCTGCTGCTGGCTTCTGTTCTCGCTGTGCTTTTTTCGCCCGCGGGACATTGCAGGAAGAAGGAAGCACGAGGCAGGGCCTCTGGAGGGAGCGCCCTGCCTCTCTCTCGTCCAGAAGCAGCTGTGCAGCCTCCGTTGCCGGCGAGACAGACAGGGTGGAGCGCTCCCTCTGCATGCCCCGCCTCGTGCTTTCTCCTTCCTGCAATGCCCTGCAGGCGGAAGAAGCGCTGCGCGGGCGGAAAACAGCAGCAGGAGCATGCGCGATGGCGGGAACGCGCGGCGGCGGGAGCGCGCGGCGGCGGGGGCAGGTTGATCTTTTGGACTTGGTTGCTTTAAGAGTAGCTCACATGCTGAAAAAGTGAGCACCCCTGGTCTAGGGCCAGTGTACCTGAGGGACCGCCTCACCCCATACGTTCCCCCGAGATCTCTGCGCTCAGAAGAACAAAACCTTCTGATGATTCCATCAGTTCGTTCCTGTCGCCTCTCAGTGACAAGACAACGAGCCTTCTCCGTGGTGGCACCGACGCTGTGGAACGCGTTACCAGACGACGTTCGGGCTATCCCGGAGTTAGCCCCCTTCCGGAGGGCCTGCAAGACGACCCTTTTTAAGCAGGCCTTCAATCGAAGTTCCCCCGGACAACTCTGACCATGTCCTTGTGTTTTATATAACAAAGTGTTTTATCTGCATTTTAATCTGTTGTTTTAAGTCAGGGCAGTCCAACTTCTACCGGGTCCAGGGCCGGAATAGAGGTCACTGATGACCTCGGGGGCCGCTCGACCCCGCCCCCAGGCCCCGCCCCCAGCCCAGGCCCCGCCCCCAGCCCAGGCCCCGCCCTCTCCTAAAGCTGTCATTCTCCCGGGCAGCACGTCACAGGCCTGGCGTGACGCGCTGCCCTTGGCGCTGCCTACTCCTCCTTTCGGCACGGAGAGAGGACGGAGGGGGCGGTGCAGGGAGGAGGAGCTAGCTCTCTTCCTCCTCCCTGCCCTGCCCCCTTCCCCCCGGCCGCCATTTTAAAAAAATTAGAATTTTTAAAAAATTTAAAATGGTGGCTGGGGGCATAGCTGGGGCCATGCCCAACAGGCTGGGGGGCCGGATCCGGCCCCAGGGCCGCCAGTTGGACAGCCCTGTTTAAAGTAAACCGCCCCGAGCCTGCAGTGGGGAGACGTAGATAAAAATGAACAATCAATCAATAAATAAATAAATGATGATGAAAGCAGGTCAAAAATGCCCTTTTGGTGAGTAAAGCAAGAAACTGCTAGGTTAAAGCACCCTTCTTCAATCTAAAGTACATCTCTAAACTACAGCATTGATGTAGTTTGACACTAGTTTAACTGCCATGGCTCAATGTTTTGGAACCATGGATGTTGCAGTCTTGCACGGTCTGTAGCCTTCTTGGCCCAAGAGTGCTGGTGCCTCACCAAACTACAACCCCCATGATTTCACAGCATCGAGGCATGGCAGTGAAGGCGATGTCAAGCTGTGTTAATTCTACAGTGTAGAACACATTTGGTAGCCGAGGACTGTGCCTCTGTACCCTCCGGTTCATCCTCGGCCATCCAATTTTCTCCGCTGCTCTGCAAACGTCCCAGTTTCTCTCTCTTCTTCCCATTTCCCCCTTTGTCCTCAGCTTATTCCAAGTCATATACGACGATGGTCTCTCGGAGCCCTTTCTAATAACTGATGGAGTGAAACAAGGTTGTGCTCTTGCACCAACCCTATTTACAATCTTCTTCAGCATGATGCTCCAAAGGGCTAGGACAGACCTCGAAGAAGACAGCGTATGTATACGCTATCGTACTTATGGTAGCTTATTCAACTTAAGCCGTCTGAGGGCTCGCACTAAGACTCTAAACTTTCTAGTCCGTGAGCTGCTTTTTGCAGACGATGCTGCCCTTGTCGCCCATTCAGAAGCAGCCCTGCAGCGCCTCACATCCTGCTTTGCAGCAGCTGCAGACCTGTTTGGGCTGGAAGCCTGAAGGAAACGGAAGTCCTCTACCAGCCCGCACCACAGGAAGAACACCATCATCCCCACGTCAGCATAGGCACATCTGTGCTTAAGTCCGTTCAGCAGTTCACCTACCTGGGAAGCATCATCTCTTCAGATGCCAAGATTGACAAAGAGATAGATCACAGATTAGCAAAGGCATAGAGTGCATTTGGAAGGCTTCACAAAAGAGTCTGGAGCAACAAGCACCTGAGGCAAAGCACCAAAGTCAGTGTGTACAGAGCTATCGTACTGTATATTCTCCTCTATGGGTCTGAAACATGGATCACCTATCGCCAACACCTACGACTCCTCGAACGTTTTCATCAGTGCTGTCTTCGCACAATCCTAAATATACACTGGACCGACTATGTGACGAATGTTGCTGTCCTTGAGCAAGCAGGGATCACCAGCATTGAGGCCATGCTATTGAGAACACAGCTGCGCACGTCTCTAGGATGGAGGACCACCGCCTCCCAAAGATACTACTCTATGCTGAACTCGCCACGGGTCAGTGCAAGAGAGGCGCCCCAAAGAAGAGATATAAGGACTCCCTGAAACAACATCTCAGACTCAGCCAGATTGATCACCAACAATGGTCCACCCTGGCCTCACATCGGGAGGCATGGAGACGCACTATTCACAATGCTGCGGCCTCTTTCGAAAAGACTCGCCGAACGGGGCTCAAAGAGAAATGACAACGCAGAAAGAACCACAACTTGGAAACAACATCACCCAAAGAGACGTTCTGCTGTGCTTTCTGCAACCGGACTTGCCTATCTCAAATTGGCCTTCTTAGTCATCAACGTGCTTGTAAAAAGTGTGGCCATGCTATTGTGGATTGTGCGTCTTCTTGCCTCCCGAAGTGAGGCCAGGGTGGACCATTGTTGGTGATCAATCTGGCCGAGGTTCAATGTGTTACTTTTAGGTGTATATAGGACCGAATTATCCATAAGGCCACCGTAGGCCATGACCTAGGACGGCAGCCATGGGGGGGGGGTGGCAGGTCCGTACCCCCCAAAATTAAAAAAATTAAAATTAAAAAAATACAATCTTCGGCGCTTCTGCGCCTGCGCGCGGAGCGCCACATGCCCTAGGGCCTCTGATGCGGCTTCCATCCACCGCCTCCTCGCTCGCGTCGGCCCCGCCCCTCCTTCCTTCACTGAAGGAAGGAGGGGCGCCCGGCGCGAGCGCCGAACAGCCGGAGGGAAGCCACGTCAGAGGTCCTAGGGGCAGGACTTCCCTCCACCTCTTCGTCGCTGGCGTCGGGCACCCCTCCTTCCTTCACTCAAGGAAGGAAGGGCACTCTTGCGCGACGACGAAGAGGCAGAGGGAAGCCACGTCAGAGGCCCTAGGGCGGGACTTCCCTCCGCCTCCTCGTCGCTCGCGCCGTGCGCCCTCCTTCCTTAAGTGAAGGAAGGAGGGGCCCAGCGAGGAGGAGGAGGCAGAGAAGTCCCGCCCCTAGGGCCTCTGACGCGGCTTCGCTCCGCCACTTCCTCCTCCTCGCCGCCGCCGCGCCTGACATCACCCAGCCCCGCCGACATGGCGTTCCTGGGTGCTGCAGCGGCTGCCCGGGGGTTTCCCTTCCTTCCTCCTCCTCGGAGAAGGAAGAGGAAGGAAGGGAAGTTCCCGGGTGGCCGCTGCGGCACCCAGGAACATGGCAGAGGACGCCGCGCCGCTTGCGCATGCCCGCAAACGGCCCCACCCCCCGCAAACGGCCCCACCCCCGACAGCGACCCTGCCCCCCCACAGGCACCCCCGCCCCCGGGGGTAGCGCTTCAGAGTGTGGCCTAGGGCGCCACAAACAGTCAATCCGGGCCTGGGTGTCTATGAAGCATGCATGGATCTTGGTTCTCGTTTCCAAGATATGTACAATTACAGGGTATCCAAAATTCAAAAAGAGCACTTCTGGTCCCAAGGCTTCCAGGTAAGGGATGCTCAATGAAAAAGCAAAGCTAGGGCAGTGTTTTTCAACCTTTTTTGAGCCGCGGCACACTTTTTACATTGACAAAATCCTGGGGCACACCTCCAACCAAAATGACACAAAATGACACTCTAACACAGTAATACATATAGTTAATATGTTTTAAATGTATTCATACACTCAGTGTGACACCTGGGCCTGTTGCGATGAACACAACATAGATATCCTGGCAGGAATGGCAGAAAGACACAAACTTCCCACACAGAACTCCCATAACCAAGAGAAAATACTATAAGAGTTTGGTGGGCATTGACCTTGGGTTTTGGAGTTGTAGTTCACCTATATCCAGAGAGCACTGTGGACTGAAACAATGTTGGATCAGGACCAAACATGGCATGAATACTCAATATGCCCAAATGTGAACACAGATGGAGTTTGGGGAAAATAGACCTTGACATTTGGGAGTTACAGTTTCTGGGATTTATAGTTAACACACAATCAAAGAGCATCCTGAACTATTGCAACAATGGAATTGAACCACACTTGGCATATTGAACACTCATTACCAACAGAAAGTACTGAGGGGGGAGGGAGGAAGACGTGACCCGCGCGGGCGCTACTGCGCGGACTCGCCCCAGAGCAAAGCGAGGGCAGCGAGCAGAGCGAGGCTGGGAAGTAGGGAGCCCAGTGGAGAAGAAAAAGTGTTCGGCAGGAGGGGGAAGAAAGGGTATTGGAGGCTCCAATTTCCCACGGTACACCTGGTGATCGCTCACGGCACACTAGTGTGCCACGGCACACTGGTTGGGAAACACTGAGCTAGGGAAGCCAAGGTCTTTGATGATACCATGACAGAGCGGTCAGTCACTGGCACATTAATGTAGCTGGATGGGCTACCATCCATAATCAGAACTACTGGGCCTCTAATGCTCGCAAATTACGTGAACGACTTGATAGGGACAAAATCCATCAAGTTAATGAGTCAGCACATGATGGTATGGGTTCATTTCTAGAAGCACCATTTGCCAGGCCATTTTATGGCTTCGACGAGGAACGGATTGATGGCTTTCTCCTGTAATTGCATGATTGTGAAGTATCTCAGAAAGCCATCCGGTCTGGTTTTGCCCGCGGCGCAATGACGCATGCACAGCCACACTAGAGTCTCACTGGTGTTCTCGTCTTGACCGCAGCATTCCCAAAGAGTCCAACTTTAGCACCAGCCAATTCTTCGGCAACACACCCACTGCTTGCGACTTCAAAGTTCAGACTAAAACCTGGAGTTGGTGTACTTTTGTTGGGTCTCAGCAAGCAGCTGGGGATTTTTCTGATGTTTCAGAGGGCGAGAGCATTGATGTGTTTTAAAGTGAAGCATCTGCTAGGGATCAGGGAGAATTGCAGGCCAAGGAGACCCCAGTTTGGGATTCCTGTCTCTGTTCCCAAGCAACAGGAAGTGGAGAGATTATTTCCCTTGGGAAACAGTCTTCGGTCGATGGGGAGTTTTCTCGTGAAGCCAGATTTGGTCTCCAGATGGAGGCATGGCCAGATTACCCATAAGGCCAACATAGGCCATGGCCTAGGGGCGCATGCCGGGGAGGGGCGCAGATCACAGACCAAAAACATAAAAATAAAAAACTGGTCCGCGCCTAGGGTTGCCATTTTTTGATATAAGAAATAAGGGACATTTACGGGATTTTTCACAAAAAATAAGGGACACTTCATTAAAAAACTTGAAATGCAAACATTAGGTAGAAATAGTTAACAGAATAAGATAATGATTGAAACTCACAAAGAAACTGACTTATACCCTCTTAACAGTACAGGGTATGTTTCTGCATGCTTTGTCATGCAGAAAAACATTATTAGAACTACCTTATTTTCTCCATCTGTATTTAGTACTTGACTTTGCCGGACTTTAAAAGTGCACTGTCTAAACATTAAAATAAAATAAATTTTATAAGACAGTACATCTTCATGATTATTATGTCAATAGTTAATGGTATAGTATAGTATGGGATACACAGCATTGTATAGTATTGGCAGGGGTGCTCACACTTTTCCAGCATGGGAGCTACTGATTAAAAAACCAAGTCCCAAAGACCACCTACCCAGAAATGTAAAACGTATAACTATTTTCTTATTTATTTATTTATATTTATTATTCATTTTTATGTACCGCTCCTTCCAGCAGGCTCGGGGCAGTTTACATAAAATGAAGTTATAAAACATCAACATTTCAATTTAATAACAACAATATAAAACCGAGCATAAAAATACATCCAACCACCCCATTTCTCCCACACTGCAATATTACAACACAAAATATCAGCCAGAAA
>JARBWK010000015.1:8364761-8441157 GCA_030556195.1 Anolis apletophallus
AAGCACCAAAGTCAGTGTGTACAGAGCTATCGTACTGTATATTCTTCTCTATGGGTCTGAAACATGGATCACCTATCGCCAACACCTACGACTCCTCAAACGCTTTCATCAGCGCCTGTCTTCGCATACAATCCTAAATGCACACTGACTGACTATGTGACGAATGTTGCTGTCCTTGAGCAAGCAGGGATCACCAGCATTGAGGCCATGCTATTGAGAACACAGCTGTGCTGGGCAGGGCACGTCTCTAGGATGGAGGACCACCGCCTCCCAAAGATACTACTCTATGGTGAACTCGCCACAGGTCAGCGCAAGAGAGGCGCCCCCAAAAAGAGATATAAGGAGTCCCTGAAACAACATCTCAGACTCGGCCAGATTGATCACCAACAATGGTCCACCCTGGCCTCACATCGGGAGGCATGGAGACGCACTATTCACAATGCTGCGACCTCTTTCGAAAAGACTCGCCGAACGGGGCTCAAAGAGAAACGACAACGCAGAAAGAACCACAACTTGGAAACAACATCACCCAAGGAGACGTTCTGCTGTGCTTTCTGCAACCGGACTTGCCTATCTCAAATTGGCCTTCTTAGTCATCAACGTGCTTGTAAAAAGTGTGGCCATGCTATTGTGGATTGTGCGTCTTCTTGCCTCCCGAAGTGAGGCCAGGGTGGACCATTGTTGGTGATCAATCTGGCCGAGCCTGAGATGTTGTTTCAGTGAGTCCTTATATCTCTTTTTGGGGGCGCCTCTGCGCCTGACCCGTGGCAAGTTCACAATAGAGTAGTTAGCATGGCCTCAATGCTGGTGATCCCTGCTTGCTCAAGGACAGCAACATTCGTCACATAGTCAGTCCAGTGTATATTTAGGATTGTGCGAAGACAGCGTTGATGAAAGCGTTCGAGGAGTCGTAGGTGTTGGCGATAGTTGGCCCATGTTTCAGACCCATAGAGGGGAATAGATAGTACGATAGTTCTGTGCACACTGATTTTGGTGCTTTGCCTCAGGTGCTTGTTGCTCCAGACTCTTTTGTGAAGTCTTCCAAATGCACTCTATGCCTTTGCTAACCTGTGATCTATCTCTTTCTCAATCTTGGCGTCTGAAGAGATGATGCTTCCAGGGAGGTGAACTGCTGAACGGACTTAAGCACAGATTTGCCTATGCTGACGTGGGGATGATGGTGTTCTTCCTGTGGTGCGGGCTGGTAGAGGACTTCCGTTTCCTTCAGGCTTCCAGCCCAAACAGGTCTGCAGCTGCTGCAAAGCAGGATGTGAGGCGCTGCAGGGCTGCTTCTGAACGGGCGACAAGGGCAGCATCGTCAGCAAAAAGCAGCTCACGGACTAGATAGTTTAGAGCAGGGTGGGCAATTACCGGCCCTCCAGTGTTTTGGACTTCAACTCCCAGAAATCCTAGCCAGTTTACCAGCTGTTAGATTTCTGAAGTCCAAAAACACCTGGAAGCCGGTAATTGCCCACCCTGGTTTAGAGTCTTAGTACGAGCCCTCAGACGACTTAAGTTGATACAATAAAATGTATTTATTTAACAACAACAACAACAACAACAAAAAAGGTAGACTCACAGGAGCACAGTTGAGGTTGAGAGTTCCTTATCCATAATATCAAAACCGAAGTTACTCCAAAGTCATCCACACAAATGGCTTTGTTTTCCTATGGTTCAATGCACACAAGTCTACAACTATTTGTAAATGTCCCAGTTTCTCTCTCCTCACCTTCTCCCATCATCCTCAGCTTATTCCAGCTGCTGCAAATAAGGATCAACGTGTTACTTTTAGGTGTATATAGGCCCGAATTATCCATAAGGCCACCGTAGGCCATGGCCTAGGACAGCAGCCATGGGGGGGTGGCAGGTCCGTACCCCCCAAAATTAAAAATTAAAATTAAAAAAATCAATCTTTGGCGCTTCGCGCGCATCGGAGGCGCCACACGCCCTAGGGCCTCTGATGCGGCTTCCATCCACCGCCTCCTCGCTCGCGTCGGCCCCGCCCCTCCTTCCTTCACTGAAGGAAGGAGGGGCGCCCGGCATGAGCGTCGAACAGGCGGAGGGAAGCCACGTCAGAGGTCCTAGGGGTGGAACTTCCCTCCACCTCTTCGTCGCTGGGCGCCGGGCACCCCTCCTTCCTTCACTCAAGAAAGGAAGGGCACTCTGCGCGAGCGACGAAGAGGCAGAGGGAAGCCACGTCAGAGGCCCTAGGGGCGGGACTTACCTCCGCCTCCTCGTCGCTTGCGCCGTGCGCCGCTCCTTCCGTGAAGGAGGGGCGCCCAGCGCGAGCGAGGAGGAGGCGGGAGCCGGTCCAGCCCTAAAAGCCTCTGACGCGGCTTCGCTCCGCCACTTCCTCCTCGCCGCCGCTGCCACGCCTGACATCACCCAGCCCCGCCGACATGGCGTTCCTGGGTGCTGCAGCGGCTGCCCGGGGGTTTCCCTTCCTTCCTCCTCCTCGGAGAAGGAAGAGGAAGGAAGGAAGTTCCCGGGTGGCTGCTGCGGCACCCAGGAACATGGCAGAGGACGCGCCGCCGCGCATGCCCGCCAACGGCCCCGCCCCGCAAACGGCCCCACCCCGACAGCGACCCTGCCCCCCACAGAGCACCCCGCCCCGGGGGTAGCGCTTCCAGAGTGTGGCCTAGGGCGCCACAAACAGTCAATCCGGGCCTGGGTGTATATGAAGCATGCATGGATCTTGGTTCTCGTTTCCAAGATATGTACAATTACAGGGTATCCAAAATTCAAAAAGAGCACTGCTGNTCCCAAGGCTTCCAGGTAAGGATGCTCAATGAAAAAGCAAAGCTAGGGCAGTGTTTTCAACCTTTTTTGAGCCGCGGCACACTTTTTACATTGACAAAAATCCTGGGGCACACCTCCAACAAAATGACACACATACGACACTCTAACACAGTAATACATATAGTTAATGTGTTTTGAAATGTATTAATACACTCAGTGTGACACCTGGGCCTGTTTCGAACAACACAACATACAAATCCTGGCAGGAATGGCAAAAGACACAAACTTCCCACACAGAACTCCCATAACCAAGAGAAAATACTATAAGAGTTTGGTGGGTACTAATTGGGTTTTGGAGTTGTAGTTCACCTATATCCAGAGAGCACTGTGGACTGAAACAATATTGGATCAGGACCAAACATGGCATGAATACTCTATATCCCAAAATGAGAACGCAGATGGAGTTGGGAAAATAGACCTTGACATTTGGGGTTACAGTTTCTGGGATTTATAGTTAACACACAATCAAAGAGCATCCTGAACTATTGCAACAATGGAATTGAACCAAACTTGGCATATTGAACACTCATTACCAACAGAAAGTACTGAGGGGGGAGGGAGGAAGACGTGACCCATGCGGGCGCTACTGCGCAGACTCGCCCCAGAGCAAAGCGAGGCAAAGCGAGCAGAGCGAGGCTGGGAGAAGGAAGCCCGAGGGAGAAGAAAAAGTGTTCGGCAGGAGGGGGGGAAGAAAGGGTATTGAGGCTCCAATTTCCCACGGTACACCTGGTGATCGCTCCGGCACACTAGTGTGCCACGGCACACTGGTTGGGGAAACACTGAGCTAGGGGGAAGCCAAGGTCTTTGATGATACCATGACAGAGCGGTCAGTCACTGGCACATTAATGTAGCTGGATGGGCTACCATCCATAATCAGAACTACTGGGCCTCTAATGCTCGCAAATTACGTGAACGACTTGATAGGGACAAAATCCATCAAGTTAATGAGTCAGCACATGATGGTATGGGTTCATTTCTAGAAGCACCATTTGCCAGGCCATTTTATGGCTTCGACGAGGAACGGATTGATGGCTTTCTCCTGTAATTGCATGATTGTGAAGTATCTCAGAAAGCCATCCGGTCTGGTTTTGCCACGGCGCAATGACGCATGCACAGCCACACTAGAGTCTCACTGGTGTTCTCGTCTTGACCGCAGCATTCCCAAAGAGTCCAACTTTTAGCACCAGCCAATTCTTGGCAACACACCCACTGCTTGCGACTTCAAAGTTCAGACTAAAACCTGGAGTTGGTGTACTTTTGTTGGGTCTCAGCAAGCAGCTGGGGATTTTTCTGATGTTTCAGAGGGCGAGAGCATTGATGTGTTTTAAAGTGAAGCATCTGCTAGGGATCAGGGAGAATTGCAGGCCAAGGAGACCCCCAGTTTGGGATTCCTGTCTCTGTTCCCAAGCAACAGGAAGTGGAGAGATTATTTCCTTGGGAAACAGTCTTCGGTCGATGGGAGTTTTCTCGTGAAGCCAGATTTGGTCTCCAGATGGAGGCATGGCCAGATTACCCATAAGGCCAACATAGGCCATGGCCTACGGGCGCATGCCGGGAGGGGCGAGATCACAGACCAAAAACATAAAAATAAAAACTGGTCCGCGCCTAGGGTTGCCATTTTTGATATAAGAAATAAGGACATTTACGGATTTTTCACAAAAATAAGGGACACTTCATTAAAAACTTGAAATGCAAACATTAGGTAGAAATAGTTAAGAGAATAAGATAATGATTGAAACTCACAAAAAACCGACTTACACCCTCTTAACAGGACATGGTATGTTTCTGCGTGCTTTGTCATGCACAAAAAACATTATTAGAACTACCTAATTTTCTCCATCTGTATTTAGTACTTGACTTTGCTGACTGTAAAAGCGCACTGTCTAAACATTAAAATAAAATAAATTTTATAAGACAGTACATCTTCATGATTATTATGTCAATAGTTAATGGTATAGTATAGTATGGGATACACAGCATTGTATAGTATTGGGATGCACAGCTAGGCCTATTTTAAGAGTAACTCTCAAGCAACCAGAAACTATCTTTATCCAACACGATCCAACATTCCCCTTGGGTAACGGTTACTTAGTCTACTGTACTTTGAAAAAGTCCTGTATCGCCTCTTCCTTCCAACGGGGACGCAGGCTGCCCTGCACGTTGGAATCCCCGGGCAGGCATTGCCGTGGAAACCACAGCGCGCACCTTCCTCTGGTCAATCCCGCCCAGTCCTGTCCTGCTAGTCAAAAATAAGGGACAGGGCCTGAAAATAAGGGACACAGATTTTAGGGGCAAAATAAGGGACATCCCTTAGAATAAGGGACATATGGGAACCCTATCCGCGCCCCTCTTCCCCCCTTTCTCATGCCCCTCCTCATTCCTTCTCCCGGCAAAGTCTCTCGCTCTCTGGGCTGTGGCGGGGCCCTCACATTAATCCATTGATTTGCCCATGGGTCTCTGGCTGGCCTTCTCCATAGCGACTTGCCCGGCTCCCCCTGGCGGCAGACTGTAAATTCCTGCAGCCAGAGCCGAGCGGCAGAGTCCGGGAGAGGCCGGTGGGAGGGAGGGGGGAAGGAGGAGAAGGAGGCAACTAGGAGGAAAGAAAGAAAGTAAAGAAGGAAGAGAGGGAGGGAGGAAGAGGGGAGAGAAAGGGCGTTGCTTGGGTGGACCTCTCCCAGGTCCCCAGCACGAGACCACACCAACCCAGGCTCGCTCCTGCGCTCTCGGACCAAACCGGGGTGGCCTGCTTGGCCAAAGGGAGCCGCGGGAGGGAGGGAAGGATCAAGGTCAGGGTCTGGCTCTCCTGCCTTCGGGAGCAGCCGAACAAAAGCCACACAAACCCCAACCTGAATCCTCCCTCGGTCTGCGGGAGCGCACGCCAAGCTGACATATCTCTCTCCCTCTCGCTCCCCCCTCTCCCTCTCCCTCTCTCTCTCTTGCTCGCTCTCTCTCTCTCTCTCTCTCTCTCTCGTGTGCGCCTTTGGAGCGAGTTTGCACCCGCTGCGCTCTCCCCAAGCCTCCCAAGGAGACCTTCAGAGCACAGCGGAGCTTTCCAGCTGGTGGGAATGGGGACCTTGGAGGTGACGGGATGGTGCCTACTCGCCTTTCTCTTCTGCTCCGGAGGCACCATGGTGAAAGGCAGCCAAGTGTGGGTCTGAGTGGTGGTTGGGGGGGGGGGGGGTAGAGGTTGGCTTAAAGGGGGCGTAATTCCAAAGTGTGGCCTAGGGCGCAAAAAGGTGTTAATCCGGGCCTGGATGGAGGGAGTAAAAGATAGATCAATTAGACATTCTGAGAGACTCTATGAGAAGGCATTGAAGCCCAGGTGCGTTCAGCATGATCTCATGGCTTCTTGGCCGGGCCTGGGCTTAAATTAAGTGGTGTTTACTTGGTGCCTCTTAGAGGAGACAACATTGCCATAAGGATGAGCCTCCCGCCTCCAGCTGCAAAATGTTCCCCCGTCCTTTTGGGACTCTTGGGAGTGCGTATAGCAACTCCGTCCACCAGGAGCGCTCCGTCCAAATGGCGCATGCATGAAAGTTTTGTGCAAGAGGATGAAAAGGATGGGGGAACATTTTGTAGCCGGGGCAGAGCCTCCCACCTCACGCCCGCGCGCCAACCCGCAGCAATGGTGCGGCATGATGCGCCGAACCTGGCGGCCGGATGCGCCCTTGGCCACATGGCACCCGGAAGCGGCCGCTTACTTTGCTTACACTTAGATCCGCCCCTGGGTGTCTCAAGGCTAGAGTGCAACAACTTTGCACATCAATGAGGGAGCCACCAAACCCAAGTCATGCTGAGTTCCCATAGTGTCCCATATACAATTCCAGGGTGCATCTACACTGTAGAATGAATGCAGTTGTGATACCACTTTCACAGACACGGTTCAACGCTCTCCCTCCCAACCTGTTCACACTGACTTTCCAGTTCAGATTAAAATCTAGTGCAGATACACTTTCCATATTAATGTGGAAGCCACCGCCTCAAGTCATGTTGAGTCCCCATAACATCACATGTAACAGTTCTAGGGTGCATCTACACCAGGGGTGGGCAACTATTTTTTCCAAGGGGCCACACGAGAGCCAAAAATATTATGGAGGGCCGCACCTAAAGGCGAACTACATGCTAATCTACATAATTTATTTATTTATTCACTTACTATATTTACTATATATTACACATCATTAATATTAACATATTAATATATCAAGAAATATTCATATATTATTAGTATGAATATCATAATTATTATATTATAGTATATATATATAAACATAATATATTGAAATTATAATATATCATATAACATTATATTATATTATTTATTATATTATTTTATTATTGTTATAAAATTATTATACAATAATAATAAAAACCACTAAAATAAAATAATGCTTCCTTATAGTCCCCTTCTCTGGAGATTTTTATGCAGAGGCCAGGCAGGGGAGGCAGCCAGGGGCCCTTAGGCGGGCCGGATAGAATTAGCCAAAGGGCCGCATCCGGCCCCCGGGCCGCAGTTTGCCCACCCCTGATCTACACTGTAGAGTTAATGCAGTTTGATACTACTTTAACTCTCATGACTCCGTCCTCTTCCTCCCATACCATTTGCCACTGACTTTTAAGTTCAGACCAAAACTTGGTTTAGATACACTTTCTACACTAACATGGGAATTATCTTGAGCCTTGTAAGCATCACATATATCAGGGCTGTCCAACTTCTTTTGGCCCAGGGGCCGGAGTTCTGGTCACTGATGACCTGGGGGGCCGTAGCGGGGGGCGGGGTCACTCGCGGGGGCAGGGCCACTCCTGACGGCATGCTGACGTCAGCACGCCTGACGTCAGCACACCGGCGTCCTGCGCGGCCTGCCCCTTTTCGGCGAGGCTTGCTGACATCACCAAGCCCCGCCGAAAAGGGACGCCGCACTTGGTGACGCCGGCGTGGCGCCGGGTTCCTTCCACCTCTTCCTCCTCACCGGTGAGGAGGAAGAGGTGGAAGGAACCCGCGCCACGCCGTCGCCACTAAGCGCTGTGTCCTTTTCGGGCGGGGCTTGGTGACGTCACCCAGCCCCGCCGAAAAGGGGCAGGCCGCGCAGGGACGCCGCCCCCGCATCCTGCGCTGCCTGCCCTTTTTCGGCAGGGCTGGGAGACGCCAGACGCCGGCGCTCCACCTCTTCCTCCCGGCGCCGCCGCCTGACGTCACCCAGCCCCGCCGAAGGGGGCAGGCCGCCGCAAGCAGGCCGCCGGCGGGAGAGGCGAGGCGCCCTCCCACCCTCCCGCGCATGCCCGCAGCGCCCCCCGAGTGGCCCTCGCCCCCAAAAAAATTTTTTCCAAATTTTTTTTTCCAATGTTTTTTTCAAATACTATTTATCCCAGGAGGGTAGGGGGCCGCGTCCAAAGGGATGGCGGGCCGTGTACAGCCCGCGGGCCGCCTGTTGGGCAGCCCTGACATATATCAATTCTAGGGTGCGTCTACACTGAAAAGTTAATGGAGTTTGATAATACTGTAACTCCCACCGCTCCATGCTTTTGCTCCCAACCCATTCATCACATCAACTGAGTTTGGAATCCGAATCGGCAGATGGCCCCACACAGCGCCATGTGGCTCACAGCATTGACCCAAACCATTTACATTTTGATGGGTCTTTCCATCAAGAATTTATGGGAGGGAATATGGTTGCCAGGACGCTCTCATCCCCTTTCCGCCCATTACGGCTGTTGTAAAAATAAAACAAATTAGCTGTAATTTTTTCCCGATGCTCAAAACGAAAGCTCAGGCTTTCTGAAAGAAATGAAAATTGATTTGGATTAGTAGTCGGCACCGAGATCATTTTCTGAAAAATTAAGCCGGGTTCTTGCCACGTCAAACCAGGAATGGATTGGCCGGGACTTTTCACTGGGTGAAGGCATCTCATCTGCTCAGTTTCTCGATTCCTTGGAAGCTACGATCTCGGTTTGACATGCAGCCACAGATGTAAAACTACGTTTTCCAGGATACTAAAGCATGGCGCCACGGGAGGTAAAGTAGTGTCAAACCGCCCTAATTCTACAATGTAGATGAACCCCTGGAGTTGTAAGTGGCCTCATGGCTATTGAGTCCAACCTTCTTCTCAATGCAAGATCTCCATCGTGGACCTCTGTTGAATATAGGAAAGAGCTCCCTTGAGCAAGGAGAGTTTAAAGAGCAGCGCTGCCAGTTGGACCAAGGCGGGTCAGCGCTGCTCATGTTATTGGACCTCACGGCAGCATTTGACACAGTTGACCATTCTCTACTGATCCAGAGAGTTTATTTTTTTAAAAAAATATTTTTATTGTTTTATCATTATCAACACAATATTATACAATGTCTATTTACAGCAGATTCATGTTGTTCATTTCTAGGTACAATACCTCAAGATGTAGCAGCTGCCATTAGGTTGTTCTTATACATATTTGTATCCTCACCGCTGTGCTCCCCTCCCCCTCCCCAAGCCATTGCTTTTACATATCATTCGGTCCAAAATTTCATTTCTTCTTGTGGAGGTAACCTTCCTTCTTCCTTTTCTAATCCTTTTTCAATAATTTTTCTCCATACCTCATAAAAATCACTTTGTTTCCATATACCTCTTTTTACTTTTAATATACACGTTAACTTGTCATTTATGGCCAGTTTCCATACTTCCTTGTACCATTCCTCTATTTGTATATTTATTTTTTTTTTCCAATTCCTTGCTATAAGCAGTCTTGCTATTGTTAATAGGTTTGTTATCGCATCTTTATCCTTTTTCCCAATTGTATACTATTATATAATGATAATAAAGCTATACTAGGACTTCTTTCTATTTTAATATTCATTATATCTTCTATTTCTTTAAATACTTTCGCCCAAAATTTGCTTACATATTTACATTGCCACCACATATGTATGTATGTTCCTGTTTCTTGGCATCCTCTCCAACAGTTTTTCAAGTAGTTTTTATTTATATTTGCCATTCTTACTGGTGTAAGGTACCATTTCCATATTAATTTATAATAATTTTCTTTAATCCTTATTGATAAATTTTTAAGATGTCTTTGTCTCCACAATTGTTGCCACTCTGTTTCCTTTATTTTTATCCCTAAGTCTTCTTCCCAGATCTCCTTAAGGGTGTTATTTTTTGTTTTTCCTTCCTTTATTTCAATTATTATCTTATATATTTTACTAGTTATTCCTTTCAAGTTTTCGTGCTCTTCTACATCCCTCCCATTTTGTATTATTTGTTCAAATTGGTTAACCTTACTTCCTTTTTATTGTTTTTTAGTCAATTTTTAAACCATTGTTCTAATTGTATACAATGGAACCATGTCAATTTTATTTCTCTAAATTCTTCCATAATCATTTCCTTCTTCGCTCCTACTTTTATCCAATCCCCCATTTTATCTAAAAAAATTCCCTTAACTTTTTATCCATTATTTGTTTTAAATTCTTTGAAATTTCTTTCCATTACAATTGGGGTTATTACTGATCCATCCGTTATTAACATTCTCCTGTATTTATTCCATACTTCTAATATATTACTCAACATTGGATTTCTAATTTCCCTAATTGATCCAGAGAGTTTAAAAGAGGCAATGGTAAGTCCGCTGCTGAAGAAGCCGGGTCTAGATGGCTCGGTTCCCTCCAATTACCGCCCAGTTTTGAACTTACGGTTTCTGGGCAAGGTGATTGAGAGGGCAGCAGCGGGACAGCTGCAGCAGTTCTTGGACGACTCAGCCGGATTAGATCCCTTCCAGTCCGGCTTCCGCTTTGGGCACAGGACAAAGACTATACTGGTCTCTATCACAGACCAGCTGCGCTGCCAGTTGGACCAAGGCGGGTCAGCGCTGCTCATGTTATTGGACCTCACGGCAGCATTTGACAGTTGACCATTCTCTATTGATCCACCGTTTAGCCATGACGGGAGTGAGCGGGTCCGCCCTTAAATGGGTGGCCTCCTTTCTCCAAGATCGGGGACAACAGGTGGAGAGGGGACGGATGGTCTCGGAAAGGGTCCCCCTTAACTGTGGGGTCCCCCAAGGGGCTATCCTCTCCCCTCTATTATTTAACACCTATATGCGTCCACTTGCACAGCTGGTGCATAGTTTTGGTCTGTACGCTGATGACACCCAGCTGGTGCTGAGGATGGAAAGACGGCCGGACGCTGTACCCGATTATTTCCATCAGTGCCTGGAAGCTGTGACTATGGGCCAGCAGGTTGAGGGTGAACCCATCGAAGACGGAGGTCCTGTGGCTCGGTCGCCTGAGGCGAGCTCCGGCTGCCAATAATGGATGGTGAGGTGGTTAGCCCGTCACCTCTGGTTAAAAGCCTGGGGGTCCAACTGGATCCTCTGCTGACGATGGAGGCTCAGGTCTCCACCGTGAGCAGAGCAGTATTTTTCCATCTGCGCCAGGCAAGGTGGCTGGCGCCCTACCCAGGGGCGGTCTAACCTAATCCGGGGTGCGCAAAGAAAATTTTGTCGCCCCCTGCCGCCGCGCTGGCCACTTGCCACCGCCAAGCGCCGCCTCGCGCTGCCAACGCCGCCGCCATGCCGCAGCTGCCACGCTGGCCGGGCCAGGCGCGCCTCTGCAGCCGGCTCCATCGGCAGTGGCGCACCTCAGCGTGCACGGAGATTTCTGTGCGCGTGCCGAACATCACAAGACATGCACTGGCTCCCAAAGCGCCTGCCGCTTTGGAGCCAGCACGCATGCACGCAGGTTTTGCGCATGCACGCTGGCTCCAAAGTGGCAGGCGCGCTGGGAGGCAGTCTTGCGGCGCTTGGACGTTCACGCATGTGCAGAAACATCTACAGGCGCTACAGCACCTTTTGGGGTGCATCTGCACGTGTGCGGTCGGTGGGGCCGGCTGTGGAGGCGCGCCAGCGCGCCGCACACCCGGGTGGCGGCGGCGCAGGCAGTGCAGCGGTGGCGGGAATGCGGAGGCGGCGCAGAGCGCGTGGAGGCGCCCTCCCAGCCGCCGGTGGTGCCCTTCCCAGCCGGTGACGCCCTACACGGTCGCGTAGGTGGTGGAATCGGAAGGACCGCCTGGCCCTACCTTTCCAGTGACAACCTGGCCACAGTAATCCAGGCCACGGTCATCTCGAGACTGGACTACTGTAACGCCCTTTACATTGGTCTTCCTTTGTCAGTAATCCGGAGACTGAAGATGGTGCAAAACGCTGCGGCTCGAGTGGTGGCAGGAGTGACACTATCGTGCCACATCACACCAGTCCTACAGCACTTGCACTGGCTCCCTATTGAGCACCGGATTGCCTTCAAAGTGTTGGTGCTAACCTTTAAGGCCTTGCATGGTCTGGGGCCAGTGTGTCTGAAGGACCGCCTTTCCCTGCACGTTCCCCAGAGACCACTATGGTCCATGGATCAAAACCTACTAGAGGTTCCATCACTTAAGATCTGCCGCTTGTCATCGACGCGGCAGCACACTTTTTCTGTAGCAGCGCCTACCCTTTGGAACGCCCTCCCGGAGGAGGCACGAGCAATAACTGATCTACAGGCTTTTCGGAGGGCCTGTAAGACCAACCTGTTCTGTCAGGCATTCAATCTCTAAGCTGTAACCCCTTCTCTGGTCTTAATCTGTTTTTATTATGTTTTCAAGTATGTTGTGTTTTGTTATTCATTGCTGTGAACCACCCTGAGCCTTTTCGGGAAGGGTGGGATATAAGTCGAAATAATAAATAAATAAATAAATCTATATTATCCGAACTATGAGTTGCGTAGCCTCTTTGTCAAAACATTCAGAGAATGAGAACTCAATACTTCTTTAAGCAAGTGATTACATCCCCAAACTGCTCTTAAGGTCAAGAAATCCCCTCTAATGTCCACTTGAAATCTACTTTCCCACAGCTTAAAATCATTAGACCTGCTCCTATCTTCTGAAGCAGCCGGGAACAGGTCTTTAGGCATTTGAAGAGTGCCCCTTCTCTTCACCAAGCTAAACATGCCCAGCTCCTTCAATCTTTCCTTCTATATTTTGCTCTCCATAAGTCTTAATCATTTTGTTGGCCTTCTCTGAACTAACCCCAACTTATTTATATCCTTCTTAAAACAAGGCACCCAAAGCCGAATAAAAGACCTCCAAATAAGACTCCCTTCATGTAAGATCGTGGCCATATCTCTATGACTTCCTGAGATTTCCTTCATGCAAGATCATGGCCATTTCTCCATGACTTCCCAAGGTCTCCTTCATGCAAGATCATGGCCATTTCTCCATGACTTCCCAAGGTCTCCTTCATGCAAGATCATGGCCATTTCTCCATGACTTCCTGTCATGCAAGATCTCCCATTCATGCAAGATCATGGCAAGATCATGGCCATTTCCATGACTTCCCGGGGTCTCCTTCATGTAAGATCTTAGACCATATCTCCACAACTTCCCGAGATTTCCTTCATGCAAGATCATGGCCATTTCTCCATGACTTCCCAAGGTCTCCTTCATGCAAGATCATGGCCATATTTCCATGACTTCCTGAGGTCTCCTTCATGTAAGATCTTAGACCATATCTCCATGACTTCCTGAGTTCTCCTTCATGTAAGATCTTAGGCCATATCTCTGTGACTTCCCGGGGTCTCCTTCATGTAAGATTTTGGTCATATCTCCATGACATCCCAAGGTCTCCTTCACGCAAGATCATGGCCATATCTCCATGACTTCCTGAGGTCTCCTTCATGTAAGATCTTAGACCATATCTCCACAACTTCCCGAGAAGTTGTGGAGATATGGTCTCATGTAGGATTGCGGCCATTTCTTCATGACTTCCCAAGGTCTCTTTCATGCAAGATCATGGCCATATCTCCATGACTTCCTGAGGTCTCCTTCATGCAAGATCATGGCCGTATTTCCATGACTTCCTGAGGTCTCCTTCATGTAAGATCTTAGACCATATCTGTCAGATTATTGCATTTTGAATAGCAATTCATGAGTCAGCACAAGATATATTTTCGCAGTTTGAGATGACCTGCAGTGTGACATTTTTGACATCAGATGGCGCTGTCTCAAGACTGCTAAATGGAACCTTTAGGAATGTCAGTTACAAAGTGACAGTTGGGATTTAATATCTGTGAGGAAAGGATGTTTAGAAAGGTAGCTGTGATGGCTGTTGTTTTTCAATGTTTTGCCAGTTATTGTTAAATACAATTCAAAACAAAGTTATATATTTACCTTTTGAATTGAATGAGAGTTTCATTCTTCACACAAACAGAGACTGGAGTTTTTGGGCCAATGGGGAATTAAACTTCTATATTTCTGTTGCCTATCCGCTGTGACATAAATACTCATCGCCGAAGAATATCTCCACAACTTCCCGAGATTTCCTTCATGTAAGATGGTGGCCATTTCTCCATGACTTCCCAAGGTATTTTTCATGCAAGATCATGGCCATATCTCCATGACTTCCCGAGGTCTCCTTCATGTAAACTCTTAGACTATATCTCCATGACTTCCCAAGGTCTTTTTCATGCAAGATCACGGCCAAATCTCCATGACTTCCCAAGGTCTCCTTCACGTAAGATTTTGGTCATATCTCCATGACTTTCCAAGGTCTCCTTCATGCAAGATCATGGCCATATCTCCATGACTTCCTGAGGTCTCCTTCATGTAAGATCTTAGACCATATCTCCACAACTTCCCGAGATTTCCTTCATGTAAGATGGTGGCCATTTCTCCATGACTTCCCAAGGTATTTTTCATGCAAGATCATGGCCAAATCTCCATAACTTCCCGAGGTCTCCTTCATGTAAGATCTTAGACCATATCTCCATGACTTCCCAAGATTTGCTTCATGTAAGATTGTGGTCATCTCAATGACTTCCCAAGGTCTCCATGCAAGATCATGGCCATATCTCCATGGCTTCCCAAGGTCTCCTACATGCAAGATCATGGCCATATCTCCATGACTTCCCAAGATTTCCTTCATGTAAGATTGTAGCCATCTCCATGACTTCCCGAGGTCTCCTTCATGTAAGATTGTAGCCATCTCCATGACTTCCCGAGGTCTCCTTCATGCAAGATCATGGCCATATCTCCATGACTTCCCGAGGTCTCCTTCATGTAAGATCATAGACCATATCTCCATGACTTCTCAAAATTTCCTTCATGTAAGATTGTAGCCATCTCCATGACTTCCCGAGGTCTCCTCCATGTAAGATCGTAGACCATATCTCCATAACTTCCCAAGATTTCCTTCATGTAAGATTGTAGCCATCTCCATGACTTCCCAAGGTCTCCTTCATGCAAGATCATGGCCATATCTCCATGACTTCCCAAGGTCTCCTTCATGCAAGATCATGGCCATATCTCCATGACTTCCCAAGGTCTCCTTCATGCAAGATCATGGCCATATCTCCATGACTTCCCAAGGTCTCCTTCATGTAAGATCTTAGGCCATATCTCCATGACTTCCTGAGTTCTCCTTCATGTAAGATCTTAGGCCATATCTCTGTGACTTCCTGGGGTCTCCTTCATGTAAGATCTTGGTCATATCTCCATGACTTCCTGGTGTCTCCTTCATGTAAGATCTTGGGTCAAATATCCATGACTTCCTGAGGTCTTCTTCATGCAGTCCTGGGCCATATCACACCCTAACTACCAAATGAAACTTTAAACTGCGGACAGGGCAACCCTTTCAGGATCCAGCACTATCCCTTTCACTTACAAGCAACCAATGGCTCTCATTGCATAATAGAGATAAGGGCACTTTTCCCCCTCCTTCTCTGCAGGTGGAGGTCATGACCTGCAACCTAATCTTTCCTTTGTTGGCAGAGAGAGCGAAGAAGGCAACCTTCTCTGTACCCATCAATGGCCCACATCTTACTGCTCCCAAAAGAAAGGTAAACAACTCTACTGTGTAGTTTTGGCAACCTCACCCAGTTCCACAATATCCTGGTCTCACAACACAAGGGCATGCATTCAGAGACTCATTCACTGGGATTGCTTAGAACTAGTTCAGCTGGCGTAACATGGAAAAGGTTCCCCCATCGTGTAGCCTGACCTAAGAAAGCAACACCTGCATTTCCTTCCCAAAGACACACCGAGCGCAAATTCTCCAGAGTCCAGAGGGAAATATAGAAATGAAAACAAACAATCCGCTCAGCGGGCTAATGGCCTGCTTGGTCACACCAATTAAGTTAATTATTTATTGACTGCCTATTTAAAGATCAGCTCAAAGATCGAGAGTCCGCAGGGGAGGAGGAAAATGTGATCCGGCTTTTTGCCGACCTTGCGGGTGCCCTGAACGAAAAGACGGGCCCAGGGAAAGAGGTCCAGATTTGGTCAGGAAAGTCCCCTTTGAAAAGGTCTCAGGCTGGCTCTACATTGCCCTATATCCCAGGATCTGATCCCAAATTATCTGCGTTGAACTGGATTATATGAGTCTACACCAGTGTTTTTCAACCTTTTTTGAGCCGCGGAACATTTTTTACATTTACAAAATCCTGGAGCACACCAAAATGACATAAAATGACAGTCCAACACAGTAATACATATAGTTAATAGGCATGGTTTAGAACCCAAAAATAGGAAATCAAAAATCTAATGGGGGGGATTTTTTTTTTGATTAGTAATAGGAAGACTTACAAAAAAATTCCAAAAATTTCTAAAATGTAACTTAATTACTAACGAAATTCGTTAGTAGTTCGTATGCCAGCGCATGCGCATTCCAGATGGTTTTGGCCTACAACTCCCAGAAATCCTAACAGCTGGTAAATTGGCTGGGATTTCTGGGAGTTGTAGGCCAAAACTTGAATAAATCACACTGAATTCTAGATGGGACTCTCCAAATAGGAAGGAGGGAGGGAAGGAGGGAGGAGGGAGGAGGGTATTCTATTCTTGAAGCAGCAAAAGAAAAGGAGGAGGAGCCCCCTCGCTCCTCGCTGTCTCTCTCTCACCCCGATCCTGAGGGAGCGAGGGCCCAAGTTTGCCCAGGCTGGTCATATACCTACATTCCATGCACATGCAATAATACAGCAGTAATAACAATGGGTATAAGAAGAGGTAACATTCAAACCGAAGTATTCTGACTGGTCCCTCCTCATGCGGTGCAAACGGCTCTTCTCTGTGAGCCCCGGGAAAAGCCAGCGTTTTCTGCTTGAGTGCACACACATACATATTCTTTGGGGGATTTGCTGCAGAATCTTCTCTATGAGCCCGGGATTCTGCAGCAAATCCCCCAAGAATATGTATGTGTGTGCACCATGCAGAAAACGCTGGCTTTTCCGGGCTAATGTCCTGGGCTAATAAGAGAAGAGCCCGTTTGCACCGCATGAGGAGAGACCAGTCAGAATACTTTGGTTTGAATTTTACCTCTTGTTATTGTTATTACTGCTGTATTATTGCATGTGCATGGAATGTAGGTATGACCAGTTGGATTACTTATAATATTAGGCACTTACAGTAGCATTCATTCTATTATACATTAGGTTGGTTTCTCACCCCAATACTCTTTGATGCTTTAGATCCTGGCAGGCAGGAGGCATGGAAGCCTGGAAAAATGTAAACAGAGAGGTTTACTCAGAAGTAAATCCACAAAGGAGGGCCCTTCATCCAAAGTGCCCTCCTTTTTGCAGATTTACTTGAGTAATCCTCTCTGTTTACATTTTTCCAGGCTTCCAGCCGAAAAGAAGGAGCGAGTTTAGGGCTTGCCTTGCCATAATACTTATTGGCAAGGGAGGCGGGAGGGTGGTGAGGATGGTAAGGGTGCCCCCTTACGACCTAATAACGACACTTAAGAAAATCCTGGCCCCGAAGTTCTAAAAAAGAAAGTCCACTTCCTGGTTGGCGGTCCAGGTGCGGAAATACTCGAAAGTACCAGTTCTTACGAATTTCTTACGAAACGAATCATTTTCATAACTTTTTTCTCATGCCTAATACTTAATATGTTTTTAAATGTATTTATACACTCACTTAGTGTGAAACCTGGGCCTGTTTCGATGAACACAGCATAGATATCCTGGCAGGAATGGCAGAAAGACACACACGAAGGTCTTGCTCAACAGCTGCCCGTCTCTGTGTTTAGTTTTTATCACAGTCAAGCTAGAGAAGCTCATCTCACACAGATGTGTGGTTGAAAACGGGAGCAATGTCAAAATAGCTTTGTTGGCCAGAATGGGGAATGGAATCAAACTTCCCACACAGAACTTCCATAACCAAGAGAAAATAATACTATAAGAGTTTGGTGGGCATTGACCTTGAGTTCTGGAGATGTAGTTCACCGACATCCAGAGAGCACTGTGGACTCAAACAATGTTGGATCAGGACCAAACTTGGCATGAATACTCAATATGCCCAAATGTGAACACAGATGGAGTTTGGGGAAAATAGACCTTGACATTTGGGAGTTACAGTTTCTGGGATTTATAGTTAACACACAAACAAAGAGCATCCTGAACTCTTGCAACAATGGAATTGAACCAAACTTGGCATATTGAACTCTCATTGCCAACAGAAAGTACCAAAAGGGTTTGCTTGGTAATTGACCTTGAGTTTGGAAGTTGTAGTTCACCTACACCCAGAGAGCACTGTGGACTCAAACAATGTTATGTTATGTTGTTGTTTGTTTTCTATCCAGAATCACAATGTTGGAAGGAGGCTCACCACTTTAAGGTCCCTAAAACAGGCATGGGAAAACTTCGGCCCTCTGGGTGCTTTGGACTCCAACTCCCACCATTCCTAACAGCCTGAGGCCCTTTCCTGCTTAAGTGGCTGAGGGGGGGGTGAAGGGCCTGAGGCTTCTAGGAATGGTGGGAGTCCAAAACACCTGGAAGGTCCAAGTTTGCCCATGCCAGCTTTCGACAGAGACCTCTTCCTCCCCCTTCCCCTTTATTTATTTATTTATTTATTTATTTCGGCTTCTATGGCGCCACTCCCGGTGGGCTCGGGGCGGCTCACAGCACCAAAAAGAAGATCACAAGGTAAAAGCGGCGATACAGAATAAAAACAGAGCATAAAAACATCATTAAAATATCAATCTCAAACATCATTAAAACGTCAGAATACAGCAATAAAAACGACCTGGGTTAAGGATCGTTTCCAGCAGGGGGGTGCGTCCCGCTGAGACCTACACATGGAAGGCAAGCTGGAAGAGGTGGGTCTTGCACGCCCGCCTAAAGGGGAGCAGGTCGTGGATGGCCCGCGTGTCTGCCGGAAGGGCGTTCCAAAGTGTCGGTGCAATCACCGAGAAGGCCCTGCGGCGAGTGGCTGTTAGTTTGGCCGCTTTTACAGAGGGGACGGCCAAGAGGTTGGTATCCTCAGAGCGGAGAGATCTCGTAGGGCAATATGGGGAGAGACGGTTTGCGCCCTTTCTTCCCCCGCCTGCTGAACACTGACTTTTTCTTCTCCACTGGGCTCCCTTCTTCCCAGCCTCGCTCTGCTCGCTTTGCCAGCGTGAGCGTGTTCAGGAGGGGAGGGGGGAGAGAGGAAGATGTGGGGCGAGTCTGCGCAGTAGCGCCCGCACGGGCCACGTCTTCCTCCCTCCCCCCTCCCCTCCTGAACACGCTCATGCTACCCCGTCGGATCAAAATGGCGGCAGAAGCGGCAGCGTGAGCAAAGTGAGGCAAAGCGAGCAGAGCGAGGCTGGGAAGAAGGGAGCCCGAGAAGAAAAAGTGAGGAGGGGGGAAGAAAGGGGATTGGAGGTGCCAATTTCCCACGGCACACCTGATGATCGCTCACGGCACACTGGTTGGGAAACACTGGTCTACACTACCAAATAATCTGGGGAAGCTACAGACAGACATGGCATTTGTATCCTGGTTGAAGGTTCCTAGACGCCGAAAGCTACGCTGGTTTAGGTCCCAACACTTCTTGGATCTAACAGAGGCATTTCTTCCATCTACAAAAGAGGGGGCCAATTGTGGTCCCATTCCAAAAAAAAAAAAAACCCCAAATAGTCTCTTCTGTTTACGCCGAGAGACAAAATTAACTTGCTACCCAAACAACAATACTCTCATTAAGCGCTTTCGCTTCCCACCCACCGACTCGAATAGCAATGCAAATACACAGCCGTGGAAAACATTGGGATCCGGGCCAACGCTAAATTACACTGCAATTAAATACTCAAGTCTTCATTTAATTATATAAACTAGTTCATCGCGGCGGCAAGCGGAGGAAAAGCAGATCTGGTGCAGAATACGGCTGCCGTCCGATGCCAAAAGAAAGCCAGGACTTACTTCCAAGCTTTGACCCAAGACACCCACAACTGGATACGGTTCTCCGACCTTGGAAGCATGGCCTTTGGGCTACAACTCCCAAAATCCAGCAGTTAGTTGACCAGAGAGATTCCGAGAACGGCCACCTCTTTAGGGAATCTTTAGGTCAGTGTTTCCCAACCTTTTTTGAGCTGCGGTACACTTTTCACATTAAAAAAAATCCGGGGACACACCACCAACCAAAACGACACTCTAACACAGTAATACATATAGTTAATTGACCTTGAGTTTTGGAGTTGTAGTTCACCTACATCCAGAGATCACTGTGGACTCAAACAATGATGGATGGATCAACCAAACTTGCGGGCCCCTCAGGCAGTAGAGCAGGCCGAGGGCCGCCACCAAGCCCAGGGTCCCGCCGCCAGCCTCAGCCGCTCCCATTGCCACGGGTAGCGGCTCACGGGCGAAAGGGGTAGCGGGGGAGAGGGAGAAGTCGGGAACTGAAGCCCGTCCACCACTCATGCTCCTCCTCCTCTGCGCGGCCTCAGCGAGCGAGGGGCTGGAGTCATGGCAGAGAGCGGTGTCGGGGACGGGGCCCCCTCTCCACCATGACTCCCACCATGACTCCGGTCTCTTGTTCGCTGAGGCCACGCGGAGGAGGAGGAGCATGAGTGGTGGACGGGCTTCAGCCCCGCCCACTGAAGCCTGTCCACCGCTCATGCTCGTCCTCCGCGCAGCCTCAGAGAGCAAGGGGCTGGAGTCATGGCAAAGAGCGGCGCCGGGGACAGGAGCCACGCTCCGCCATCACTCTCTCCATGACTCTAGTCCCTCGCTCACTGAGGCCGCGCAGAGGAGGAGGAGCATGAGCGGTGGACGGGCTTCAGCCCCGCCCACTGAAGCCCGTCCACTGCTCATGCTCCTCCTCCTCTGCGCGGCCTCAGCGAGCGAGGGGCTGGAGTCATGGCAGAGAGCGGCGCCGGGGACGGGGGCCACTCTCCGCCATCATGCTCTCAATGACTCCGGTCCCTCACTCGCTGAGGCCGTGCGGAGGAGGAGCATGAGCGGTGGACGGGCTTCAGCCCCACCCCCTGAAGCCCGTCCACTGCTCATGCGCCCTCCTCCTCTGCATGGCCCTCAGCGAGTGAGGGGCTGGAGTCATGGCAGAGAGCAGTGCCGGGGGGGGCCCTGTCCGCCATGACTCCTGCCATGACTCCAGTCACTCACTCGCTGAGGCCACGCGGAGGAGGAGGAGCATGAGCGGTGGACGGGCTTCAGCCCCGCCCACTGAAGCCTGTCCACTGCTCATGCTCCTCCTCCTCTATGCGGCCTCAGAGAGCAAGGGCTGGAGTCATGGCAGAGCGGTGCCGGGGACAGGGCCCACTCTTCGCCATCACTCTCTCCATGACTCTAGTCCCTGGCTCGCTGAGGCCGCGCAGAGGAGGAGGAGCATGAGCGGTGGACGGGCTTCAGCCCCGCCCACTGAAGCCTGTCCACTGCTCATGCTCTTCCTCCTCAGCGCGGCCTCAGCGAGTGAGGGGCTGGAGTCATGGCAGAGAGCGGTGTCAGAGACGTGGGCCCCTTTCCGCCATGATTCCCGCCATGACTCCGGTCCCTTGTTCGCTGAGGCCGCGCGGAGGAGGAAGAGCATGAGCGGTGGACGGGCTTCAGCCCCACCCACTGAAGCCTGTCCACCGCTCATGCTCCTCCTCCGCGAGGCCTCAGCAAGCAAGGGGCCGGAGTCATGGCGAAGAGCGGCGCCAGGAACGGGGGCCGCTCTCCGCCATGACTCCCGCCATGACTCAATCAGCAAGCTTCTGCCGCTGGGAAGGGGGCGGGGCCCAAGCGACGTCACCCTTGCCTTCTCCCTCCCTCGATTGGAGGCTGGCTGGGGAAACGGCCGAAGGAGGCGCGCCCCGGCCCCTTCTTCTTTTTCTTCGCCGCCGCCCGGACCTTCCTCTTCCTCCTCCTCCCCCAAGCAGCAGGAGTTCAGCAGGAGGGGGAGAAAGAGGGAGGGGAGACGTTTTTCACGGCACACCAGATGATCCGTCAGGGAACAGTAGTGTGCCGCGGCACAGCGGTTGGGAAACACTGCTTTAGGTCCTCCAGTGCAATTCTGGTGGAAGTTGGCCAAAGCGTTGTGCAGAAAGAGCCACTATACTTTCTTTATTGGAGGTCCTATTCCTCTAGCCCAGGCATGGGCACACTTCGGCTCTCCGGGTGTTTTGGACTTCAACTCCCACAATTCCTAACAGCCGGCTGTAGGAATTGTGGGAGTTGAAGTCCAAAACACCCGGAGAGCCGGAGTTTGCCCATGCCTGGGCTAGCCCCCATGAACGTTGGAAAGCTATAAATATTGCAAATCTAGATATTGTAAATCTAGTTTATATTCCAGAAACAGATGCAACGTTTTGGCGTTGAAAGAGAGTGCCATTTAAAGCAGGCTTCTATGCCCTTCCCAAAAAGATACCATCCCAAAGTTGACTTGGGGTGCGTCTACACTGTAGACTTAATGTGGTATGACACCACTGTCAGATTATTGCATTTTGAATAGCAATTCATGAGTCAGCACAAGATATATTTTCGCAGTTTGAGATGACCTGCAGTGTGACATGTTTGACACCAGATGGCGCTGTCTCAAGACTGCTAAATGGAACCTTGAGGAATGTCAGTTACAAAGTGACAGTTGGGATTTGTCAGTTGGGATTTAATATCTGTGAGGAAAGGATGTTTAGAAAGGTAGCTGTGATGGCTGTTGTTTTTCGATGTTTAGCCAGTTATTGTTAAATACAATTCAATACAAAGTTATATATTTACCTTGTGAATTGAATGAGAGTTTCATTATTCACACGAACAGAGACTGGATTTTTTGGGCCGATGGGGAATTAAACTTCTATATTTCTGTTGCCTATCCGCTGTGACATAAATACTCAACGCCGAAAAACCACTTTAACTCCCATGGCTCAAGGCTATGGAATCCTGGTAGACGTCATTTGGTGGGGCTCAGAGAAGGTGGAAGACTTTGGCTGAGGCTGGATCTACAGTGCCCCATATCCCAGGATGTGATCCCAGGTTATCTACTTTGAACTGGATTATATTAGTCTACACTGCCATATAATCCGGTTCAAAGCAGATAACCTGGACTTTATATGGCAATGTAAATGGGGCCTGTGGCTGGATCTATGCTGCCATATAACCCAAGTTTCTGAATCTGAATCCAGATTATTTGCTTTGAACTGGATTATATGGCAGCCACAGACCCCATTTACACTGTCATATAAAATCCAGATTATCTTCTTTGAACTGGATTATATGGCAATGTAGATCCAGCCATAGGCACCACTTCCACTGCCATATAAAATCCAGATTTCTGAATCCAGATTATCTGCGTTGAACTGGGTTATATGAGTCTCCACTGCCACATAATCCAGTTTCTGAATCTAGATTATCTGCTTTGAACTGGATTATATGGCATTGTAGTTCCAGCCACAGGCCCCATTTACACTGCCATATAAAATCCAGTTTATCTGCTTTGAACTGGATTATATGAGTCTCTATTGCCATATAATCCGGTTTCTGAATCCAGATTATTTGCTTTGAACTGGATTATATGGCAACCACAGGCCCCTTTTACACTGTCATATAAAATCCAGATTATCTGCTTTGGATTGGATTATATGAATCTCCATTGCCATATAATCCAGTTTCTGAGTCCAGATTATTTGCTTTGAACTGGATTATATGGCAGCCACAGGCCCCATTTACACTGTCCATTATCTGCTTTGGATTGGATTATAGGAGTTTCCATTGCCATATAATCCAGTTTCTGACTCCAGATTATTTGCTTTGAACTGGATTATATGGCAGCCACAGGCCCCATTTACACTGTCATAAAACATCCAGATTATCTGCTTTGGATTGGATTAGATGAATCTCCATTGCCATATAATCCAGTTTCTGAGTCCAGATTATTTGCTTTGAACTGGATTATATGGCAGCCACAGGCCCCATTTACACTGTCATAAAACATCCAGATTATCTGCTTTGGATTGGATTAGAGGAGTCTCCGTTACTATATAATCCAGTTTCTGACTCCAGATTATTTGCTTTGAACTGGATTATATGGCAGCCACAGGCCCCATTTACACTGTCATAAAACATCCAGATTATCTGCTTTGGATTGGATTAGAGGAATCTCCGTTACTATATAATCCAGTTTCTGACTCCAGATTATTTGCTTTGAACTGGATTATATGGCAGCCACAGGCCCCATTTACACTGTCATATAAAATCCAGTTTATCTGCTTTGGATTGGATATTATGAATCTCCAGTTTCTGACTCCAGATTATTTGCTTTGAACTGGATTATATGGCAGCCACAGGCCCCATTTACACTGTCATATTTAATCCAGATTTCCGAATCCAGATTATCTGCTTTGGATTAGATTATAGGAGTCTCCATTGCCATATAATCCAGTTTCTCAATCCGGATTATATGCTTTCAACTGGATTATATGGCAATGGAGATAATGGCAGACCCTCGCCTCTCAAGGGAAAGGCAACAGGCCCATTGACATTCAATGGAGAATAAGGGAGAAAGAAAGAAAGAGAAAATGAATGGGAGAAAGGAGGAGAATAAAACCATGGCCAAAAAGAAAGAAAAGATTTAAAAGTCAAGGGAGAAAATCCACCAAAACGAAGAATGATTTAATCGGATCAGAGGGAATGATTTAATCGGATCAGTGAGCCGGAAAAGCGGCCTTTCCCAAGAGTGGAGCTGTCCCCTTCGAGAGCCCCATTGCCACACCACTGGTGCACACAGGCACACACCCTTTGGCCTCTCGCATGGTGTACCTAAGCATGCACGCATTTGCGGACAAGGGCCCCCGGCAGAGAATATCCACAAAGGAAGAGCTTTGCTGCTGACAAGGTCACACAAAGCCCACAGGTGACGTTTGCAGCCAAGACACACCTGAAGTTCATAGAATCATAGAACCATAGAGTTGGAAGAGACCACATGGGCCATCTGATCCAGGAAAAACACAATCAAAGTATTCCTGACTCTGAGGCAGAGAGTTCCACTGCTGAACAGTTGGTACGGTCAGGAAGTTCTTCCTAATGTACAGGTAGAAAATCCTTCCCTGTAATTTGGCTGGAGAAGCTGCTGGGAGTGCCGAAGCCGGGGGAGGGAAGGGGCTTGGCGTGACCTGGCTCCGCCCCCTTCAGGCTTCGGCACTCCCAGCATCTTCTCCAGGCTTGAGGATGGCAATGCCAAGCCAGTGGTGGCATAGCTAGCACAAGGCTGGCTTGGCCCTACCCTCCTCGAGGCTGGAGAAGCTGCTGGGAGTGCCGAAGCCGGGGGAGGGAAGGGGCTTGGTGCGACCTGGCCCCGCCCCCTTCAGGCTTCGGCACTCCCAGCATCTTCTCCAGGCTTGAGGACGGCAATGCCAAGCCAGTGGTGGCATAGCTAGCACAAGGCTGGCTTGGCCCTACCCACCTCGAGGCTGGAGAAGCTGCTGGGAGTGCCGAAGCCGGGGGAGGGAAGGGGCTTGGCGCGACCTGGCCCCGCCCCCTTCAGGCTTCGGCACTCCCAGCATCTTCTCCAGGCTTGAGGACGGCAATGCCAAGCCAGTGGTGCCATAGCTAGCACAAGGCTGGCTTGGTCCTACCCTCCTCGAGGCTGGAGAAGCTGCTGGGAGTGCCGAAGCCGGGGGAGGGAAGGGGCTTGGCGCGACCTGGCCCCGCCCCTTCAGGCTTCGGCACTCCCAGCATCTTCTCCAGGCTTGAGGATGGCAATGCCAAGCCAGTGGTGGCATAGCTTGCACAAGGCTGGCTTGGCCTTACCCTCCTCGAGGCTGGAGAAGCTGCTGGGAGTGCTGAAGCCGGGGGAGGGAAGGGGCTTGGTGCGACCTGGCCCCGCCCCCTTCAGGCTTCAGCACTCCCAGCATCTTCTCCAGGCTTGAGGATGGCAATGCCAAGCCAGTAGCGTGGGTTTTCCGGAGATTTAATCCGCTTTTTTCTTTGTGCGACTCTTTTGACCTGGCTGGTTGTGTTTTCGTTTACCTGAGTTGATCGCCAAATTACGCAGCATGCAAGGATTCCATAGCACTGAGTGAATGCCTTTAAAGGGGTGCCAAAGCACATTAATGCTACACTATTATTTGATTTCATTGGCATTCTCACAATGGATCCACACTGCTATTTAATCCAGATTATCTGCCTTAAACTGGATTACATGAGTCTGCGCTACCATATAATTTAGTGCAGAGCAGAACATCCGGATTCAGAAACATTTTTTACATTTACAAAATCCTGGGGCACACCACCAACCAAAATGACACAAAATGACACTCTAACACAGTGATACATATAGTTAATATGTTTTTAAATGTATTTATACACTCAGTGTGAAACCTGGGCCTGTTTCGATGAACACAACATAGATATCCTGGCAGGAATGGCAGAAAGACACACACACCAAGGTCTTGCTCAAAGATGTCAGTCTCTCTCTGTGTTTAGTTTTTATCGCAGTCACCCGGTCCTCAGGGAAGCTGGCTGGAAAGAGATCAGCCAGACGGAAGCACACTCAAAGGCAGAGAGTTCCACTGCTGAACAGCTCTCACAGTCAGGAAGTTCTTCCTAATGTTCACCCTCCCACACAGACATGCTGTTCTGCCTGCGCTGTTGTGCTCTCTCTCTCGATAGATAGATAGATAGATATGTAATGTTCCTTTGTGGGATTAACATAGCTCAAAAACCACTAGACAAACATACTAATACTAACCCAAGGAGGGACCGTCAGTCAAAAAATTGATTTTGTCATTTGGGAGTTGTAGTTGCTGGGAGTTATAGTTCACCTGCAATCAAAGAGCATTCTGAACTCCACCAATGATGGAATGGAATCACACTTCCCATAACCAAGAGAAAATACTATAAGAGTTTGGTGGGCATTGACCTTGGATTTTGGAGTTGTAGCTCTCCTATATCCAGAGAGCACCGTGGACTGAAACAATGTTGGATCAGGACCAAACTTGGCACGAATACTCAATACGCCCAAATGTGAACACAGATGGAGTTTGGGGAAAATAGACCTTGACATTTGGAAGTTACAGTTTCTGGGATTTATAGTTAACACACAATCAAAGAGCATCCTGAACTCTAGCAACAATGGAATTAAACCAAACTTGGCATATTGAACTCTCATTATCATCAGAAAGTACTGAAAGGGTTTGCTTGGGAATTGACCTTGAGTTTGGAAGTTGTAGTTCACCTACACCCAGAGAGCACTGTGGACTCAAACAATGTTATGTTATGTTGTTGATTGTTTTCTATCCAGAATCACAATGTTGGAAGGAGGCTCACCACTTTAAGGTCCCTAAAACAGGCACGGGAAAACTTCAGCCCTCTGGGTGCTTTGGACTTCAACTCCCACCATTCCTAACAGCCTGAGGCCCTTTCCTGCTTAAGTGGCTGAGGGTAGAAAGTACTGAAAGGGTTTGCTTGGGAATTGACCTTGAGTTTGGAAGTTGTAGTTCACCTACACCCAGAGAGCACTGTGGGCTCAAATAATGATGGATCTGGACCACACTTGGCATAAATACTCAATATGCCCAACTATGAGCACACATGGATTTTGGGGGAAATAGACCTTGACGTTTGGGAGTTGTAGTTCACCTACATCCAGAGGGCACTGTGGACTCAAATAATGATGGGCGGGTCTCATGGGGAGGGGAACACTCCACCCCTTTCCGACCCTCCCTCCACTCACCTCAGCCTCTCTGCCGGCCCGTCCTCCCCATCCTCCTTCCCCCACAAGCAGCAGGAGTTCAACAGGAGGAGGAAGAAAGGGTATATTGGAGGCCCAATCAGGGGCCGGGCTACGGGACGAGCGGTGTCCGTTGGCCCCCTAGGAGGGATGGGGGTGGGGATGGCTACCTTCGAGAGAGGGAGGGAGGGAGGGAGCGCGAGGAAAGTGGGCAGTGCCGACGGCGCTCAAAACTGTCCCCACCCTTTCCCCTCCTCCATGATGTTTTGGCCTACAACTCCCACAGGTAGAGAGAGAGAGCGCGCGAGCGAGGAGGAAGGCGCGGCTGCACAGAGGAGCCACCCCCTCACCTCACACTTGAGCGAGCGCGAGGGAAAGAGCGGGCTGGAGCCAAGAGGAAGCGGCCTCTGCCGCCGCCGCTGCTTTTCCTTCAGACTCTGAGGGAAAGGATGGCGTGGACAGCTGGGGCGAAGACGGAAGGAGCCGCAGGAACAACAGCAGGGAGTGGGACAACAATAACAACAGCAGCAGCCATAGCAGCAGCCTCCCTTTCCCACGGCACACTTGATGGTCGGCCGCGGCACAATAGTGTGCCGCAGCACAGCGGTTGAGAAACACTGCCTTAGACAACAGCTACCGTGTTTCCCCGAAAGTAAGACAGTGTCTTACTTTCTTTTCCCCCCGAAAAGTCCCCCTACGTCTTACTTTCGGGGTACGTCTTATATAAACTAAGACGTACCCCGTCGCCACGCCCACGCCGCCGCCGCTGCCGCCGCCACAACCAGCCCCATCGGCTGCGGCACATCTCCGCGGCGCAGCTTTTCCTTGGACGAAAGAAGGGAGGGGGAAGAGCCAGAGGCGTGGCAAAGCGGCACCGCGTCACTCTGATGCGGCGCTGCTTCACCACGCCTCTGGCTCTCTTCCCCCCTCCCTTCCTTGGGCGAAAGAAGGGAGGGGAAGAGCCAGAGGCGTGGCGAAGCGGCACCGCGTCACTCTGACACTGCGCTGCTTCACCACGCCTCTGGCTCTCTTCCCCTCCCTTCCTTGGACGAAAGAAGGGAGGGGGGAAGAGCCAGAGGCATGGCGAAGCGACGTCTTACAATCGGGGGTGTCTTACTATCAGGGAAACACGCTACTTCAACACTGCCCTGTATCCCAGGATCTTATCTCAGATTATTTATTTATTTATTGGGCTTGTACGCCGCCACTCCCCAAGGGCTCGGAGCGGCTTACAATCAGGTAAAATACACAGAGGTGAAAGCGTACATATTAAACTAGCTTAAAAAAGATTTCTGGCCTAGCAATCAAAGGCTAGCCGGAAAAGGTGAGTCTTGCAGGCCTTGCAGAAGGAGAGAAGGTCCTGCATGGCCCGTACATCGCTAGGAAGAGTGTTCCATATTGACGGCGCCACTACAGAAAAGGCTCTGCGCCGGGTCGATGTGAGACGGATTGCTTTGAAGGTCGGTACTTCAAGGAGGTTCATTTGTTCGGAACGAAGTGGCCTCTGGGGTTGGTAGAGGAGGAGACGGTCCCTCAGATACAGCGGCCCCAGACCATGCAAGGCCTTGAAAGTTAACACCATCACCTTGAAGGTGATCCGGTGCTCGACCGGAAGCCAATGAAGCTGCTGGAGGATGAGTGTTATGTGACATCTCACTGGGGCCCCAGTGAGAAGTCGTGCAGCGGCGTTCTGGACAAGCTTAAGTTTCTGGATCACGGACAAGGGCAGGCCGATGTAAAGGGCATTACAGTAGTCCAGTCTCGAGATGACCGTGGCTTGGAGCACCGTGGCCAGGTCGTCCCTGGATAGGTAGGGGGCCAGACGCCTAGCTTGCTGCAGATGGAAAAAGGCGGTTTTGCTGACGCTGGAGACCTGGGCCTCCATCGACAGCAACAGGTCGAAAACGACCCCAAGGCTCTTAACTGAGGATGTCGGGCATAATGCCTCACCATCCAAGCTAGGCAGTCGGGCCTCCCAACCAACCGGGCGGCCCAGCCACATTATCCCCATCTTTACTGGATTCACCCTCAATCTACTGGCACGCAGCCAACCAGTCACGGCTTCAAGGCACTGTTGGAAACAAGAGGGTACGGAGTCCAGCCGGCCTTCCATCTTCAGAACGAGCTGGGTGTCATCAGCATACTGATAACATTCCAGCCCAAAGCTTCGGACCAGATCAGCAAGTGGTCGCATATAGATGTTAAATAATAAAGGGGAAAGAATGGCACCTTGAGGGACCCCACAAATAAATGGAGCCCTCTTGGAAACCATACCTCCCCTTTCCACTCGCTGTCCCCAGTTGTGGAGAAAGGACAACAGCCATTTTAGGGCTGTTCCCCTAACTGCAGCAATGGCAAGGTCTCAGATTATCCGACAGTGTAGACCAGTGTTTCCCAACCAGTGTGCCGGGGCACACTAGTGTGCCGTGAGCGATCATCAGGTGTGCCGTGGGAAATTGGAACCTTCAGGAAGGGGGGGGGAGAGTCTAGTGTGTTGAAGTATAAAAACCCGAAGAAACCTACATCGATAAAGGCACAAAATTACAAACACCCCCCCCCCTCCCCACCCGTTGTCTACTTGGTCTCTCCCTCTCCATGCATGCCCCAAGTGGAGACCTCCTCTTGCCTCCTGGGGATTCTGTATGGGAAGTTTGGCCCAGTTCTATCATTGGTGGGGTTCAGAATGCTCTTTATTGTGTGTTAACTATAAATCCCAGCAACTACAACTCCCAAATGTCAAAAGTCTATTTCCCCTGAACTCCACCTGCGTTCATATTTGGGCATATTGAGTATTCATGCCAAGTTTGGTCCTGATCCAACATTGTTTCAGTCCACAGTGCTCTCTGGATACTTTCAGTACTTTCTGATGGTAATGCGAGTTCAATATGCCAAGTTTGGTTCAATTCCATTGTTGCAAGAGTTCAGGATGCTATTTGATTGTGTGTATAATAAATCCTAGAAACGGTAACTCCCAAATGTCAAACTCCATCTGTGTTCACAATTGGGCATATTGAGTATTCATGCCAAGTTTGGTCCTGATCCAACATTGTTTCAGTCCACAGTGCTCTCTGGATGTTGGTGAACTACAACTCCAAAACTCAAGGTCAATGCCCACCAAACTCTTATAGTATTTTCTCTTGGGTATGGGAGTTCTGTGTGGGAGGTTTGTGTCTTCCTGCCATTCCTGCCAGGATATCTATGTTGAGTTCATTGAAACAGGCCCAGGTTTCACACTGAGTGTATAAATACATTTTAAAAACATACTAACTATATGTATTACTGTGTTAGAGTGTCATTTCTGTTGGTGGTGTGCCCCAGGATTTTGAAAATGTAAAAAGTGTGCCGTGGCTCAAAAAAGGTTGGGAAACACTGGTGTAGACTCATATAATTTGGGATCAGATCCTGGGATATAGGGCAGCGTAGATCCAGCCTGTGGTGCATCAAAAGCTTCCCAAAGTCGTCTTTTTGCCCTTTCCTGCATCAGCTGCCATATGCTTTACTGCCCTCAACAGAAGTAGTAAAGTGTATGCAACTAAATTTCCTAAAGGTGGAGAAAGAACTTTAGAGGAGAACACTATGGATGGTTTTGGAATCTAATCCAGATTTTAGCAGCTTCTTTCTCTCCAGAGCGTGAGGCTAAACCGGTTCCCATGAGATGAGAAAGATGGGAAGCAGATGATCCAATGAATTATGCAAAGCCCTGACCTTATGCACACCTTGGAAACGAGAAAGCGCAGGAGAGAAAGAAAAGGGGAAAAAAATAGAAGTTTGTTGTTTTTGTTTGGGCAGGGGTTTTTTTTTTCCTCCCCTTTCTCCAAGCTCTCTCTTCTTTCCCCTTTCTCTCTCTCTCTCTCTTTTCCCAAGGTGTACATAAGGTCAAGGCTTTGTGCAAGTAAAGGGGGGAAGGGTCTCTTCTTTTCCTTCCGAAATAGCCCAACTTTTGCTGACTGAGGCACCGACCGCGTTAACAATTTACAGGCCCGAGCTCAGCGAGGCTGCAGCAAATGCCTGCATTGCCCGAGTGTAAAGTTACAATCCATCTCCGTGACTTCGGATCTCAACCTAAGATAGAGTCAAGCTAAGCTCAAACTCAATTTACAATCAGCTTTCCATAACACTGAAAAAGCGCAAACATAAGGGAGATTTTTTTCCGCCTAATACAGGCCTGCACAGCATGTGGCCCAGGGACCGGATGCAGCCCTCAGAGGCTCTGAGGCATCTTCGACAATCTGTATATCTGTATACCTTTATAAAGCGGAATGTTTGTATGTATGTACCGTGTTTCTCCGAAAGTATGACACCCCCGATTGTAAGACGTATCGGGGGTGTCAGGGGGTCACTAATGTCGCACCCGAATGTAAGCCGCATACCTCGTCCGCCACGCCCGCCCACGCCGCCGCCGCCGCCGCCGGCCCATCGGCCCATCGGCCCATCGCCGCGGCACACCTCCGGGCGCACCTTTCTGCCAGGCCTCTGACGCTCGTCAAGAAAGGGAGGGAAGAGCACAAGGGGCGGAGGGAGCGCGACGCGTCAGAGTGATGCTCTGACGCACGGCGCCCTCCTCCCCTGCTTCCCCTCCCCTCCCTTCTTTCTCAAGAAAGGGAGGGGGAAGGCGAGGGGCGAGGAAGCGCCGACGCGTCAGAGTGACGGCTCTGATGCGTCGGCGCTTCCCTCCGCCCCTGCGCTCTTCCCCCTCCCTTCTTTCTCCAAGAAAAGGAGGGGAAGAGCGCGAGGGGCGGAGGGAGAGCGCCGACGCGTCAGAGTGACGCTCTGACGCGCCGGCGCTCCCTCCCGCCTGCGCTTCCCCCCTTCTTTCTCCAAGAAAGGGAGGGAAGAGGCGCAAGGGGCGGAGGAAGCGGCGACGCGGCAGAGTGACGCTCTGACGTGTCGGCGCTTCCCTCCGCCCCTGCGCCTTCCCCTCCCTTCCTTCGTCGCGTCAGAGGCCTGGCAGAAAGGTGCGCCGCGGAGGTGTGCCGCGGCCGATGGGCGGTTGCGGGCGGCGGCGTGGCGTGGCGGCGACGGGTACGTCTTAGTTTATATAAGACGTACCCAAAAGTAAGGCGTAGGGGACTTTTGGGGAAAAGAAAGTAAGACGCTGTCTTACTTTCGGGGAAACACGTATGTATGTGTGCGGAGGGCGGGAGGGCGGATATGTGGCAGCCACTTTCACAGGCCACAGCGACCAGCGCGGGTGATGGACCTGCACCAAACTTGGTACACATAACCCTCCTAACCCCCTTTATGTCCTGGTGCAGTTCGGGGGACATGACCCACGGATTATGGGATTTGTAGTACTTTCAAACACTTTGGTTCCCAGAGACCACTGAGGCCACCAAAAAGGATCAATACAGACCACACTTAGCACACACAGCCCCCATGACCCACTCTACGTCCTGGTGCAGTTTGGAGGAGGGTGGACCATGGATTATGGGACTTGAAATACCTCTACTCACTTCCCAAGTCCGCTGCGACCCTCTTCCAATTACTGATCGATACCACACTTGGCACACACAGCCCCCAGTGACCCACTCTACATCCTACTGCAATTTGGAGGAGGGTGGACCACAGATGATGGGACTTGCAGTACCTTCAGTAAATTCATGATACCACTGCAACTCCCAATAATGAGGGATCAAGGCCACACTTGGCAGACAGAGCCTCCATGACCCACTCTACGTCCTGGTGCTGTTTGGAGGAGGTTGGACCACAGATGATGGGACTTGCAGTGCCTTCACTAACTTCCTGACACCACTGCGAGTCACATAAATAACTGCTACAGACCAACTAATACGTTTCTCAAAAAACCCGGGCACTGCCGGATCCCCAAGCTAGTGACATATAAAATCCAGATTATCTGCTTTGAACTGGATCATATGGCAGTGTAGACTCATATAATCCAGTTCAAAGAAGATAATCCAGATAATCCGCTTTGATAATATGGCAGTGTAGAAGGGGCCTCAGTTGGAAACACAGCTTGCGGAGGTTGTTGGACTCAGGGTGGAGTAGTGGGGAGGAGCAGTGAAATTTTAAGGTATATTGGACCTTTTTTCAGGGAGGGTGTAATTTTGAGCTCTGGGTTATGCTAAATTTTATTTATTTATTTATTTGTTTATTTTATTATTCGGGCTTCTATGCCGCCGACTCCCTGAGGCTCGCGGCGGCTTACAGGAGCCAAAGGCACAATAAAACACAAGGCAATAAAACAAAAAATGAGTAACACAATAAAACAATGACGCAATTCAAGACCCAGAACGAACGAGCAGGTGGCGGGGCATGAGCCGGACCTACCCGCCGAAGGCCTGCTTAAACAGGTAGGTTTTGCAGGCCCATCTGAATGGGAGCAAGTCCTTCATGGCCCGGGTTCCAGCCGGGAGGGCGTTCCACAGCGTAGGAGCTATGACAGAGAACGCCCTCTGGCGGGTGGAAGTCAGTCTTACAAGCTTCACCGAAGGTATCTCCAAGAGGTTGGAATCCTCGGACCGTAGCGATCTCGAAGGGCAGTATGGGGTGAGACGGTCCCTCAGATACGCTGGCCCCAGACCGTGCAAGGCCTTAAAGGTAAGAACCAACACTTTGAAGGCGATCCGGTGCTCGATTGGCAGCCAGTGCAGATCCTGCAAAACAGGTGTTATGTGGCAACCTGCTGGGGTGCCAGACAGGAGCCGGGCGGCAGTGTTCTGCACCAGCTTGAGCTTCCGGGTCGCCGACAGAGGAAGGCCAACGTAGAGCGCGTTGCAGTAATCTAGCCTTGAGATGACCGTGGCTTGGATCACCGTGGCCAGGTCATTCCGGGAGAGATAGGGGGCCAGCCTCCTTGCCTGTCGTAGATGAAAGAAGGCAATCTTGCTGACCGCAGAGACCTGGGCCTCCATGGTCAGCTGGAAGTCCAAGTGGACCCCCAGGCTCTTGACGGAAGACGATGGGCATAACGCCACACCGTCCAGGGTCGGAAGCTGGACACCTACATCGCCCGGGCGGCCCAACCACAAGATCTCCGTCTTCGCCGGATTCACCCTCAACCTACTGGCTCGCAGCCATCCAGTAACGGCTTCGAGGCAATGTTGGAAATTATCGGGGACGGATCCCGGCCTGCCCTCCATCCTCAGAATGAGCTGGGTGTCATCAGCGTACTGGTGGCACTCCAGCCCATAACTCCGCACCAGCTGTGCAAGCGGCTGCATGTAGGTGTTAAATAACAGAGGGGAGAGAATGGCCCCTTGCGGGACTCCACAAACTAATCTGGAGCCCTCAGAGACCACCTCGCCCCTCCTCACACGCTGAGACCGCTGGTGGAGGAAGGAGGTCAGCCATTTAAGGGCTGTCCCCCTCACTCCAGCCACGGCCAGGCGGTGGATCAATAGATTGTGGTCGACCGTGTCAAACGCTGCCGTGAGGTCCAATAACACGAGCAGCGCAGACCCGCCTTGGTCGAGCTGGCAGCGGAGTTGGTCTGTGATGGAGACCAGAACCGTCTCCGTCCCGTGCCCCGAACGGAAGCCGGACTGGAAGGGGTCAAGCCATGTTGCATCATCTAAGAAGGACTGCAACTGCTCCATTACTGCCCTCTCAACTACCTTCCCCAGGTACGAAAGATTCGACACTGGTCGGTAGTTGGAGGGAACCGCAGGGTCTAATGACAGTTTCTTCAGTAATGGAGCTACCACCGCCTCTTTCAAGCACTCTGGAAAAACTCCTTGCTCAAGGAAGCTGTTTACGATGTTCAACAGGGGCCCACGTAACCCCTCCAGGCAAGATCTAACAAGCCAGGAGGGGCACGGGTCGAGGGAGCAGGTGGTAGGCCTAGTTGCAGCCACAATCTTATCAACAGCATCTGCGTCCAGTGGCCGGAACCGGTCGAGGGTAGGCCCGGCGGAGGGCCACGGGGTCTCAAGCTCTCTTACTGTGTCAACCGTGGCTGGAAGGTCCCGGCGGAGGCTCAGTATCTTGTCTGTGAAGAAGCTCTGAAAAGCACCGGCAGTGAGGGCCTGATCACTGTTTTTTGGGACAGTAGGGACCGTCGTCAGAGACCGAATTACCTTGAACAATTGAGCCGGGCGTGAGCTGGCAGACGCTATCAAGGCGGAAAAGTACACATTTTTGGCCGCCTTGACAGCACGCTCATAAGTCTCTTTAAATAGCTTATAAGCTGATACTGAGGCTCCATCGCGGAGTTTCCTCCACACGCGCTCTAGCCGTCTCCTCTCCCGCTTCATCGACCTGAGGTCCCCCGTATACCAGGGGGATCGGTGGTTGCGAGGGTGGAGAGGTAGCCTAGGGGCAATCTCGTCGAGAGCTCTAGCTAATGAGGTGTTCCAGGCTTGAACCTGCTCATCGACCGAGACGCTGATAGACTCCAGATCCCTCAGAGCATTCAGGAACCTTTCGGGTTCCATAAGTCTCCTCGGGCGAACCAAAATCTGTTTGGCGCCCTTGCATGGGGGGTCGCTCAACCCGGATCCTTAGGGCACAGTGGTCCGACCATGGAACCTCTATTACGGAGGCTAGGTCCACTTGAACCCCTGCGCTGAACACCAGATCGAGGGTGTGTCCAGCCGAGTGTGTGGGTCCCGAGCTACAGAGGGAGAGGCCCAATGTCGCCATGGTCGAAATTAGGTCCGCGGCTGCAGATGGAACAGAGGCTGCGTCGGCGTGGTCATTGAAGTCACCCAGGACAATAAATTTTAATATTAAATGGTCTGTTAAGGCAGTGTTTCCCAACCTTTTTTGAGCCGCGGCACACTTTTTACATTTACAGAATCCTGGGGCACACCACCAACCAAAATGACACAAAATGACACTCCAACACAGTAATACATATAGTTAATATGTTTTTAGATGTATTGATACACTCAGTGTGAAACCTGGGCCTGTTTCGATGAACACAACATAGATATCCTGGCAGGAATAGCAGAAAGACACAAACTTCCCATAACCAAGAGAAAATACTATAAGAGTTTGGTGGGCATTGACCTTGGGTTTTGGAGTTGTAGTTCACCGACATCCAGAGAGCACTGTGGACTCAAACAATGTTGGATCAGGACCAAACTTGGCATGAATACTCAATATGCCCAAATGTGAACACAGATGGAGTTTGGGGAAAATAGACCTTGACATTTGGGAGTTACAGTTTCTGGGATTTATAGTTAACACACAATCAAAGAGCATCCTGAACTCTTGCAAGAATGGAATTGAACCAAACTTGGCATATTGAACTCTCATTACCAACAAAAAGTACTGAAAGGGTTTGCTTGGGAACTGACCTTGAGTTTGGAAGTTGTAGTTCACCTACACCCAGAGAGCACTCTGGACTCAAACAATGTTATGTTATGTTGTTGTTTGTTTTCTATCCAGAATCACAATGTTGGAAGGAGGCTCACCACTTTAAGGTCCTTAAAACAGGCATGGGAAAACTTCAGCCCTCTGGGTGCTTTGGACAATATTTGTTCGCCCTCACGACCGGAAGACGATGAAGTCTTCCGGGTCGCGAGGGTGATCAGCCCCCGCCCCACAGGTCGCCAAGTGCTCTCCCTGCAGGCCCGGATCGCCTCCAGGGATAGCAGGCTGCCTGGCAAACGGCGTGAGTCTTCTCCGCTCTGTTCTCCGTCTCCCTCCACCGGGCTCGTCCGGGAAGCCTCCCAAGGGCGCAGGGCTGAAGGTCCCTCGGCAAGGGCGAGAAAGCGCCGGTGAGGGCAACGGCACTGGCGCCTCCTTCCTTGCCTCCTTCCTTCTCTCCCTCTCCTCCTTTCAGGGCTGCTTCTCTCAAAGCACCACGCGCACACCCGCGCGCGCTCTCCCTCGCGCTCCTTCTCCAACAGCGGCTCCTCCAAAGCCGCCGCACCTCCGGCCTGTCTCCCCGGGCCGGACAGAAGCGGCTGCCGGGCCGGATTCGGGCCACAGGCCATAGTTTGCCCACCCCTGCTCTAGTGCCTTCAGCCAAAGCAAGCAAACAGGTTGTTACAGTTTATGCAACTTGCTTCAATCCAGTGTTTCTCAACCTGGGGGTCGGGACCCCTGGGGGGGTCGCGAGGGAGTGTCAGAGGGGTCACCAGAAAACACAGTAATTTCTGTTGGTCATGGGAATTCTGTGTGGGAAGTTTGGCCCAATTCTATCGTTGGTGGGGTTCAGAGTGCTCTTTGATTGTAGATGAACTATAAATCCCAGCAACTACAACTCCCAAGTTTCAAGGTCTATTTTCCCCAAACTCCACCAGTGTTCATATTTGGCCATGTTGAATATTCATGCCAAGTTTGGCCCAGATCTATCATTGTTTGAGTCCACAGTGCTCTCTGGATGTAGGTGAACTACAACTCCCAAACTCAAGGTCAATGCCCACCAAACCCTTCCAGTATTTTCTGTTGGTTGTGGGACTTCTGTGTGACAAGTTTGGTTCAATTCCATTGTTGGTGGAGTTCAGACTGCTCTTTGAGTGTCGGCGAACTATAAATCCCAGCAACTACAACTCCGAAATGAGAAAACCAAACCCCCTTCAACCCCAGCAATATTCAAATGTAGGTGTGTCATGTATTTGTGCCCAATTTGATCTTGTTTATGAAATTACATTCTGCATATCGGATATTTACATGACAATTCATAACAGGAGCAAAATTATACTCATGAAGAAGCAATTAAAATAATTTTATCGTTGGGGGTCACCACAACACGAGGAACTGTATTAAGGGGTCGCGGCATTTGGAAGGTTGAGAAACACTGATCTAAACAAAGCATCTGTTAAGTAGGAAATTTAGGTACCACTTTGTGGGGAGGCTAATGTAACTGATTTACAAGGCCATAAAATCTCCAGGAAGTATGCAAAGAATGAGGAAGCGACAACTCCCCTGGTGGCCAGAAGCTGGAATGTTAAATAGCTTCTGAGTGTCTGTCTATATATGTTGTGTGTCTGTGGCAGTGTTTCCCAACCAGTGTGCCAGGGCACACTAGTGTGCCGTGAGCAATCATCAGGTGTGCCGTGGGAAATGGGAGCCTCCAATCTCCTTTCTTCCCCCTCCTGCCGAACACTTTTTCTTCTCCACTTGGGCTCCCTTCTTCCCAGCCTCGCCCTGCCTTGCTTTGCTCAGGAGGGGAGGGGGGAGGGAGGAAGACATGACCCTTACGGGCGCTACTGCGCATACTTGCCCCACGTCTTCCTCCCTCCCCCTACCCTCCTGAACACGCTCACGCTGCCCCCTCAGATCAAAATGACGACAGAAGCGGCAGTGTGAGCAAAGCAAGGCAAAGCGAGCAGAGTGTGGCACCGCTGGCTGGGTGTCCGCTGCATTAAAGATCACTACTGACCGAAAGGTCATGTGTTTGATGCCAGCCTGGGTCGAAGTATTTTATCTATAAGTATTTTATCCATATGTATTTTATCTATATGTATTTTATCTATAAGTATTTTATCTATATGTATTTTATCTATAAGTATTTTATCCATAAGTATTTTATCTATATATATTTTATCCATATGTGTTTTATCTATGTGTTTTATCTATATGTATTTTATCTATATGTATTTTATCTATATGTATTTTATCTATAAGTATTTTATCTATATGTATTTTATCCATAAGTATTTTATCTATATATATTTTATCCATATGTGTTTTATCTATGTGTTTTATCTATATGTATTTTATCTATATATATTTTATCTATATGTATTTTATCTATAAGTATTTTATCTATATATATTTTATCCATATGTGTTTTATCTATGTGTTTTATCTATATGTATTTTATCTATATGTATTTTATCTATATGTATTTTATCTATAAGTATTTTATCTATATGTATTTTATCTATAAGTATTTTATCCATAAGTATTTTATCTATATATATTTTATCCATATGTGTTTTATCTATGTGTTTTATCTATATGTATTTTATCTATATATATTTTATCTATATGTATTTTATCTATAAGTATTTTATCTATATATATTTTATCCATGTGTTTTATCTATGTGTTTTATCTATATGTGTTTTATCTATATGTATTTTATCTATAAGTATTTTATCTATATGTATTTTATCTATAAGTGTTTTATCCATAAGTATTTTATCTACATATATTTTATCCATATGTGTTTTATCTATGTGTTTTATCTATATGTATTTTATCTATAAGTATTTTATCTATATGTATTTTATCTATATGTATTTTATCTATATGTATTTTATCTATATGTTTTTTATCTATATGTTTTTTAACTTTGTATTGTTGTATGATGTTTTAATGTGTATCAATTGCATCAAATTCTTGCTGGAAGGCCGGCTTGAGTCCCTCTTCGGAGGTGAAAAGAGTTTTAAATAAATACATAAATAAAGATACCCTAAGGATGAGGGAGAAGGCTTGTTTTCTGCTGCCTTGGGAGACTAGGACTCAGTGGAGCCTTGGGTTCAAATGACAGGAAAGGAGATGAGTGTTAAGGGGAGGGGGGGGTTACTTCCTGACTATGAGAGCTGTTCAACAGTAGAACTCTCTTACTTGGTGTCTAGCCTTCTTCGGAGACTTTGAAACAGAGGCTGGATGGCCATCTGTCGGGGATGCTTTGAATGCGATTTCCCTGCTTCTGGGCCGAATGGTGTTGGACTGGAAGGCCCACCAGGTCTCTTGGGTTCTCTTATTCTATAACAGTGTTTCCCAACCAGAGTGCCGTGAGCGATCATCAGGTGTGCCGTGGGAAATGGGAACCTCCAATACCCTTTCTTCCCCCTCCTGCCGAACACTTTTTCTTCTCCACTCGGGCTCCCTTCTTCCCAGCCTCGCTCTGCTCGCTTTGCCTCGCTTTGCTCTGGGGCGAGTCTGCGCAGTAGCGCCCGCATGGGTCACGCCTCCCTCCCTCCCCCTCCCCTCCTGAACACGCTCACGCTGCCCCCTTGGATCAAAATGGCGGCAGAAGCGGCAGTGGAGAAGAAAAAGTGTTTGGCAGGAGGGGGAAGAAAGGGCGCAAAGGGGAAGGGGGAGGAAGAGGTCTCTGTCGAAAGCTGGCATGGGCAAACTTGGACCTTCCAGGTGTTTTGGACTCCAACTCCCACCATTCCTAGCAGCCTCAGGCCCTTTTCCTTTTATCCCTCAGCCACTTAAGCAGGAAAGGGCCTCAGGCTGTTAGGAATGGTGGGCGTTGGAGTCCAAAGCTCCCAGAGGGCCGAAGTTTTCCCATGCCTGTTTTAGGGACCTTAAAGTGGCGAGTCTCCTTCCAACATTGTGATTCTGGATAGAAAACAAACAAACAACATAACATAACATTGCTTGAGTCCACAGTGCTCTCTGGGTGTAGGTGAACTACAACTTCCAAACTCAAGGTCAATTCCCAAGCAAACCCTTTCCGTACTTTCTGTTGGTAACGAGAGTTCAATATGCCAAGCTTGGTTCAATTCCATTGTTGCCAGAGTTCAGGATGCTCTTTGATTGTGTGTTAACTATAAATCCCAGAAACTGTAACTCCCAAATGTCAAGGTCTATTTTCCCCAAACTCCATCTGTGTTCACATTTGGGCATATTGAGTATTCAGGCCATGTTTGGTCCTGATCCAACATTGTTTCAGTCCACAGTGCTCTCTGGATATAGGTGAACTACAACTCCAAAACCCAAGGTCAATGCCCACCAAACTCTTATAGTATTTTCTCTTGGTTATGGGAGTTCTGTGTGGGAAGTTTGTGTCTTTCTGCCATTCCTGCCAGGATATCTATGTTGTGTTCATCGAAACAGGCCCAGGTTTCACACTGAGTGTATAAATACATTTAAAAACCTATTAACTCTATGTATTACTGTGTTAGAGTGTCATTTTGTGCCATTTTGGTTGGTGGTGTGCCCCAGGATTTGGTAAGTGTAAAAAATGTGCCCTGGCTCAAAAAAGGTTGAAAAACACTGTTCTATAACAATGGGGGTCCAGTGGAGGCTGCTTCCTTGGAGGCTGGGTGGCTATCTGTCGGGGGTGCTTTGAGGGTGCTTTTCCTGCCTGGGAGGGGGTGGGATTGGATGGCCCTTGGGGTCCCCCCTTCCAATCAATATAAAGTAATATGCAATCCTCTATTACTAAAGTATAGGTGAATATATAACATCAAATATGAAAATAAGCTTCAAAGCTGACTCTAATCAATTCTCCACGCAGCTTAGAGTCAGCTTTGAAGCTTATTTTCATATTTGATGTTATATATTCACCTATACTTTAGTAATAGAGGATTGCATATTACTTTATATTGATAGGTTTGCACTGTAAGCCAACTTTGATTTGAGTGTGTCCCCCTTCCAAGGCTGTGATACTACGATTCCAAGCGCCTCTTGCATTGGAAGTCCAGACAGGGGCGGTCTAAAGTAATTTTAAATGGTAGGCGAACATTATTTTGGTGCCCCCAAACATTATTTTGCCCCCATGTAAAACAAATATACAATTATAATATCACAATACCATTAGTAGTATTATATTGTATCAATGTATATACAATATATTATACCATACTCATACTATATTATATCATAATTATATTATACTACATTACAATATAATTATATTATAATATATTGACATTATAATACAATATAACATTCTATTATATTATTATTATAAAATAATAAATAAAATTATTTATTTAAATGAAATTATCCTCTACTAAATATTTTCATTACTCCTATAAAACTCAAATAACCCAAAATAAAGTAAAATAAAATATTATATATTCCTATTTTGTACAATACCACTATACTGCAATATTGTTTGTAATATTACATGTAATATAAAATATATCATTATTCTATTGTTATATTGTATTTGTATTATATTGTATGACAATATTAAGCAGAACTGTATAATAATCAACAAGAAATGCAATGCAAATGCATCAAAATCAGAATATATTACCTACCACCCGTCTCATAATTCATAGGAGTCTCCCATGAGTCCAAAATTAGGATCCCAATGTAAATATAAATAGAAAAACAGCCAAAATGTTCAAATGAGGTCGAATACAGGCAGCAGCGGCCTGGGCAAACTTGGGCCCTCCCTCCCTAGTTGTTTTGGACTCCAACTCCCACAACTCCTCATAGCCCCAGGCCCCTCAGGTCTAGACAGAAATAGTGCCGAAGAAAGGAAGGAGGGAGAGAAGAGGTCACAGAGGAGGAGGAGGAAAGCCCTTCATTCATTCCTTCACTTACACTTCCTTCACTGATTCTTTTCTCCTTCCCCGCAAACACGTGCGCGGCGGAGACAAAAGGAGAAGGGAAGCACTCCCTGCCTGCCCGATAGGGAGTGCTTTGCTTACAGGCTTCTGCGCAAGGGAGCTACTGGGCATGCGCGGAGGTTTTCGCGGATGTGCAGTTGCTCCTGCGCTCAATTTCAGCTCTGGAGCAACTGCGCCTGCGCGAAAACCTCCGCGCATGCCCAGAAGCGGCGTCGGAACACACAAGGCCGGGGCCCAAAGCAGGCAGCTGCGGCGCTGCCTGAGGAACATCGGCAGGGCCACGATGGTGCTCCATGCGGCCAGGATGGCGCCCCCTTCCCAGATGGCGCCCTAGGCGGCCGCCTACTTGGCCTACCTGGTAGGACCGCCCCTGAGTCCAGAAGAAAAGGGATTGGGAAGTCCCTTTTCTGGGGAAGGGGCAAGCAGGGAGCCTGCCTTGGCCGCGCGCACAAGGCCATCTATCTCAGTGTTTCTCAACCTGGGGGTCGGGACCCCCAGGGGGGTCGCGAGAGGGTTTCAGAGGGGTTGCCAAAGACCATCAGAAAACAAATATTTATGATGGTCTTTGGCAGAGAAGATTGAAGATCTCTCCGCTTGTCCTTCTCTTTCTTTTTGGAAACAGACTGTGAATTCTCCCACCTAAAGCTCTCCTCTGCTGTGATTGGCAGGCCTCCCAGCCAAGGGGAAGGCTGTTTCTGAGACTCCAAGCGGGGAGGGGAGAGCAGGCGTGCTTGGCCCATGGCAACATGATGCGCATGTGTGGGGTGAGGGAGAGTGTGTGAGGTGGGATGGAGGCTCACGCTAGCTAGTCCCTTCAAGACATGAGGGTTCTGTGTATGACGTTTGACCCAATTCTATCATTGGTGGGGTGCAAGGGGCTCTTTGATTGTAGATGAACTATAAATCCCAGCAACTACAACTCCCAAATGTCAAGATCTATTTTCCCCAAACTCCACCAGTGTTCACATGTGGGTATATTGAGGATTAGTGTCAAGTGTGGCTCGGATCCATCGTTGTTGAGTCTATAGTGCTCTCTGGATGTTGGTGAACTACAACTCCCAAACTCAAGGTCAATGCCCACCAAACTCTTATAGCATTTTCTCTTGGTCATGGGAGTTCTGTGTGGGAACTTTGTGTCTTTCTGCCATTCCTGCCAGGATATCTATGTTGTGTTCATCGAAACAGGCCCAGGTTTCACACCGAGTGTATAAATACATTTAAAAACATATTAACTATATGTATGACTGTGTTCGAGTGTCATTCTGTGTCATTTTGGTTGGTGGTGTGCCCCAGGATTTGGTAAGTGTAAAAAACCGTGCCGTGGCTCAAAAAAGGTTGAAAAACACTGGTCTAGGACTCAATGGAGCCTTGGGTTCAAATGACAGGAAAGGAGATGAATGTTAGGGGGGTAGATTTCCTGACTATGAGAGCTGTTCAGCAGTCGAGCCCTCTTCCTTGAAGTCTAGCCTTCTTTGGAGGCTTTGAAACAGAGGCTGGATGGCCATCTGCCGGGGATGCTTTTGAATGCGATTTCCCTGCTTCTGAGCCGAATGGCGTTGGACTGGATGGCCCACCAGGTCTCTCCCATTCTATGAATCTATAACAGTGGGAGTCCAGTGGAGGCTGCTTCCTTGGAGGCTGGATGGCCATCTGTCAGGGATGCTTTGAATGCTCTGGTTACATCCCGAATAGACTACTGCAATGCTCTCTACATGGGGCTGCCTCTGGAGACTGCCCGGAAGCTTCAATGAGTCCAACACTCCGCAGCCAGGTTACTAACAGGAGCGGGGTACAGGGAGCGTACAACTCCATTGTTGCGCCAGCTTCACTTGCCGCCAATTAGCTTCCGAGCACAATTCAAAGTGCCCGTCTTAACCTATAAATCCCTATACCAGGGGTGCTCACACTTTTTCATCATGCGAGCTACTTATAAAACAACCAAGTCCAAATGATCTCCCTCCCCACTACTCAGAGAGCCATAAAAGCAAAATATTTGGAAATGTATTTCAGTGAGAGCCATGTAATATATTTTAAGACTGCATTCAACTAAATGTGAGGATCATAAGCCCCTGAATTTATTTATTCATAATAATAATGATGAGAATATTCATTCAGCCTGTTACTACTAATAATAATAGTAACAACAACAACAACAACAGGTTCCTAGAGTAGAATCAGACCTCCAAGGGCCATCCAGTCCAACCTCCTTCTGCCATAAGGGAAAAACACAATCAAAGCATTCCTCACAGATGGCCATTCAGCCCCTGATAATAATAATAATAATAATAATAATTATAATGGGTTCCTAGAGTAGGAGGAGACCTCCAAGGGCCATCCAGTCCAACCTCCTTCTGCCATAAGGGAAAAACACAATCAAAGCATTCCTCACAGATGGCCATTCAGCCTCTGGTAATAATAATAATAATAATAATAATAATAATAATAATAACGGGTTCCTAGAGTAGGAGGAGACCTCCAAGGGCCATCCAGTCCAACCTCCTTCTGCCATAAGGGAAAAACACAATCAAAGCATTCCTCACAGATGGCCATTCAGCCCCTGATAATAATAATAATAATAATAATAATAATAATAATGGGTTCCTAGAGTAGGAGGAGACCTCCAAGGGCCATCCAGCCCAACCTTCTTCTGCCATAAGGGGAAAACACAATCAAAGCATTCCTCACAGATGGCCATTCAGCCTCTGATAATAATAATAATAATAACAACAACGGGTTCCTAGAATAGGAGGAGACCTCCAAGGGCCATCCAGCCCAACCTCCTTCTGCGATAAGGGGAAAACACAATCAAAGCATTCCTCACAGATGGCCATTCAGCCTCTGATAATAATAATAATAATAATAACAACAACAACAACAATGGGTTCCTAGAATAGGAGGAGACCTCCAAGGGCCATCCAGCCCAACCTCCTTCTGCCATAAGGGAAAAACACAATCAAAGCATTCCTCACAGATGGCCATTCAGCCTCTGATAATAATAATAATAATAATAATAATAATAAATAATAATGATAATAATAATACAATGGGTTCTAATAGAATAGGAGGAGACCTCCAAGGGCCATCCAGCCCAACCTCCTTCTGCCATAAGGGAAAAACACAATCAAAGCATTCCTCACAGATGGCCATTCAGCCTCTGATAATAATAATAATAATAATAATAATAACAACGGGTTCCTAGAATAGGAGGAGACCTCCAAGGGCCATCCAGTCCAACCTCCTTCTGCCATAAGGGAAAAACACAATCAAAGCATTCCTCACAGATGGCCATTCAGCCTCTGATAATAATAATAATGATAATAATAATAATAACAATCATCGGGGATGCTTTGAATGCGATTTCCCTGCTTCTGGGCCGAATGGCGTTGGAGTGGATGGCCCACCAGGTCTCTCCCAACTCTTGGATTCTATGAATCTGTATCAGTGGGGCTCTCTTCCTTGGAGTCCAGTGGAGGCTGGGTGGCCATCTGTCGGGGGTGCTTTGAGGGTGCTTTTCCTGCCTGGGAGGGGGTGGGATTGGATGGCCCTTGGGGTCCCTCCCTTCCAAGGCTGTGATGCTACGATTCCAAGCGCCTCTTGGAATTGGAAGTCCAGAGGAAAAGGGATTGGGAAGCCCCTTTTGGGGGGGAAGGGGCGAGCAGGGAGCCTGGCTTGGGCGCGCGCACGAGGCCATCTATCTCCTCCTCTCCGGAGGCGCGCCCCCGCCAACAATAGCCCCTTTGCCTATGGAGCCACACACCTGTTTGCAATCATCAGGGACGCGGACACGCGGGGAAGGAGGAGAAGCAGGGCAGGGAGAGAGAGGAGACCCTTCTTTCCCCTGCACGACTCCCCCGACATTGTTGCCAATGGGTCCTTTCCCCATTCGTGGGTCCTTTGGGGAGAGGAATGGAAACCCACCCACCCCCCAATCTCTTTCCTTCTCTTTCCTGGGCGCCCCCCCCCCCCATCCCAATCCCAAGTGGGGTGGGCTTACCTGGCAGGGCCAAGGTCAGGGCCAGGAGGGTGGCGAGGCCAAGCGGGGCTCCCGTCGCCATGGGAGAAGGTGGCCCCTTCTTTCCCGGCGGCGGGGGTCCTAGAGCTGCCCCCCAGGCAGCGGGCGGCCAGGCTGCCAGGCTGGCTTCGCCATCTTTGCGCCGAGGAAGAAGAGGAGGAGGAAGGAGGGAGAAGGGGAGAACAATGCGGAGGCTGGGCGCAGGCGGAGAAGGGGACGGAGGCGAGCAGGCGCGCCCCCCTTGCTTGCACGCCCCCAGCCTCTCTCTCTCTCCCTCCCTTGCACGCTCGGCCCTGGGCACACCGCCTTCTCCCAGGGCAGGGGGGGGGGGGTCGTCTCCTTCTGGGCCAAAGGGGGGAGCAGGAAGACCTGCCCCCTCTGCCCCCAGCAAGCCAAGACCACCAGGCACTGGGACAGGCTGGCCAAGCTCCATGGACACTGACTCAAGCTAGCCAAAACCACTAGGCACTGACCCAGGTTAGCCAAGACACCAACCAAGGGTAGCCAAGACCACCGGGGACTCACCAAGGCTAATCAAGCTCAATGGACACTGACCCAGGCCAGCCAAGACCACCAGATACTGACCCACCAGGCTAGCCAAGACCACCGGGCACTGATCAAAGCTAACCAAGCTCAATGGACACTGACTCAAGGTAATCAAGACCACTTAATGCTGACCCAGGCTAGCCAAGACTACTTGATACCAACCAAGGGTAGCCAAGACCACCAGGCACTGGGACAGGCTGGCCAAGCTCCATGGACACTGACTCAAGCTAGCCAAATGCCACCCAGGCTAGCCAATACCACTTGACACCAATCAAGGGTAGCCAAGCCCTCTGGACATCAACCAAGGGTAGCCAAGACCAACAGGGACTGACCAAGGCTAATCAAGCTCAATGGACACTGACCCAGGCCAGCCAAGACCACCAGATACTGACCCACCAGGCTAGCCAAGACCACCAGGCGCTGATCAAAGCTAACCAAGCTCAATGGACACTGACTCAAGCTAATCAAGACCACTTAATGCTGACCCAGGCTAGCCAAGACCACTTGACACCAACCAATTGATACCAACCAAGGGTAGCCAAGACCACCAGGCACTGGGATTCAGGCCAGCCAAGACTGCCTGACACCAGGTTAGCCAAGCAACCAAGCTCAATGGACACTGACTCAAGCTAATCAAGACCACTTAATGCTGACCCAGGCTAGCCAAGACCACTTGACACCAATCAAGGGTAGCCAAGACCACTGGGCACCAACCAAGGGTAGCCAAGACCAACAGGGACTGACCAAGGCTAATCAAGCTCAATGGACACTGACCCAGGCCAGCCAAGACTGCCTGACCCAGGCTACCAAGACCAAGGCTGGTCAAGCTCAGTAGACACTGACTCAAGCTAGTCAAGACCACCAGATACTGACCCACCAGGCTAGCCAAGACCACCAGGCGCTGATCAAATCTAATCAAGCTCAATGGACACTGACCAAGCTAGTCAAGACCACCTATATGACCCACCAGGCCCAAGACTAGGGGCTGATCAAATGTACCAAGCTCAATGGACATCAATCAAGGGTAGCCAAGCCCTCTGGACACCAACCAAGGGTAGCCAAGACCAACAGGGACTGACCAAGGCTAATCAAGCTCAATGGACACTGACCCAGGTTAGCCAACATCACCAGAACTGACCCACCAGGCTAGCCAAGACCACCAGGCACTGACCAAAGATAATCAAGCTCAATGGACACTGACTCAAGCAAGTCAAAACCACTAGGCACTGACCCAGGTTAGCCAAGCCCACTGGACACCAACCAAGCGTAGCCAAGACCACCGGGGACTGACCAAGGCTAATCAAGCTCAATGGACACTGACCCAGGCTAGCCAAGACCACCAGATACTGACCCACCAGGCTAGCCAAGACCACCAGGCGCTGATCAAATCTAATCAAGCTCAATGGACACTGACTCAAGCTAGTCAAGACCACTTAATACTGACCCAGGCTAGCCAAGGCCACTGGACACTGACCCAGGATAGACAAGCTCAATGGATACTGACCCAGGCTAGCCAAGACCACCAGGCACTGACCAAGGCTGGTCAAGCTCAGTAGACACTGACTCAAGCTAGTCAAGACCACCAGATATTGACCAAAGCTAGTCAAACACAATTTATCTGACTCAAGTTAGTCAAGATCACAAGGCACTGACCCAGGCTAGCCAAGGCTACCAGCCACAAACCCAGTCTAGACAAGCTCAATGGACACTGACTCAGGCAAGCCATGCCCAATGGACACTGACTCTAGCTAGTCAAGACACCAGACACTGACCATAGCTGGTTAAACTTAATGGAGGCTGATTCAGGCTAGTCAAGACCACCAGACACTGACCCAAGCTAGCCAAGTTTAATGGGCACTGACCAAGGGTAGCCAAACCCAATGTACACTGACCAAGGCTAGACAAGACCATCTAATACTGACCAAAGCTAGGCAAGCTCGATGGACACTGATTCAAACTGGCCAAGACCACCAAGCACTGACCCAAGCTATTCAAAACCAATGGACACTGACCCAGGCTAGCCAAGCCTAATGTGCACAAACTCAGGCTAGTCAAGCTCAATTGGTATTATCCAAGGCTAGCCAAGACCACTGGGTACTGATTCAAGCTAGTCATGACCACCACGCACTGACCCAGGCTAGCCAAGCCTAATGGACACTGACCAAGGCTAGTCAAGACCACCAAAAAACTGACCCATGATAGCCAACACCACCAAAGCTAGTCAAGCCCAATGGACTCTGGCCCAGGCTAGCCATGCCCAACGGGCAATGGCCCAGGCTAATCAAGCCCAATGGAAACTGACCAAAGCTAGTCAAGACCACCAGGCACTGACCCAGGCTAGCCAAGTCCAATGGGCAATGACCCAGGCTAATCAAGCCCAATGGAAACTGACCCAAGTAAGCAAGATCACCGAACACTGACCCAGGCTAACCAAGACCAGTAGGCACTGACTCAAGCTTCCTAAGGCTAGTGGAAACTATCCCATACTAGCAAAGTCCAATGGGGACTGATCCATGCTAGCCAAAAATACCAGACCCAGGTTAGCCAAGCTCAACAGACACCAGGCCACCAGACACTGCCACACGCCTAGCCAAGCACAGTGGGCACATGCGAATGCTAGTCAAGACCACTGGACACTGACCAAGGCTAAGCAATCTCAATGGATACTGACCCAGGCTAGTCAAGATCACTGAGCACTGAGCATAGCTATTCAAACCTACTGGATAGTGTGTCTGGTAGTCTCCCTGGATGCAAGATTCGCGGATATGGAGGGATGCCTGCGTTATAAAACCCGCTCACAATGCAGAAGCGACGAATGCACAGAGGTCCCCGCCAGCCGCCCGTTCTGTCTGGGTGAGCCCTGCCAGGTGGAGCAGCTGGCTGCCTTTAATAGCCGACCTCATATAAGTGAACAACAAAATACGCAATTTGCTCAACAATTCATGAGATATCAGGGCAATTCCGCACCGTTCGAGGGAAAGGAAGGGAAACCTTTCGACGCTGAGGCCCTCGGGGAACTTGTGGATAATAAGCTCGTTTCATTACACCGGTCCTCATAAATATTTATTGAAGGCAACCTCTCATTGCTCTTTAGAGAGCATAAGGTGGATGCATTATGGCAAGGCAGGAGGTTCCCACTTCACTGAGAGAGAGAGAGAGAGAGAGAGAGAGAGAGAGAGAGAGAGAGAGAGAGAGAGAGAGAGAGAGAGAGAGAGAATAAAACGAGACCGGACTCCCTTTTGTTTGGAAAATATACATAAGTACATAACCTCCAACTGTTCCAATTTACTAGAGATGGTCTTGCTGAATATACGTTTCCAGCTGATTTTAAAACATTATTATTATTATTATTATTATTATTATTATTATTATTATTATTATTATACCCCGCCTCCATCTCCCGGAAGGGATTCAGGGCAGCTTACATGGAGTCAAGCCCGGATAACAGAATTAAAACAGCACATTAGAGTGCATAACAATTTAAAACAACATAAAACAACATTATACAAAATATAAAAGAAGCATCAAAAACCAACAGCAATAACATAATTCAGTCTTGTCTATATGCTTCAATTGGCCACCTTGATTAGCATTTAATAGCCTGGCACACTGAGCAAGGCTTGTCAAAACTAATGGACAATGACCAAGGCAAGGCAAGGTCACCAGGCACTGACCAAGGCTAGTCAACACCAATGGGAACTGACCCACGCTGGTCAAGACTACAAAAAACTGACCCATGATAGCCAACACCACCAAAGCTAGTCAAGCCCAATGGACAATGACCAAGGCTAGTGAAGACCAATGGACACTGACCAAGGCAAGTCAAGACCACCAGGCACTGACCAAGGCTGAGTCAAGACCAATGGACACTGACCCAGGCTGGTCAACACTACAAAAAACTGACCCATGATAGCCAGCACCACCAAAGCTAGTCAACCCCAATGGACTCAGGCCCAGGCTAGCCAAGCCCAATGGACAATGACCCAGGCTAGTCAAGACCAATGGACACTGACCAAGGCTAGTCAAGACCAATGGACACTGACCAAGGCAAGGCAAGATCACCAGGCACTGACCCAGGCTAGTCAAGACCAATGGACACTGACCAAGGCAAGTCAAGACCACCAGGCACTGACAAAGGCTATTCAAGACCAATGGACACTGACCCAGGCTGGTCAAGACCACAAAAAACTGACCCATGATAGCCAATACCACCAAAGCTAGTCAAGCCCAATGGACAATGACCAGGCTAGTCAAGACCAATGGACACTGACCCAGGCTGGTCAAGACCACAAAAACTGACCCATGATAGCCAACACCACCAAAGCTAGTCAAGCGCAATGGACTCAGGCCCAGGCTAGCCAAGCCCAATGGACAATGAATCAGGCTACTCAAGACCACAAAAAACTGACCCATGATAGCCAACACCACCAGGCACTGACCCAGGCTAGTCAAGACCAATGGACACTGACCAAGGCAAGTCAAGGCCACCAGGCACTGACCAAGGCTATTCAAGACCAATGGACACAGACCCAGGCTGGTCAAGATGACAAAAAACTGACCCATGATAGCCAACACGACCAAAGCTAGTCAAGCCCAATGGGCTCTGGTCCAGGCTAGCCAAGCCCAATGGACAATGACCCAGGCTAGTCAAGACCAATAGACACTGACCAAGGCTAGCCAAGACCAATGGACATTGACCCAAAAAACTGACCCATGATAGCCATAACATTGTTTTTGTTGCTACCTCATAGCTGTAATTTTGATGCTGTTATGAATCATAATGTAAATCTCTGATCTGCTGGGTTTATTTTCATTCACTGGACCAAATTGGGCACAAATACCCGATATGCCCAAATTTGAATATTGGTGTGGTTGTGGGGGGATTGATTTTGTCATTTGGGAGTTGTAGTTGCTGGGATGTATAGTTCATCTACAATCAAAGAGCATTCTGAACTCCACCAACGATGGAATGGAACCAAACTGTACACAGGACTTCCATGACTAACAGAAAATATTGGAAGGGTTTGGTGGGCATTGACCTTGAATTTTGGATTTGTAGTTCACCTACATCCAGAGAGCACTGTGAACTCAAACTCATGATGGATCTGAACCAAACTTGGCACAAATACTCAACATGCCCAAATATGAACGCAGATGGAGTTTGGGGAAAATAGACCATGACATTTGAGAGTTGTAGTTGCTGGGATTTATAGTTTACCTACAATAAAAGAGCATTTTGTAGCCCACTAACAATAGAATTGGGCCAAACTTCCCACATAGAACCCCATAAGTAATAGAAAATATTATATATATATATATATATATATATATATATATATATATACACACACACACAGAGACACATACACACACACACACATACATATATAATTTTGTCATGGTTCAATACATTTGTTATACATTGTTTATAAATAAACAATGAAAATACTATGTTTTCTGATGGTCTTTGGCGATCCCCCCTCGTGATCCCCCAAGGAACCTGACCCCCAGATTGAGAAATGCTGCTTTGTTATAATCTGGTATTATCAGAGGTATAGCTTAGCCCAGTGTTTCCAAACCAATGTGCCGTGAGCGATCCTCAGGTGTGCCGTGGGAAATGGGAGCCTCAATCCCTTTCTTGCCCCTCCTGCCGAACACTTTTTCTTCTCCACTCGGGCTCCCGTCTTCCCAGCCTCGCTCTGCTCGCTTTGCCTCGCTTTGCTCTGGGGCGAGTCTGCGCAGTAGCGCCACCACGGGTCACGTCTTCCTCCCTCCCCCCTTCCCTCCTGAACACCCTCACGCTGCCCCTCGGATCAAAATGGCGGCAGAAGCGGCAGTGGAGAAGAAAAAGTAAGTGTTCGGCAGGAGGGGAAGAAAGGGTGAAGGGGAAGGGGGAGGAAGAGGTCTCTGTCCAAAGCTGGCATGGGCAAACGTGGACCTTCCAGGTGTTTTGGACTCCAACTCCCACCATTCCTAGCAGCCTCAGGCTCTTTTCCCCTTTAGCAGGAAAGGGCTCAGGCTGTTAGGAATGGTGGGAGTTGGAGTCCAAAGCACCCAGAGGGCCAAAGTTTTCCCATGCCTGTTTTAGGGACCTTAAAGTGGCGAGCCTCCTTCCAACATTGTGATTCTGGATAGAAAACAATCAACAACATTACATAACATTGTTTGAGTCCACAGTGCTCTCTGGGTGTAGGTGAACTACAACTTCCAAACTCAAGGTCAATTCCCAAGCAAACCCTTTCAGTACTTTCTGTTGGTAATGAGAGTTCAATATGCCAAGTTTGGTCCAATTCCATTGTTGCAAGAGTTCAGGATGCTCTTTGATTGTGTATTAACTATAAATCCCAGAAACTGTAACTCCCAAATGTCAAGGTCTATTTTCCCCAAACTCCATCTGTGTTCACATTTGGGCATATTGAGTATTCATGCCAAGTTTGGTCCTGATCCAACATTGTTTGAATCCACAGTGCTCTCTGGATATAGGTGAACTACAATTCCAAAACCCAAGGTCAATGCCCACCAAACTCTTATAGTATTTTCTCTTGGTTATGGGAGTTCTGTGTGGGAAGTTTGTGCCTTTCTGCCATTCCTGCCAGGATATCTATGTTGTGTTCATCGAAACAGGCCCAGGTTTCACACTGAGTGTATAAATGCATTTAAAAACATATTAACTATATGTATGACTGTGTTAGAGTGTCATTTTGTGTCATTTTGGTGGGTGGTGTGCCCCAGGATTTTGTTAATGTAAAAAATGTGCCACGGCTCAAAAAAGGTTGAGAAACACTGGCTTAGTGTGTCAAGTGCCTAGATACAAGGCAACAAGCCACGCACCATTTTGCCCTGGCGCATGACTTGTTGCCATCACCTTGCCGTCAATGCTGTCTATGCCCAATGAGGACAGTGCCCTTGGAGCCCACATCTGAGGAGATGTAGTACAACTCTTCTCCTAGAGTTATATGGATTTGCAATCTGAACAAGCAACAAGGAAGTCAATTCCAAGCTTCAAGGCCTTTGGAGTTTTGGCACAACAAGGCCAAGACCTTGGCATTTGGAAAGACACATCCAGCTGAAGAGGTGGAAATAATAGGCAGACACTGGAGCTTTGGGGAAGCAAATGTAAAAGGCCACCACGATGAGATATAATCATAGCAGATAGCCCAGGAACTGTGATGGGGCTCTTTGACAACCTGATTATCCAACTGGCACCCCCAACCTGGTGAAGGCACAAGGAGCTCATATAATTCTAGGTTTGGTATGGATTGTATTGACATTAACCAACAAATAAGACTCCTCCTGCACAGGAAATTCCAGATATCTAAGTCTGGTGTGGATCTTGCTAACCTTAAGTGCTACCTCCAACATTGTATCTAACATAACCAATGTATACACAATGTGATATATTGAGACACGTATACATGAATCTGTTAGGCCGGGGCAATCATGGTTCTAAATGGTTCTAAAGTACTAGGTGGCGCTGGTGCTTTGCTTCTACAGTGTTGCTAAAGTTCTGGTGGTGAACGCTAGGTGGCAATGGCGCTTTGGTTCTACATTGTTGCTAAAGTTCTGGTGGTGAACACTAGGTGGCGCTGGTGCTTTGCTTCTACAGTGTTGCTAAAGTTCTGGTGGTGAACACTAGGTGGGGCTGGTGCTTTGCTTCTACAGTGTTGCTAAAGTTCTGGTGGTGAACACTAGGTGGCGATGATGCTTTGCTTCTACATTGTTGCTAAAGTTCTGGTGGTGAACACTAGGTGGCGCTGGCGCTTTGCTTCTACAGTGTTGCTAAAGTTCTGGTGGTGAACACTAGGCGGCGATGATACTTTGCTTCTACAGTGTTGCTAAAGTTCTGGCGGTGAACACTAGGTGGCCCTGGTGCTTTGCTTCTACAGTGTTGCTAAAGTTCTGGTGGTGAACACTAGGTGGCGCTGGTGCTTTGCTTCTACAGTGTTGCTAAAGTTCTGGTGGTGAACACTAGGTGGCGCTGGTGCTTTGCTTCTACAGTGTTGCTAAAGTTCTGGTGGTGAACACTAGGTGGCGATGGTACTTTGCTTCTACAGTGTTGCTAAAGTTCTGGTGGTGAACACTAGGTGGCGATGGTGCTTTGCTTCTACAGTGTTGCTAAAGTTCTGGTGGTGAACACTAGGTGGCGCTGGTGCTTTGCTTCTACAGTGTTGCTAAAGTTCTGGTGGTGAACACTAGGTGGCGCTGGTGCTTTGCTTCTACAGTGTTGCTAAAGTTCTGGCGGTGAACACTAGGTGGCGCTGGTGCTTTGCTTCTACAGTTTTGCTAAAGTTCTGGTGGTGAAAACTAGGTGGCGATGGTACTTTGCTTCTACAGTGTTGCTAAAGTTCTGGTGGTGAACACTAGGTGGCGATGGTGCTTTGCTTCTACAGTGTTGCTAAAGTTCTGGTGGTGAACACTAGGTGGCGATGGTGCTTTGCTTCTACAGTGTTGCTAAAGTTCTGGTGGTGAACACTAGGTGGCGCTGGTGCTTTGCTTCTACAGTGTTGCTAAAGTTCTGGTGGTGAACACTAGGTGGCGCTGGTGCTTTGCTTCTACAGTGTTGCTAAAGTTCTGGTGGTGAACATTTCAGAACTCTAACAAAACTTTCAAAATTTCGTTATAAATGGCAGTTCCTAATTGGTTCTGTCTTAAAAATCACCAATAATGAAATAATAACGAAGTTTTGAAAGTTTTGTTAGAGTTCTGAAATGTTCACCACCAGAACTTTAGCAACACTGTAGAAGCAAAGCACCAGCGCCACCTAGTGTTCACCACCAGAACACTAGAGCTGTTTGGGGACTGGGAGTGTGGTGGCGAGAGGAGGAAATGCAGAAGGCAAGGTAAGAGGAAGTGTTGGCTTTATGCCCTATTGTTTTGGCGCGTGTTTGTGTTTTTTGAAAAAAAAAGTTTGTAGAGCAGCTGTGGCGGGAAAAAGGCTATCGGGGCCTACATAAGGAATGAAGCCTGTGTAGCGGTGAAGGGGGAAAGGGAGGAAAAGGTCGTTTTTCTCAGGCCTGGTGCTTAGCGACCTGGCCTGTCTGGCGGAGAGGGATGTTGGGAACTCCTGCTGCGTGATTTTTATTTTATTTTACTTTATTTCTTCGAATTTGTCTACCGCCCCCAGTGGCTTGGGGTGGCTCACAGAAGATCAATCATACACAATAAAACAACACATCATAAAACACAATGCAAGCATATCAAGTTAAAAACACAATTAAAACAGCATATGAGAGACAGTCGGTTAATAGACCTTGGTTTTGGCTCAACTCCAAAAGGAAGGAAGAGGAAGGAACGAAGAGGGAGAATGGATGGAGAGAAGGAAAGGGTGAAGGGGAGAAAGGAAGGAAGAGGAAGGAAGGAAGATGGAGAATGGAGGAAAGAAGGAAGGGGGAGGGGAGGGGAAAGGAAGGAGAGAAGGAGAAGGAAAGGATGAAGGGGAGAAAGGAAGAAAGAGGAAGGAAGGAAGATGGAGAATGGAGGAAAGAAGGAAGGGGAGAGGGGAGGGGAAAGGAAGGAGAGAAGGAGAAGGAAAGGGTGAAGGGGAGAAAGGAAGAAAGAGGAAGGAAGGAAGATGGAGAATGGAGGAAAGAAGGAAGGGAGGAGAGGGGGAGGGAAAGGAAGGAGAGAAGGAGAAGGAAAGGGTGAAGGGGAGAAAGGAAGAAAGAGGAAGGAAAGAAGGAAGGAAGGAAGGAAGGAAGGAAGGAAGGAAGGGAAGGAAGGAAGGGGGAGAATGGAGGAAAGAAGGAAGGAGAGAAGGAGAAGGAAAGGGTGCATGCTGGGAAACCGAGGCCCGGGCTGCTCTGGAGAGCCAGATGCCATAATGAAAAGAGCCGCATCTGACTTCCGAGCCATAGGTTCCCTACCCCTGATTTAGAACCATGATTGCCCAGGCCTAGTATCTGTGCAAGGTCTTTCACCTTCTCTGCCTCTTCCGGTGCCTCACTAAACTACAAATCCCAGGATTCCATAGTATTGAACCATGGTGGTATCAAACTGCCATCGTTCTGCATGCAGGTGCACCCTAGACCAGTTGCTGAACGATGAGCTTACATCAATGCCATTGGTTCAATGGGGCTACTGCCAAAAGGATGCAGAGGACTGTCATCTGAGATACAATTCAGTTACCAGTTTGGAAAGGCAGGGGGAAAAGTCTCCTTTTCCCTGGATAGCAATGAATTGCTTTCTTGACCATCCCTGGAACATAAGCTTCTAAACACATACTTCTCATCGCTCTCCAAAACTTTCAGTCATAACCCTTCACTCATGATGTTCCCAGGACATCACCAGCGTCCCTTTAAACTGTCCCATTATATTCCCTCCCAAACAAAGCCATTGTTTTGCAGATGTCTTGCTGCAAGAAACGGATGGGACGGAATGGCTAATGAGATCTTTGGCCGCTAATTGGTCCACAGCGCATTCGTCCTGGATGCTTCCCAAACCGAAGCCGTGATGCGCCTCTGTGTGCATGTGTGCATCAGACAGATGGGATGCGCACACATTTGGAAGAGCGAGAAGAGCGGAAACCAGGCTATAGTGAGACAAAAGGAGTCATTGCAGGAGGAAAACATTGCCATGAAAAGGCGGAAGACTACAGAGAAACCAAAGATAATCAGCAGGAGTTGCTTATCTGATTTTGATGGATTCATTTCAAATGGTGAAACCTGAGGATGTGCAGGCCCGGATTACCCATAAGGCCACCCTAGGCCATGGCCTAGGGCGGCACCTTTTGGGGGGCAGCAGGTCCAGACCCCCCAAAAAAAGTTTTTAAAAATTCAAAAAAAATCCCCCCAAAAATTCAAAAAAAAATTCATGCACGCGGCGGCATAAGTGCCATCCACGCCCCCCTCCCCCAGCTCTGCTCTCCTCGGCTCTGCCCCCGCCCTCACCTCCGCCTCCACCCCCGCCTCCTCGCGCACCCAGTCTGTTTCCCTGCCTCCCTTGTCCGGCTCGCGCGCATCAGTCTCTCTGTGTGTTTGTGTTTCCTTGCCTCTCTCTCTCGTACGCGCTCCTCCCTCCCTCCCTCCCTTGGCTCGCGCCCCTCCAGCCTGTGTTTCCCTGCTTCCCGCGTGGGGGCGGAGCCGGGGCGGGGCAGAGCCGGGGGCGGGAATGGGCGGAGCTGGGGGCAGGGCGGAGGCAGGGCAGGGCGGAGCCGGGGGCGGGGGCAGACTCAGAACCTTTGGCCTAGGGTGCCAAAAGGGTCTGATCCGGGCCTGAGGATGTGGACAAGATACTTGGAGGAGTGAGGGCGACCACATGCATCCTAGACCCCTGCCCATCCTGGCTTGTAAAGGAGGCCAGAGGAGGATTGGCCGAGTGGGTAAAGGTGGTGGTTAATGCCTCACTTCGGGAAGGCAACATTCCAGCCAGCTTAAAACAAGCTGTAATACAACTGCTGTTCAGGCCCGGATTAAGACTTTTTTGCGCCCTAGGCCACACTGTGGAATTACGCCCCCTTTTGCATGCTGCCACTTGGACCCCGCCCCCGGAGGGAGTGATGTCGCTCGGGCCCCACCCCTAAAGGGAGTGACGTCACTCGGGCCCCGCCCCCGGAGGGAGTGACGTCACTCGGGCCCCGCCCCCGGAGGGACTGACGTCACTCGGGCCCCGCCCCCAGAAGAAGTGACGTCACTCGGGCTGAACTCCACCCTCCCTCCCTCCTTCTGAGGCCACGCTGAGTTGTCCCAGCGGCAGGTGCTCGGCACCCTTCCACGTGGCGCCCCATTCACGCAGTGCAGCTGCCACTGCTTTTGGGACAACTCACCGTGGTCTCAGAAGGAGGGAGGGAGGAGGAGTGCACCCCAAGCAACGTCACTCCCTCTGGGGGCAGGGCCCAAGTGATGTCACTCGGGCCCCACCCCCGAAGGGAGTGACGTCGCTCGGGCTGCACTCCTCCTACCTCCCTCCTTCTGAGGACACGCCGAGTTGTCCCAGCGGCAGCTACTTGGCGCTCCTTCTACACGGCGCCCCATGTGCGCAGCGCAGCTGCCGCTGCCTGTGGTAAAACTCGCCGTGGTCTCAGAAGGAGGGAGGGAGGAGGAGTGCAGCCCGAGCGACGTCACTCCCTCTGGGGTCGGGGCCAGAGCGATGTCACTCCCTCTGGGGTCGGGGACAGAGCGACGTCACTCCCTCGGGGTTCGGGGCCAGAGCGACGTTACTCCCTCTGGGGTTGGGGCCAGAGCGACGTCACTCCCTCTGGGGGCGGGGCCAGAGCGACGTCACTCCCTCTGGGGTTGGGGCCAGAGCGACGTCACTCCCTCTGTGGTCGGGGACAGAGCGACGTCACTCCCTCTGGGGTCGGGGCCAGAGCGACGTCACTCCCTCTGTGGTCGGGGACAGAGCGACGTCACTCCCTCTGGGGTCGGGGCCAGAGCGACGTCACTCCCTCTGGGGTCGGGACCAGAGCGAAGTCACTCCCTCTGGGGTCGGGGACAGAGCGACGTCACTCCCTCTGGGGTCGGGGACAGAGCGACGTCACTCCCTCTGGGGGCGGGGCCAGAGCGACGTCACTCCCTCTGGGGTCGGGGCCAGAGCGATGTCACTCCCTCTGTGGTCGGGGACAGAGCGACGTCACTCCCTCTGGGGTCGGGGCCAGAGCGACGTCACTCCCTCTGGGGTCGGGACCAGAGCGATGTCACTCCCTCTGGGGTCGGGGCCAGAGCGACCTCACTCCCTCTGGGGTCGGGGCCAGAGCGATGTCACTCCCTCTGGGGTCGGGGACAGAGCGACGTCACTCCCTCTGGGGTCGGGGCCAGAGCGACGTCACTCCCTCTGGGGTCGGGACCAGAGCGATGACACTCCCTCTGGGGTTGGGGACAGAGCGACGTCACTCCTCTGGGGTCGGGGCCAGAGCGACGTCACTCCCTCTGGGGTCGGGACCAGAGCGATGTCACTCCCTCTGGGGTCGGGGCCAGAGCGACCTCACTCCCACCGGGGTCGGGGACAGAGCGACGTCACTCCCTCTGGGGTCGGGGACAGAGCGACGCCACTCCCTCTGGGGTCGGGGACAGAGCGACGCCACTCCCTCTGGGGTCGGGGACAGAGCGACGTCACTCCCTCTGGGGTCGGGGACAGAGCGACGTCACTCCCTCTGGGGTCGGGGACAGAGCGACGCCACTCCCTCTGGGGTCGGGGACAGAGCGACGCCACTCCCTCTGGGGTCGGGGGCAGAGCGACGTCACTCCCTCTGGGGTCGGGACCAGAGCGATGTCACTCCCTCTGGGGTTGGGGACAGAGCGACGTCACTCCCTCTGGGGTCGGGGACAGAGCGACGCCACTCCCTCTGGGGGTCGGGACCAGAGCGATGTCACTCCCTCTGGGGTCGGGGCCAGAGCGACCTCACTCCCTCTGGGGTCGGGGCCAGAGCGATGTCACTCCCTCTGGGGTTGGGGACAGAGCGACGTCCTCCCTCTGGGGTCGGGGACAGAGCGACGCCACTCCCTCTGGGGTCGGGGACAGAGCAACGTCACTCCCTCTGGGGTCGGGGACAGAGCAACGTCACTCCCTCTGGGGTCGGGGACAGAGCGACGTCACTCCCTCTGGGGGCGGGGCCAGAGCGATGTCACTCCCTCTGGGGTTGGGGCCAGAGCGACGTCACTCCCTCTGGGGGCAAGGCCCGAGCAACATCACTCGAGCTGGGACAACTCGGCATGAGTCATCGCCATTTTGGGGGGGGGGGGGCTTGATCTGGCACCCCCCTCGGCTTACGCCCATAGGCCACGGCCTTGCTGCACTAATGGATAATTCGGGCCTGCTGCTGTTGAAGGAACCATCACTGGCCCCCACTCAATTCGTCAACTATTGACTTATTTCCAATCTTCTCTTTTCGGGCAAAGTCCTGGAACATGTGGTGGCCTCACAACTCCAGGTATTCTTGGAAGACACTGATTATCTGGATCCAACACAGTCTAGCTTTAGAACAGGACATGGAACCGAGAGGTCCTTGGTCGCCTTAGTTGATGATCTACGGCGGGAGCTAGACAGTGGGAGTGTGTCCCTGTTGGTTCTGCTGGACCTCTCAGTGGCCTTCGATACCGTTGACCACGGTATCCTTCTGGGACGCCTCACCGGAATGGGCCTGGGAGGCACTGTTCTACAGTGGCTCCGGTCCTTTCTGGAGAGTCGCACCCACAAGGTGTTGTTGGGGACACCTGTTCAACCCCACAACCATTGTCTTGTGGGGTTCCTCAGTGCTCAATACTGTCCACCATGTTGTTTAACATCTATATCAGGGCTGTCCAACTGGCAGCCCGGGGGCCGTATACAGCCCCCCATCCCCTTCCCTGCGCCCCCCTAAACTTTTTAATAAAAAATAAAAATAATAATAAAAAATAATATTTTAAGAAATTACCCACTTCCGGGTTCTGAGCAAGTATCGCGGACCTACGGAAGCCACACGGGATTTCACTCTCAACGCGAGATCACGCCTGGGTTGAGCGCGAAATCCCGTGTGGCTTCCGTAGGCTCGCGAGACGCCTGTTGCCGAAATCTCGGCTCCTTAATCCCGGCGGCCCACGCAGAGCGATTTTGGACCTTCTCAGCTGCTGCCTCGGTCGGTCGTCGCCTCTGCTCGTGGTCCGGCTACTCCTGGATCCCTGCGCGTTTGGGAAGGTAGGCTAACCTTTATGTTATTATTATGTAATTGTGTATGGATGCCCCTTATGAATTCCCTCCCTGCATTTCCCCTTAGTAAAAGATTATATTTGATTGTATGGATGCCTCTTATGAATTGTAAGTAAATTGGAGCTGGGGGCGGGGCGGGGTGGAGCCGGAGTGGGGGCGGAGCCAGGGGTGGGGGCAGACCCTTCGGCCCCCCCAGGTCATTAGTGACCGGAATTCAGGCCCCTGGGCCGGTAGAAGTTGGACAGCCCTGATCTATATGAAGCCTTTGGGGGAGATCATCTGTAGTTTCAGGGTGCAGTGTCATCTGTACGCAGATGACGTCCATCTCTGTCATTCCTTCTCGCCTTCTACTAAGGAGGCTGTTCAGGTCCTGAACTGGTACTTGGCCGTTGTGATGATCTGGATGAGGGTGAACAAATTGAAACTGAATCCAGACAAGACAGAGATCTTCCTGGTAAGTGGTTAGGCCGAACAGGGCATAAGGTTACAGCCTGTATTGGATGGGGTTGCACTCCCCCTGAAGACGCAGGTTCGCAGCTTGGGTGTGATCCTGGACTCATCGCTGATCTTGGAACCTCAAGTTTCGGCGGTGACCAGGGGAGCATTCACACAGCTAAACTTGTGCACAAGCTGCCCCCATACCTTGGGAAGTCTGACTTGGCCACGGTGGTCCACGCCCATATAGACTACTGCAACGAACTCTACGTGGGGCTACATCTTCCAAACTCAAGGTCAATTCCCAAGCAAACCCTTTCAGTACTTTCTGTTGGTAATGAGAATTCAATATGCCAAGTTTGGTTCAATTCCATTGTTGCAAGAGTTCAGGATGCTCTTTGATTGTGTGTTAACTATAAATCCCAGAAACCGTAACTCCCAAATGTCAAGGTCTATTTTTCTCAAACTCCATCTGTGTTTACAGTACATTTGGGCATATTGAGTTTGGTCCTGACTACAACTACAATTCCAAAACTCAAGCTCAATGCCCACCAAACTCCTATAGCATTTTCTCTTGGTTATGGTTGGGACACACTGGTCTATTTGGTCTCCCTCTCTCCATGCATTGGGAAGACCAACCTCCCTTTCCCCAAGTAGAGACCTCCTCTTGCTTGGCCCAGTTCTATCATTGGTGGGGTTCAGAATGCTCTTTGATTGTAGGGGAACTATAAATCCCAGCAACTACAACTCCCAAATGTCAAGGTCTATTTTCCCCAAACTCCATCTGTGTTCACATTTGGGCATATTGAATATTCATGCCAAGTTTGGTCCTGATCCAACATTGCTTGAGTCCAGAGTGCTCTCTGGATGTAGGTGAACTACAACTCCAAAACCCAAGGTCAGTGCCCACCAAACTCTTATAGCATTTTCTCTTGGTTATGGGAGTTCTGTGTGGGAAGTTTGTGTCTTTCTGCCATTCCTGCCAGGATATCTATGCTGTGTTCATCGAAACAGGCCCAGGTTTCACACTGAGTGTACAAATACATTTTAAAACATATTAACTACATGTATTACTGTGTTAGAGTGTCATTTTGGTTGGTTGTGTTCCCCAGGATTTTGTAAATGTAAAAAAGTGTGCCGCAGCTCAAAAAAGGTTGGGAAACACTGATGTAGAGAAAGATTTTTTCCTGGCGTTTTGGTAGCTGGGAGTTCTTTATTATTTATTAACCGAAAGGTTTCTAACATCCCGCCTTTCTGCTCTATCCTCAAAGCACCGGAGGAAGGGCATATCATTGCAATCATAAAACAAACAGGATGCAGGACAGCAAGGTCATCGAGGAAAGACGCTTCAAGGTTCTCCAATGAGGCCAAAGGTATGCATTGGAAATCCTTCCGTCGGTGGTTGGGTCAAAGGGTGCGTCCACATTGCAGAATGTAGTGCAGTTTAATATACCATTTGAACTCCTGTGGCTCAATGCCATGAGATCCCGAAAGTTGCAGCTTTACAGAGTTTTTGCTGCCAAAGAGCAAGGATGGTTCACCAGGAACCATCAAGAATTAGTGGCGGACATGCATCTTTAACCCAGTTTGGATGCGGCTGTCGCCCCAGTTCTGACGCGGAGGGAAGGACATCCGCTTCCAAACTGGATTAAAGAGCCAATGAGGGGAAAGCACCTTGGGAGGGGCGGGAATCTAATGCCAATTCCTTTCTGAGAATGGTGGCAGTGGCCTTGAAATGGCCAATTCACTTCCAGGTTGCTTACATTACTTCGAAGTCCTCTACCAGCCCGCACCACAGGAAGAACACCATCATCCCCACGTCAGCATAGGTGAATCTGTGCTTAAGTCCGTTCAGCAGTTCACCTACCTGGGAAGCATCATCTCTTCAGATGCCAAGATTGACAAAGAGTTAGATCACAGATTAGCAAAGGCATACAGTGCCTTTGGAAGGCTTCACAAAAGTGCCTGGAGCAACAAGCACCTGAGGCAAAGCACCAAAATCAGTGTGTACAGAGCTATCGTACTATCTATTCTCCTCTATGGGTCTGAAACATGGGTCACCTATCGCCAACACCTACGACTCCTCGAACGCTTTCATCAGCGCTGTCTTCGCACAATCCTAAATATACACTGGACCGACTATGTGACTAATGTTGCTGTCCTTGAGCAAGCAGGGATCACCAGCAAGAAGCTACAACCCCAAGAATTCCGTAGCATTGAGACTTGGCAGTTAAAATGGTGTCAAACTGCGCTAACTGCAACGTGTAGATGCATCGCATGTGAAGAAGCAAATCTACATTGATGGACTACACATTCCCAGTTTCCAACTCAAAATACCCCACCAGTACTATAAATGGATCGGGAAAGGTATGCACACCACTACCAAGCCCAGATACTTCATGGATGCAATTCACATGGCTCTCTGGGTGTGACTGGACTACAACTCCCATCATCTTCTACCAGTCTCCCCCCAATCCCCATCAGTGTTTTAAATTAATATGGCGATGGAAGAGGGTAGTATCAATATCTTGGAACTACAAGGAAGACAAATCAATAGAAGAAAGGAAGGAGAGGAGAGGAGAGGAGAGGAGGAGGAGGTAACACATGGCACACACAACACACAGGAAAGGAAGGAGTGACAGAAAGAAGGAAGGAAAGGAAGGAAGGAAAGAAGGTCAGATGGACAGAAGGAAGGAAGGAAGGAGTGACAGAAAGAAGAAAGGAAAGGAAGGAGAGAAAGAAGGAAGGAAAGGGCAGATGGAGAGAAGGAAGGAAGGAAGGAGAGGAGGAAGAGGTAACACGTGGCACACACAACATACGGAAAGAAGGAAGGAAGGATGGGAAGGAAGGAAGGAAGGAAGAGAGGATGGAATGAAAGAGAGAAGGAAGGAAAGGAGAGAAGGAAGGAAAGAAGGAAGGTCAGATGGACAGAAGGAAGGAAGGAAGGAAGGAGTGACAGAAAGAAAGAAGAAAGGAAAGGAAGGAAGGAAGGAGAGAAAGAAGGAAAGAAAGGACAGATGAACAGAAGGAAGGAAGGGGGGAAGTGGGAGGAGGAGGTAACACATGACACACACAACACACGGAAAGAAGGAAGGAAGGAACGATGGGAAGGAAGGAAGGACTGACAGAAAGAAGGAAGGAAAGGAAGTAAGGAAAGAGAGAAAGAAGGAAAGGACAGATGTGAAGATGAGCCCCAGAAGACCCCCCCCCATTTTCAAGTTGGTTTGGTCTGCAGCAGAGAGTTCCAACGTTCCTGCATGCTCTATGTGGTCTGAACTAAGGTTCAGAAGACCTCTAGCCATTTCTTTCCTTCTATTCCCATGCCCCACTTGACCTGAAACTTTGTAGCGCAACCGTAATGACTAACTCTTCAGATCGCAACACTTCTTCCCTTCTACATGGATACAAAGTGTCCCATATGGCTCTCACACACCAATTCCAATAAAAATAAACTTTTCCGGGCCACAGGACACTGCTGGCCCGCCCGGGGTGCCTCTCTGGCGTCTCGGGGAGACCAGAGCTGCGTTCCTCAAAACCGCGGATACGGAGTCCTTCAAAATGGTGCCCAACATTGTTCGATAACAGATGAACAGAAGGAAGGAAGAAACGAAGGAAGGAAGAGGAGGAGGAGGAGGTAGCACATGGCACACACATCACATGGAAAAAAGGAAGGAAGGATGGGAAGGAAGGAAGAAGAGAAGGAGTTAACACATGGCACACACAACACAGAGAGCAAAGGAAGGAAGGAAGGAAGGAAGGAAGGAAGGAAGGAAGGAAGGAAGGAAGGAAGGAACGAAGGAACGAAGGAACGAAGGAACGAAGGAACGAAGGAACGAAGGAACGCCTCTAGAAAGCACATGAGACAGTAAGGAACATAAGCAAAAGGTAAGGGTGGAGCTTTTTCTCAAAGGGGCATTTCGGCTCCTCCCACAAATTGCATAACCATATCATTTTAAAGCTGAGAAGGACGAATGCCATCACATGACAGAATTGGCCATTTTGCCCATTTCTATCCGGATAATTTGCACCCAAAAAAAGAGTCAATTTCCAACCAGCTTCGAAAGCGTCTGAAAAGATAACCCTTTGCAACGCTTTCTAAATGCCAAGACATCTCTACCCCAGTGTTTTTCAACCTTTTTTGAGCCGTGGCACACTTTTGACATTTACCAAATCCTGGGGCACACCACCAACCAAAATGACACAAAATGACACTCTAACACAGTAATACATATAGTTAATATGTTTTTAAATGTATTTATACACTCAGTGTGAAACCTGGGCCTGTTTCGATGAACACAACATAGACATCCTGGCAGGAATGGCAGAAAGACACACGCCAAGGTCTTGCTCAACAGCTGGGAGTTATAGTTCACCCGCAATCAAAGAGCATTCTGAACTCCACCAATGATGGAATGGAATCAAACTTCCCACACAGAACTCCCATAACCAAGAGAAAATACTATAAGAGTTTGGTGGGCATTGACCTTGAGTTTTGGAGTTGTAGTTCACCTATATCCAGAGAGCACTGTGGAGGGGAGGGAGGAAGACGTGGGGCAAGTCTGCGCAGTAGCGCCCACACAGGTCACGTCTTCCTCCCTCCCCCCTCCCACAGAAGCAGCAGCGTGAGCAAAGCGAACAGGGGCGGTCCTACAGGTAGGCCAAGTAAGCGGCTGCATAGGGCGCCATCTGGGAAGGGGGCTCCATCCTGGCTGCATGGGGCGCCATCCTGGCCCTGTTCCTCAGGCAGTGCCGCAGCTGCCTGCTTGTGGGCCCATCCTTGGGTGCTCGATACCGCTCCATCTGGGCATGCACGGGGAGGTTTTGCATAGGGCGCCAGGGCGCAGTTGCTCCGGAGCTGAAGTTGAGCACAGGAGCACCTGCACCTGCGCGACAACCGCCGCGCATGCCCAGTAGCTCTCTGAAGTTGAGCCTGTAAGCAATGTGCACTCCACACATGCTCAGCAGGCAGGGAAAGAACTGCCTTCCCAGGAGTGCTTCCCCTCCCTTTGTCTCCTCCGCGTGCGCGTTTGCGGGAAGGAGAAAAGAATCAGTGAAGGAAGTGTAAGTGAAGGAATGAATGAAGGGCTTTCCTCCTCCTCCTCTGTGACCTCTTCTCTCCCTCCTTCCTTTCTTCAGCTCTATTTCTGTCTAGACCTGAGGGGCCTGAGGCTATGAGGAGTTGTGGGAGTTGGAGTCCAAAACACCTAGAGGGAGGGAGGGCCCAAGTTTGCCCAGGCCGCGCTGCCTGTATTCGACCTCATTTGAACATTTTGGCTGTTTTTCTATTTACATTTACATTGGGATCCTAATTTTGGACTTATGGGAGACTTCTATGAATTATGAGTGGGTGATAGGTAATATATTCTGGTTTTGATGCATTTACATTGCATTTCTTGTTGATTATTATACAGTTCTGCTTAATATTGTCATACAATATAATACAAATACAATATAACAATAGAATAAGGATATATTTTATATTACATGTAATATTACAAACAATATTGCAGTATAGTGGTATTGTACAAAATAGTAATATATAATATTTTATTTTACTTTATTTTGGGTTATTTGAGTTTTATAGGAGTAATGAAAATATTTAGTAGAGGATAATTTTATTTAAATAAATAATTTTATTTATTATTTTATAATAATAATATAGAATATTATTATTTATTATTATTTCAGGATTTTACCCCGCTCTTCTCAACCCCCGAGGGGGGACTCAGAGCGGCTTAGAGTACGGCACAATTCGATGCCCACATCACAACAGCATAAAACCCCAAAACCCCACAACAATTAAAATACATTAAGATACATTAAAATACAGTTTCAACAGCATCATACACAGTCATTCCAAGTTAAAACAATATTCAATCCATAAAACATTGACCCTCTTCATCCATTCCATAAATATTATATTATAATGTCAATATATTATAATTATATTGTAATGTAGTATAATATAATTATGATATAATATAGTATGAATATGGTATAATATATTGTATATACATTGATACAATATAATACTACTAATGGTATTGTGATATTATCTATTATATAAAGGAGGTCCCGTCATGGAACGACCGTCCTAGGCAGAGAAACCTTACAAGGCAGAGACACCAAACTTGGCAACAAAAATAGGCCTCAGGCAAGGTAGGTTTTTAGCAAAGAAACTCCCCCAAAAAACCTAGAAGGCCTCCAAAACAACGATACAAAAAAACCTACATTTCCCAGCATCCTCTGCGGCAGCCAAAGACTCCCCCAGCCTCTACATTCTGACAACATGATTGGCTGCCAATGAGGGAGTATTTGCATAACACCTCCATTGGTCAGCCAACATGAACATTCCGACCCATAATAAACTGGCAGAGGAGGATAAGGCAAAGGCCTGAGGCAGTCGCCAACACAAACACCCAATTCACTTACCACAGAAAATTTAAACCCCTACAAATCACAGACCAGGCCCAAAATTGACAGTAAGGCTTCATTAATTGGACTAGGCCTCACTTAATGGGATGCTGTATAAGCTCTGAATTGACAGTAAGGCTTCATTAACTTGATTTTCCCGACTAGGCCTCAGCTCATGGGACATTGTGTATGGCCTGAATTGACAGTAAGGCTTCATTAACTTGATTTTCCTGACTAGGCCTCAACTCATGGGACATTGTGTATGGCCTGAATTTACAGTAACCTACCTTGGCACACAGAGCCCCCATGACCCATGCTACATTCTACTACAGTTTGGAGGAGGGTGGACCATGGATGACGGAATTTGATGTACCTCCATGGATTATGGGATTTGTAGTACTTTCAAACCCTTCATTCCCCACAGTCCACTGTGGCCCAGAACCAAGACTGATAAAGACCCAACTTGGCACACAGTGCCCCCATGACCCACACTCCATCCAACTGCAGTTTAGAGGAGGGCACACCATGGATGATGGGATTTCAAGTACCTCCACTCACTTCCAAAAGTACCCCACCCACACAAGCATCAACCTCTACATCAACACAGCAGACAGAAAGACAAAAAACATTGTATATCCACAAGCTATGCAGAACGCCAGCAACACCACACACCAACAACTCCCCAGGACTTCAACATCCCACCCACCAGAACAACCCACGACGACACAGCCATGACCCCACCCAGACCATAAGTAACATCAATTCCAACCCTTACATACTCAGACTTTCTCGCATCTCCTAAATAGGGCACAGCAAGTATATTATAATTATATTGTAATGTAGTATAATATAATTATGATATAATATAGTATGAGTATGGTATAATATATTGTATATACATTGATACAATATAATACTACTAATGGTATTGTGATATTATAATTGTATATTTGTTTTACATGGGGAGGGCAAAATAATGGTTTTTTTGGGGGCCAAAATAATGTTCGCTTACCATTTAAAATTACCTTAGACCGCCCCTGAAAGTGAGGCAAAGCGAGCAGAGCGAGGCTGGGAAGAAGGGAGCCCGAGTGGAGAAGAAAAAGTGTTCGGCAGGAGGGGGAAGAAAGGGTCTTGGAGGTTCCAATTTCCCACGGCACACCTGATGATCGCTCACGGCACACTGGTTGGGAAACACTGCTGTACCCTACACTTGAAGCCTATGTTGTGTGATTAACGCAGTAAGTTGCGGTTTCTTAAGTGTAGTATTTATTTAATGAAAATGATGAAGTAACAAATCACAGGCAAACAACCCAAAAGAGCCCCCTTCCCCGGGAGTGCAAACTCTTGCAAACGAACCTAAAAAAGCATTTGCAAGAATTCCAGCACTGGAGTGGTCCTAATTGGTAGTACGGCCACTTCGGGCGGCTGGGATGTAATTAAGCGGTAACCATGGATACCAAAGCACCTTGAGAGGAGGATGACAAACACCGAAGCGAGATCCTTGCAAAGGCAGGAGGAAAAAGCCAAGCCGAATGATGGGCAAAGAACCAACGACAGCGGTGTTGCATAAAGACGAATACGAGTATAGGGTGCATTTAAGACTGTGGAATGAATGCACTTTGACCCCACTTGCATTGCCATGTCTCAATGCTAGGGAGTCCTGAGAGCTATAGTCTCACATGGCCTTGAGCCTTTTGTGCCAAAGAGTGCAAACTACAACTCGCAATGATATCGGAGGTCACCCCCCCCCCCCATTTCCTGGGTTCTGTAGAAGATAATTTATAACCAAGGGATTCATAGTTTTCCCAAGAACACCAGGCTGGAAGTGATCCCATAATCCCCTATCTGTCCCCCACATGGAAACCTAAGGCTCTCTCCATGGCCCCATGGTCCCACATGACAATGCCCCTGTAACCCACACTTTATGAATACACCCAGTTATTTTCCTTTCGCATTACTCTTATGGACTTTTGCTCATTCCCAAAAACTTTTTCCTTTCTGTCTAGGACCCCTTTCTCTTGGGCTATCTTTTATGAATCTAATAAACTGTGTACAGTATCTTTCTGGTGGGTAGGCAGGGGTGATCAGGATGGTATATTTTTCCCCATAAACCCCAATGTATCTCTCCTCTCATGTTTTCCCCATGTATGTAATTTTTAAAAAATGAAAGTGCCACTATTTACCTTTAGCCAGCTACCTTGGGCGAGGCTTGCCAGCTGCATTCCTGAAGCCTTGATTCAATCACCCCTCCACTAGCCTCATTTGCATGACAATCATCTTGAGACTGGGCTACTGTAACATCCTCTACATGGGCCTTCCTTTGTCTGTGATCCGGAAACTTAAACTGGTCCAGAATACTGCAGTTCACTTGCTCGCCGGTGCCCCGGCTCGATGCCACATAACTCCCATCCTGAAGCAGCTGCACTGGCTTCCAGTGGAGTACCGGATCATGTTCAAAGTGTTGGTATTAACCTTTAAGGCCTTATATGGTCTGGGGCCTGTGTACTTGAGGGACCGTCTCTCCCCGTACGTCCCCCAAAGATCACTATGATCAGAAGACCAAAACCTACTAGAGGTTCCTTCCATCAGAACCTACCACCTGTCTGCGACCCGACAGAGAACCTTCTCTGTAGTTGCCGCCATGCTTTGGAATGCGTTACTGGACAATGTTTGAGCTCTTAGGGAGCTTCCGACATTCCGAAAAGTCTGCAAAACAATCTTGTTCCGACAGGCCTTTAATATCTAATGCTCAAGAACTTCCATACCATAGTAGCATGGCTGTTAAACTGCAACTGGGGTCGATTGTTCTATTGTGTCTCTGTTTTACTGTTTCATTGTTTTTTAACTGTTGTTTCATTGATTTTATTGTGAATGTTGCTTTGTTGTAAACCGCCCCGAGCCTTCGGGAGGGAGTGGTATATAAGCACGAACAATAAATAAATAAAATAAATAAATAGCAGGAGTCCTCTTCCAAAAGGTTCTTTCCCCCTTGGGCCAAAACTGGTTTCTGCTAATCAATAGACAAAGGCTTCTGAATTTCGCCTACCTTTGTGCCATTGATTAATAGGCAAAACTATGTCTATATTTCATAAACGGCCACCTCTATCAGCCTCGGAAACTGGTACATGGCTACAGCTTCTTCATTTGTTTACCATCCAAAGAACTGAGACCCTGCAGCAATATATTAATCTGTGTCTATCAAATAGAGAAAAACACCAATGAGGACATTTGATCATCAACCAAAAGACAATAGAATTGCTCAGCTGAGAACAGGAGGGTTCTTGCTGAACACTTGGCCACTTGATCTACATATTTAATCCCATCAAAATGTTTTTCTGCCTTCATTGTTCTACTCAATGTGATACAGGTGGGGGTTAACTAGTAACAATTCTCCAAAGACGGAGACGCATGCGTTAAAGCCAGTAGGTTGAAGGTGAATCCGGCAAAGACGGAGATCCTGTGGCTGGGTCCTCCGGGCTGTAGGGATGTTCAGCTTCCAACCCAGGACGGCGTGACATTATGTCCGTCGCCCTCTGTTAAGAGCTTAGGAGTAACCTTGGACCCCTGATGTCGATGGAGGCCCACGTCTCCAGCGTCAGCAGGGTAGCATTTTTTTCCATCTTCGCCAGGCGAGGAAGCTGGCCCCTATTTGTCCCGGCGCGACTTAGCCACAGTGATCCAAGCCACCGTCATCTCGAGGCTGGACTACTGTAACGCTCTTTACATTGGCCTTCCTCTGTCGGTAATCCGAAGACTCAAGCTGGTGCAGAACGCTGCAGCTCGACTCCTGGCAGGGGTCCCGATTGGCCACCACATCACGCCAATCCTGCGCGAACTGCACTGGCTCCCAATTGAATGCCGGATTGCCTTCAAAGTGTTAGTCCTGACTTTTAAGGCCTTACATGGTCTGGGGCCAGTGTACCTGCGGGACCGCCTTGTCCCATATCATCCCACCAGATCACTGCGCTCCGAAGAGCTAAACCTCCTGGTCATCCCAAATGTGAGGACCTACCATCTGTCCGCAACCCGCCGCCGGGCTTTCTCTGTTGCAGCCCCTACCATGTGGAACGCACTGCCCGCCGGCATCTGTGCCACCCAGGGCCTCCTCCCGTTCAGGAGAGCAGTTAAGACATTGCTGTTCCAACAAGCCTTCGGAGTTAGCTAAACTTTAGCTCACACCGCCTAGCTGTCAGCCCACTGCGACTCCATTTGTTGCTTCAACTGTTCTAATTGTAATTCCATCTTAATGGTATTACTGTGGTTTATGAGTTATCTGACAATTGTATTTTACTTAACTGTTGTAAGTTGCCCGAGCCGTTGGGGGACAGACAAATGTGAAATAATAAATAAATAAATAAATAATAAATGATACGCTTACTCTACATGAATTGTTACTTTAAGTATGTCAGCTGTTTCCCTTGATTGATTTTCTGTGAATTTGCCATCCGAATAGCTATATAATGCTTATTCTTACACCTGTATTTGTCCTTGATCTGACCATTGGCGCCTAGCCTCTTATATACAAATGCTGTTATATTGGTATGTATTGTCGATTTTCCCAGTGGGTTTACTATGGGGCCATGTGCTTATTGTTATTATACTGTATCATGGTTCTTAAATCCTACAGCCGCGACCCTGCGTTGCATTTGAGTCCGGAAGAAGCCGCTTTACAGTGAAACGATACGGCGCTAGGATACCCCTTATCGTCGACCCTGGAATCCCCTCTGCATGGATCTTCCCTTTACATCTTTCCACCTGTCCCTGGCACTCTTTGATTTGGACTAAGTGTCCCCCGTTTGCGGGAAAGAGACTGGCCGCTTGGGCTATGTTATTATTTGCTGAGGTTTTTCCTCTTTAGGACTCTTAAACGTGAGTACGCGCTGGGGAAGTGTTCCCCTCTATATGTAAATACTATCCATTTAATTGCACTGTGATATGCTGGTTGTATGTATGCATTTTGCGTATGATATTGTTTAATACAACTGCATTGTTTATTACACATTGTTTGCTCCGTCTTTGGTTCATTGTTCTACTCATCACCCACCTCTTCGCCTCAATTGGCTGGAAACCGGAAGAAGATGCAGCCGGTCAGCAAGATTCCATCCAATCAACACAAAGCTGGTTTGGGGGGCGGGAAGTGGGAAATTTGAATCTGTAACCTTATAAAATGGCATGTTTTTCCAATGTTAACTTTTATGTCAGCATTGGCGAGCGATTGCGGCTGTCATCCTTTCCAGCTGGTCTGAATAAACACCTCGTGGGAACTCCTTCAATTTGGTGAGCTTTTATTGGGAAATTCTAGGGAAAATTGGGATTGGGCTTCCTTTCTCACCAGGGTTAATATGGATCCTCTTTGGTGGGTCTAGCTGGTCTGCCTTCATGCCAAGACACCCCCCCCCCCCAAATTCTGTTCGATAACAGCCAGGGGCGGTCTAAGGTTATTTTATATGGTAAGCGAACATTACTTTGGCACCCCCCTTTGTCTCCGCCCCCTTTTCCTTTGCCTCCGCCCCCCAGGGGGCGGAGGCAAAGGAAAAGGGGGCTCCGGAGCTCAACTTCAGCTTTGGAGCCACTGCGCACAGGGCCGTCCCCGCCCATTCCGCGGCCTACGCGGTCGCGTGAGGGCGATGGTGGTACCTGGGAACTGGGAGGGGCGCTGCCCCGCCGGCCGCCCTGCCCTGCCTCGCCGCTGTGCCTCTGCAGCCAGCTGCGCCGCTGCCGCCGGTGTGCGTAGCGGCGGGTGGGACACCCTCGCGCGCCGGGCAGGACGCCACTGCGCATGCGCGGCCGGCCGGGACGTCGCCGCGCGTGCGCCACCACTGGGACACACTCGCGGGCCGCGCGGGACACCAGCGCGCATGCGCGAGGGCGTCCAGGAGCCACTGGGGGGGCGCAAAAATAAGGTTTGCATACCCCCCCGGGAGAGGTGAGGCCGCCCCTGACTGCGCATGCGTGAAAATCTCCATGCATGCCCAGAAGCTCCTGCAGGCCAGGCGCTGAAGCCGACGCAGCAGCAGGGAGGTTTGCTACGGTGGCGTGGCCGGCGTGGCAGCGCCCTTCCCAGAAGATGGCGCCCTAAGCGGCCGCTTACCTCGCGTATACGTCGGTCCGCTCCTGATAACAGCAGGACTCCCTAGCATCGAGCCATGGCTGTTAAACTGGTGCCAAACTGCTTTAATTCTATGGCAGCATCATAATAAACTCCTCTCCGGTGGGAGAAGGTTTCCCTGAGTCAATGGGAACCTTGTTAGGTGAAGGACAAGGTTGCCTTCCTAACAAGCTCTTATCTTGGTTTTTGTCCCCTATTCATTAGTCCAAGTGTTAACAAGAGTCTTCAATGGCTTCCAAACTGCCAGCCATCTCTGAATATTCATGAAGGGAGGGAAGGAGGGGATGTGGGAAAGCAAACAAGGGGGAGGGAAGGAGCCCAGGGCTGCCCCCATTGTCTCTTTGGAGACCTCACATTGCAGATACAACAACCAGGATCCTGCTTCCCCCCCCCCCCCCGCCCCCCCTTCTGCTTGGAGAGCTTATCCTTTCATGTGATGGACTTCTCCATAGAGCTCAGGCCAACTGAGAAGTATACTCCTCTGAGTTGTCTGGGCTGTCTGGCCATGTTCCAGAAGCATTCTCTCCTGACGTTTCTCCTGGGTACTGCTGGCCAGGGTTTCTTTCTCTCCCCAAAACTACGATGCCCAAGACGCTTAAGCGAAAGCTAGGACATTTTATCAATATCTGCTAGATAAGGGATAGTGAGTATTTGGGTAGTAAAAGGAGGGCTTTGTCTTGGGTCTTTGATTGTGCTTTTCCTGCATGAAGGCAGAATGGGGTTGGACCGGATTGTGAGCGTTGGTAGGCCGCTCAATAATCACACTCACTCGGGTATTGAGGAAATGCTTTATGAGTCCTTAATCCAAGGCAGTAAAAACCGTACTGAAGCCTTCCCTCCAAAATCCCTGCTCAAAACTCCCCGAGCCCCTCCCCCCTCTGGCGAAGAGCCAATCCTTGAACAGATAACCCCGGAACCCCACCCCTCTTGTCCTTTTTCGGCGGGAACTCCAACAGCTCAGAGGCAACAGGGAACAACATGGAGCTACAGAAACAACATGGAACAAGGAGAACCAAAATGGCGGCCGCGCCTCCGATCGCTCGGTCCTCTTCCAAGATGGCAGCCGCGTCTTTGTCCATTGCGCTATCCCGCATTGGACAAGGCGCCGCTGACATAGCCCCCCCGAAGGAGTCCACCGACCTGGGGAAAGAAGCAAAGTATTTTCAGGGCCCTGGCTTGTCCGGAAGGCCCTATGAAACCTTTGACTAATCTGGGGGCCTTGACATGTTCTGCTAACACCCACTCCGGCTGCAAGTCTTTGGAAACCCACTGCACAAAGTATTGAAGTCTGCCCCTAAGCCTTTTAGAGTCTAAAATATCCTTAAGCTCAAAGTGGGTATGTTCCCCGATCATGATCGGGACTGGGGCGCTCCCC
>JARBWK010000015.1:8441257-8461257 GCA_030556195.1 Anolis apletophallus
ATTGGTAGTACGGCCACTTCGGGCGGCTGGGATGTACTGCTGCAACCATGGGATACCAAAGCACCTTGAGAGGAGGATGACAAACACCGAAGCGAGATCCTTGCAAAGGCAGGAGGGAAAAGCCAAGCCGAATGATGGGCAAAGAACCAACGACAGCGGTGTTGCATAAAGACAAATACGAGTATGGGGTGCATTTAAGACTGTGGAATGAATGCACTTTGACCCCACTTGCATTGCCATGTCTCAATGCTAGGAGTCCTGAGAGCTATAGTCTCACATGGCCTTGAGCCTTTTGTGCCAAAGAGTGCAACTACAACTCGCAATGATATCGGAGGTCACCCCCCATTTCCTGGGTTCTGTAGAAGATCATTTATAACCAAGGGATTCATAGTTTTCCCAAGAATGTCGTCGAACACCAGCCACTTCCCCGGACCGGCCGTTCTGACGACCGGGCAAGCCCTATGGACCGACCGCAAGGCAGAGCCCGCGAGGGTTCAGTTAAACCTGGCGAGCCAGGGAAACGGTTAGTCCTCGTGAGTTCACCCGCCTCCCTTGAACCCAATTATGCTCACCAATCGGTTAGGTAGATGCCACGAAATTGTTTATTCTGCTCAGCTGAGTAGGATGCGACCGCAAATTCCTGATCCCGCAAAGACGCATCCATGTACATTCAAAACCTGGGCTTTTAAAGGTTACAGAACTGTCAACACAATTGAAATGCCCGCCTGCCTCCTTTCTGGGCGGGTTCGCCCATGATTGGTGGATTAGCTGACGACTGGGTGTTGACTGCCCGAGAACCAATCGGGCGCTCACTCCCTTTCTGCCACCCCAGCCAATCAGGGGTCATGGCCATATATGGAGTTCCAGGAAAGGAAGCTTTAGACGGAAAACAGCTGTCAATATTTGCATGTGATACAACAAAAGAGTCCCTTTCAGGTAAACGACTCCGGCTGATACCTGGAGTGATTGGATTAAATGAAGTTTGATGTCTCACTCATGGGAATGAGAAAAGGAAGGGGGAAGAGGCCTGACGCCAGAAATGCACCGACCTTTGGTGACAGAAGGGTTATTGTGGACGCCCCCCGGGTCCGAAACTGAACGGATCCCGTCGTGATAATAAACATTTTATGTCCAAGTCTGAAAGGCGGAATGACTGGGCTAAACTCCGACGGTTAACCCCTCTCCCTTCAGGCTGATGGAAACGTGGGCTGTGGAGACTAGCGCCCCGCTTACCATAACAAGAAATCTCCATCAGATTAGCTCATGCAATAGAACAATGGTGATCCGAAAAGGGTTTAGGATGGGAATTCAGTTACCCTCTCAGTTGACACAATAGCAAAATACAGGCAATCTTTTCTTTACATGGGAAAGAGGGGGCAAGGGGTTACAAGGAGGTCAGTGGGAACAGGGGGTGAACATCATACATACAGATACAGGGGTGCATTCATAATTATGATTTCCAGTTTCCAGCTGCGAGTCCAACATAAACAGAACCCCTTGCTTTGAGCCACCTTCTCTGTGCTCGCCACGCTGGGTCTTGGGGTTCCCAAAGCCGGGGAAAGAAAGTGGAGAAGAGGGGATTAAAAGCAAAAAGGGCGTGGCTTCTCCTCCCTTGAGGCTCGAACCCGAGACTCCGCCTCCGGGCGGCCCTCCTCGTCCAACCGCGCATGAGCACGCGACCTTTCCCTCCAGTGCAACTTTCTCGCAGGCAGGCGCCCGGGAGGAAATGAAAAAAAATATATACCCGGGAAAAGTTCAGGGAAGGATAGGAACCTGGCGGCGGGATCCTGCCGCCTCAGAGGGAGATTGTGGGGTTTTCACCCCCGAACAGGCGCAGTGTGTGAAAGCTGGGACCTGTTCACTGCTGAACTGCCTTGCAGCTTGAATTGCTAGATTCCGGCATCAAATCCTCCCTTAGAGGCTAAAGCAAGCTAAGGGGCCATCCCTGCTGCGATAAGCTCTATCGCCACGTTGTACCCATCGAGGGGCAACATGACCATCTGTCTGGAAGGCTTTGACCGGAGGCTTTGGAGGCAGCTTCGAAAAAGCGAAAGAAAACAGGAACCACAACAACCTAGTAGAAGGAGGAGGAAAAGGGCTCCTAGGGAAGACTCAGGAAGCCCTCCCTCAACCAGTCCAGGGATGAATGCCAATCAGTGAGGAAGGACAAATCGAACCCAATTTCTTTCTTGATGTCGGTGGCGATTTCGGTCAGGCCTTGACGTCCCGGTTAATAGATGCTGTCCTGTCACTCAAGTTAAAACAACACATACCATGGACTGAAGAGCAGACAGGTGGTGTTTCAATAGTAGGAAATCTACAGCAGCCCGGTTTTCAGGACCGCCTCCCCTTAGCTCAGACATCTCAGAGCTTATAGATGCGAGAGCATGGAAGTGAAGTTTGGAGTCCTTCACTAGAGCGTGCCCATGCTTGACAGCTCGATAGTTCATGGCGGCGGCAACGCCAGGGAAGGAACACTGCAGTGGCCACGACCAGGGGACCCTGCCAAGATAACAGAGGGGTCACACCACCCTAAATTTTGGGTGGACCTGGCTCCGACGATGGAGAGTGTGTGCCAACTCATCCTTTTGCTGGGCATAAACAGGGCTGGTTTCCCCAAAGCACAGGTGCCCAGAGTAGACTGTGCTGGGAGATATGAATGTCATATTCCCACATATGAAGAACCAACCGAGGGGCAATTTGATGTACCCTGGGGCCACAGAGTACGTGACAACAATTTAGCGAATTATCCCTGGGCAAATGGTGGCACACAGGGACCCAAACATTGGGAAATTCTGAAGCACTGCTTGGCAGGTAGGATGGGGGCCAATTTCATCGCTATCATGCCTGGTTCTCTTTCAGGACCGTCATCCTCCATTTCCACATGTCCTGGTAGGAGACGGGCCAAGTTGGGCATGGCAACCCAAGGGGTGAGTTCCCCAAATGTTTCCAGATCCGATGGTACACCAATAAGACAGGTGGTAAACAGATCAGTAGCCGAGACACCACTGGACAGGCAGAAATCAGTAAACATTCAGAACCTTGTGGCAACCTGTTTCCCCAAAATTTGTTTTAAAGATAGCCAATCGGTGAGGTAGGGGCAAGGCGGATGGGAATGGGCAGGAACCCCAGAAGGAGAAACAAACGGGCAATCATGGCAGCAAAGGGAAGGGGTGAGGTAGAAAAGGAAAAGGACACCCTTCGGACTCAGGCGGCAGAGAAAAAACTTACTACTTTGAAACGTGCAGGGGCGGAGGGGAATTCCCTCCACTGCGGCAGCTGGGCTGACAGCGGGAAAGCGAAAGCAACACGTGTCCAAGAAACAAACAGCTGTGGCTGACAGGAGGCGGGCTTTTTTTTTTTTTGACAGGAGTTTGACACTGACAGCTGTCAAAGGCCCAGGAAGAAAGTGAAAACAGGATTCTGTGGGGCTGGGAAGATGGAAACTTGGAAGGTGCGCTGACGGCTGGTCCTGGAACAAGCGGGAAAGAGTTCTTTTCCTTCAGGAGTCTGGCTGTGGTGTGGGGGGCTGCGCAGGGTTGTCCGCAGGCGCTTTCCGGAACAGCAGCCTGAATCCTTCCCTGTGCTCAACGGACCAGCTGTCCTGGCCGTCCTCCTCTTCTGCGGGCTCCGGAGCAGGGGCTTGTTCCAACCTGGTGTGGTGGACCCAAGCTTTTATCCCCAAACCTTTGCTGCGGTGTTGGTGGTGAGGAGGGAGGATCTGGTGAGGCCCACGACCCACTTCCCCTGGAGCGCTCCGATTTTACGTTCGAACCAGGACCCAATCGCCGACTGAGAAGCTGTGCACAGGACCGGCAGGGGGATAGGAGAGTCACGACAGAGATACCTATTAAGAGAGGAAAGAACAGAGGTGAGGGAGGCTAGCCTGACCCCTGACACTTTCGACCCGACTCGTAAGAGATGATCCGCCTCAGGGGAACCCTAGAGGAAGGAAAAGGTCTACCGTATAAGATTTCAAAGGGGCTCAACTCTCAACCCCTGGGGGCTGCTCTAATCCTAGTCAGGGCAAGGCACGCGTCCAGCAGGCAAAGGCAAACTGGTTTGATTGCAGAGTTTGGCGAGCTGTCTCTTCAACGTCTGGTTCAGTCTCTCAACCTTTCCACTTGACTCCGGGTGCCAACTAGAGTGAAGGTCCCATTTGATCTGAAGAGCCCGTGAGACCTGTTGGGTGACTTGGGAGACGAAGGAGGCCCCCGTTGTCCGAAGAGATGCAAGCTGGGAGTCCAAGTGTGATGATGTGATTAAGGAGGGCTTGGCTGACCTCCTTAGAAGTGGAAGTGTGACAGGCAAAGGCCTCCGGCCACCCGCTGTGTCCGTCCACGAACACCAGCAAGTACCGTTGGCGTCGGCTAGCTGGCAACTCAGCAAAGGAGGGCCATCCGGGGCCCACGAACAATGTCCTTAGATGTTCAATCATAGCATCGTGGCCCCAATGGGTGCTCTTGTGGAGGCGCAAAGCGACCTCCCGCATCAAAGGGTCCGTGAGAAACAAACGTCCTTGCTCATCCTGCCACCAACCACCCTGCTGGCTCATACCTTCCTTCCTTGCAAACTCATCGTCCAAAGTCCCATACAAAGGCAAGGTAGAGACGGTGGTATCCGGGATGAGGGCCCCCTTGAAAGGGGGGCACCCTGTTGGCGGCTGACTTGGCAGCGGCATCTGCTCTCCGGTTCCCTCTGGCCACGCCCTGGTCGCCGGCTTGGTGCCCTTTGCAGTGGATGACAGCAACGGCGGCTGGCTTGCAAACTGCGGCCAGGAGCTTCAGGATCTGGGCTGGATACTTGACAGGGCTGCCAGCTGTCGTCAGCAGCCCCCTCTCCTTCCAGATGGCCCCATGCGCATGCAGCACATTGAACGCAAAACGAGAGTCCGTAAAGATGTTCATAGTCTTTCCCAGGCCCAATTCCAAAGCTCGAGTCAAAGCAATCAGTTCAGCCAGCTGAGCAGAGGATCCGACCGGTAGGGGCTCTGCCTCGACAGTGTCCCACAGAGTCACTACCGCATAGCCGGCTCTGCGTTGTCCATTCTGCACGCTGCTGCTACCATCGGTGAAATATTCCAAGTCTGCTTGCTCCAGGGGCTGGTCCTTGAGGTCAGGTCTGGAAGAGAACGTCTGTTCGATGGTGGCGATGCAGTCGTGGGGCTCGTCCTCGTCTCCATTGGTCTCGATGGGCATCAGGGTGGCGGGGTTGAGGCAATTGGTGGTAGTCAAGGTGAGGTCGCCCTGGTCAATGAGGAGGGCCTGATACCTGGTGAGCCGGCTTGTTGACAGCCAATTGGTTCCTTTGGCATCCAGAACGGTCAGGACACTGTGGGGAACATAAACTGTCATGGGCTGGCCCAGGGAGAGTTTCCGGGCTTCCTCCGTGACCAGTGCCGTGGCGGCCACTGCTCGGAGGCAGGCAGGCCACCCGAGACTGGTGGGATCCAGGCGTTTGGAAAAAATATGCGACCGGCCTCTTGGTGTTGCCCAGCGGTTGGGTCAGCACCCCCGCAGCCACCCCCCTTCGTTCATGTACAAAAAGGAAGAAAGGTTTCGACATATCTGGGAGTCCCAGGGCAGGGGCAGAGACTAAAGCCTTTTTGATGTCCTGGAAGGCCGTTCGGCATTCGGCTGTCCAGGTGAGGAAACTTTCAGGACCCGTGGTGGCCTCGTAGAGTGGCCTGGCCGTGATCCCAAAGTTAACAAGCCAAATGCGACAGAACCCAACCATGCCGAGGAAGCCTCGCAGCTGTTTCTTAGTCCTGGGCTCCGCCATCCGGCATATGGCCTCCTTCCGCTCAGGTCCTAGTGCCCTCTGCCCCTCCGAGATGTCAAACCCCAGATACCTCACAGTTTCTTTGCAGATCTGTGCTTTCTTCTGAGAGACTTTGAAACCTGTCTCCGCCAGGTAGTTGAGCAGGCTGATGGTTAGGCGCGTGCAAGTCTCCCGATCCACTGCACATAGAAGGAGGTCGTCTATGTATTGGATCAGAACTCCCTGCTCACGGTCCGGCCACTTCTCCAACTCCGAGGCGAGGCATTGGCTGAAGATGGATGGACTGTTCAAGAAACCTTGCGGAAGAACCTGCCAACACAGCTGACGAGGCCTGCCACCATCTGCCCCTTCCCATTCAAAAGCAAATATTTCCTGGCTGTCAGGGTCAAGGGGAATAGAGAAGAAAGCATCACGGAGGTCAAGTACAGAGAAGAAACGAGAGGAGGGGGGAATAGCAGAAAGAATTGTGTATGGGTTTGGGACCACAGGATGGAGCTCGACAGCAATGGCATTTATGGCCCTCAGGTCTTGCACAAAACGGAACTGGTTCGTCCCGGCCTTCCTGACGGGCAAAACCGGGGTGTTGTAAGGGGAAGAGCACTCCCTGAGGAGGGAATGTTCCAGGAAGTTATCTACGATGGGCTGGAGACCCTTCCGAGCTTCCAAGGGGATCCTATACTGGGGGATCCTAGGTGGCTTGACGTGGGGTTTCAGGGCGACATGGACGGGGGTGATGTTCTTAGCCCTCCCCGGGACCCCATCCGCCCAGACCCGGGGATCTACAAGGCGGAGGACCTTGTATGGGACAGGGGGGGAGGCTGGCTCGGGCTGCTCAAGCAAGAATGCCTGGGCTCTCCAGGCCTCCTCCGGGGGAACAGACATGGTGATCTTATCGGGCCCAAAGGCCAATTTGGCCCTGATCTTACATAAAAGGTCTCTTCCTAAGAGAGGGACCGGGCACTCGGGCATGTAAAGAAACTCATGGGAAAGAACCCTCCCCCCAACCTCACATTCCATGGGCTTGAGGAAAAACCGCTGGGCTGTTTTCCCCGAGACCCCCACCACCCGAGTCTCCCTTGGTCCCAACTCAGTTCCCCGAAAACCCTCAGTGACCACAGAGTGGGTTGCCCCGCTATCTAAAAGGAAATCCACCGATTTTCTCCCGAACTTTAGGGGCACCACAGGATCGCTGGGGGTCAAGACTATCTCCCCCCCTAGTCACAACACCCGGGTCCGTGCCCCCGCAAAACTCCCACCCGGGGGGTGATCTTCCCTTGGGCAGTGTCGCCTTATGTGACCCCATTCCCCGCACCCAAAACAACGGAAACCCTGAGATCCCTCTGGGCGAGACCCTCCTCCGAAGCCCCGGTTTCCCCTCGCAGGGCCCCGATCCGCCAGAGCGGCTACCACACAAGCAACCTGGCTCTCGGTCTGCACCTTCCGGTCCCGTTCTTCCTTCTCCACCGCGGCGTCTTCTCGGTTGTGGAAAACCTTAAAGGCAAGATCTATTAGGTGGGAGATGGGCTGGCTCTCCCCGCACTCCAACTTTTGGAGTTTGAGGCGAATGTCCCTGGTGGATCTCCCAATGAAGAGAGAGTTCAGAGTCTTGGCATACTGGGGATCGTCAGGATCCATGTTGGTATATTGGCGGGAGATCTTGCAGATCCGCTCATACCAATCAGAGGGGCTCTCCTCTGGCCCCTGTTTCAATTCATAAAATTTGGACATGTTCAATGCCTTTGGATAGACTAAAGGGAGTCCCGCCAGGATCCCCCGATGGAATGTTGCCAGTGCCAGGCGGCCCAGATCATCGTTGTAGTCCCATTCCGGGGCCTCCCTTGTGGGGAAGACCACCTCGGCATCCCTGCCATCGTCCGGATCAGCCTTCATGATCACGTCCTGGGCGGCCACTAGCAGCCGCCGCTTCTCCTCCTGGTTAAGGAGAGAAGACAACAAAGTCATCACATCTGCCCAGTTGGGGCGATGGGTGACAAAGATGGTCCTGAACAGTTCCACCACGGCGGAGGGGTCCTGAGAGAGAGGTGGCGTTTCCCTCTTCCAATTCATCAGATCGTTGGTGGTGAACGGAACATGGACCAGAACCGGTCGTCCCAAGGCACCCATGACTTCCCGGAGGGGGGCCATGGTGGAGGACGAGGTTGCATGGCTCCGCAGACTCTGTTTGGAGATAGAAGGCTGAAACGTTAAAGGGACAAGGGGGCCAGCTGTGGCTCCCTCGAGCTGGGAAGACGTGCCCGTGTGGGGGAAAGTGAAGGAGGGAGGAGGTGACCAAACTCTCCGGGGGCTCGGGGGCTCCGAAGGAGTCCTGGAGCTGGGGCAAGATTGAGTAGAGTCCGACAAAGAGGGGCCCGATGAGGGGGCCCGTAGGTACTCTAAGAGTTGAGTCAAACGGGGGGAAAGAGGGGCAGGCGCGGACGGGATGGGCCGTGGGGGAAGAGGGATCGGATCCAGCAGGAGAGGAGGGGGGAGGAGGAAATTCTCCAGGCGCTCCAACGAGCGGCGGAGGGGGAAGCGGGAGAGGGGGGTAGAGGGTCGCGGTGCCCGCCGGGCCCGCCAACCGGTAAGGAGGGGGAAACGAGAGCATGTCAAGGGGCTCTTCCTCGGGAGGAGGAGGAGGAGGGAATGGGTCTGGAGAGGTGTCCCGGTTCGGAGGAGAGATCTTCCCAACTTCCTTGCATGGCAAAACCTGGGGAGTCCCTTCACTCCTACACTCTCTCCGGTACAAGGTCATGAAGCACGCCGCATAGGCCAGTTCTTCCCATTTGGCTTCCCGTGGCAGTGGGCTCGCAGCGTGAGAATCAGCTGTTCGTCCAAACTACCGTGGATTGGCCAGTTGGCGCCCCCCGGGAGGAGCACCAAAGGCCAGACGCGGGTGCTGAGCTTGACCATCTTGGCTCGAGCGAGTGATTTTCCCGCTATCTCATCCCAGTTCGCCAAGACCTTGCCTACCGGTGTTTCCGCTGGGATGAGGCGCGTTTTACGACTAGAGCAAGCTCCCATATTAGTGGTAAGCCCTCGGACCCGTGGCCGATTAAGGGGACGACCTGACGACAGCCGTACACACTCAGTGATCCCCAAGGTTCGGTATCAGTAACCCAAGGAGGCCAACCACCTGGGGAGAGCCGGTCAAAAGCCCTGGCCTAGTGCACTGACTCTATCTTCCCTCTCCCCAAGCCTGTAACCGCAAGGTTGGACTGCTCTCAGCCGCCGTGAGCGCCAGATGTTGCCGCCCGGGACGCAGGACCTTTTGTTACAGGACGCCCGAAGATCCACGCAGAGACCAACCAGTATCCGTCAACCTACGTGCGGGGCGACGTTTTCCCGGCTGCTTTTTACCGGTTTACAATTTCGATGGCTCTACCTTTTGGGAGTCAAGGCGCTCCCTGGCTCCTTTGGCCAGGGCTTGAAGACCAGCCAGATGTTTGGGAATACGATCTGGGCGAGCTTAAAACTCTGAATCCTGGAAGAAGGCGTCCCTTCCCAAGAACCCAATCGCTTCCCCAAAATAGTCTGGTCGAGAAGTCCTTGGACCAGGTGCCTTCTGGAAATTTAGGTGTCCCTAAAATTTGCTCGGAAACCCCTCCAGAAGGGTCCCTTCGTGGTCGCCAAAATCTGTCGTCGAACACCTGTCACTTCCCCGGACCGGCCGTTCTGACGACCGGGCAAGCCCTTTGGACCGACCGCAAGGCAGAGCCCGCGAGGGTTCAGTTAAACCTGGCGAGCCAGGAAACGGTTAGGTCCTCGTAGTCTACCCGCCTCCCTTGAACCCAATTATGCTCACCAATCGGTTAGGTAGATGCCACGAAATTGTTTATTCTGCTCAGCTGAGTAGGATGCGACCGCAAATTCCCTGATCCCGCAAAGACGCATACATGTACATTCAAAACATTGGTTTTTAAAGGTTACAGAACTGTCAAAACAATTGAAATTCCCGCCTGCCTCCTTCTGGGCGGGCTCCGTCCATGATTGGTGGATTAGCTGACGACTGGGGTGTTGACTAGTTCCGGAGAACCAATCGGCGCTCACTCCTTTCTGCCACCCCAGCCAATCAGGGGTCATGGCCATATATGGAGTTCCAGGAAAGGAAGCTTTAGACGGAAACAGCTGTCAATATTTGCATGTGGATACAACAAAAGAGTCCCTTTCAGGTAAACGACCTGGCTGATACCTGGAGTGATTGGATTAAATGAAGTTTGATGTCTCACTCATGGGAATGAGAAAGGAAGGGGGAAGAGGCCTGACGTCAGAAATGCACTCCGACCTTTTGGTGACAGAAGGGCTATTGTGGGACGCCCCCGGGGTCCGAAACCGGGAACGGATCCCGTCGTGATAATAAACATTTTATGTCCAAGTCTGAAAGGCGGGAATGACTGGGCTAAACTCCGACGGTTAATCCCTCCTTCAGGCTGATGGAAACGTGGGGCTGTGGAGACTAGCGCTCCCGCTTACCATAACAAGAAATCTCCATCAGATTAGCTCATGCAATAGAACAATGGTGATCCGAAAAGGCTTTTAGGATGGGAATTCAGTTACTTCCTCTCAGTTGACATAATAGCAAAATACAGGCAATCTTTCTTTACATGGGAATGGAAGGGGAGGGAAGGGGTTACAAAGGGGTCAGTGGGAACAGGGGGTAATATCATACATATACAGATACAGGGGTGCATTCATAATTATGATTTCCAGTTTCCAGCTGCGAGTCCAACATAAACAGAACCCCCTTGCTTTGAGCCAATTCCTTTCTCTGTGCTCGCCACGCTGGGTCTTGGGGTTCCCCAAAGCGGGGGAAAGAAAGTGGAGAAGAGGGGATTAAAAGCAAAAAGGGCAAAAATGGGTTTCCTTCTCTCCTCCCTTGGAGGCCTCGAACCCGAGACCCCCGCTCCGGGCGGCCCTCGTCCAACCGCATGAGCTACCGCACCTTTCCCTCCAGTGCAACTTCTCTTCGCAGTGTTAAGGCGCCCGGGGAGTGGAAATGAGGAAAAAAATATATAAAAATTCGGGAAAAGTTCAGGGAAGGACAGGAACCTTGGCGGCGGGATCCTGCCGCCTCAGAGGGAGATTGTGGGGGTTTTCACCCGGGAACAGGCGTGTGTGTGAAAGTTGGGACCTGTTCACTCGCGGAACTGCCTGCAGCTTGAAACCGCCGATTTCCGGCATCAAGAACTACTTGAGGGACCGTCTCTCCCCGTACGTCCCCCAAAGATCACTATGATCAGAAGCCCAAAACCTACTAGAGGTTCCTTCCATCAGAACCTACCACCTGTCTGAGACCCGACAGAGAGCCTTCTCTGTAGTTGCCGCCATGCTTTGGAATGCGTTACTGGACAATGTTTGAGCTCTTAGGGAGCTTCCGACATTCCGAAAAGTCTGCAAAACAATCTTGTTCCGACAGGCCTTTAATATCTAATGCTCAAGAACTTCCATACCATAGTAGCATGGCTGTTAAACTGCAACTGGGGTCGATTGTTCTATTGTGTCTCTGTTTTACTGTTTCATTGTTTTTTAACTGTTGTTTTATTGATTTTATTGTGAATGTTGCTTTGTTGTAAACCACCCCGATCCTTCGGGAGGGAGTGGTATATAAGCACGAACAATAAATAAATAAAATAAATAAATAGCAGGAGCCAGCTCTTCCAAAAGGTTCTTTCCCCCTTGGGCCAAAACTGGTTTCTGCTAATCAATAGACAAAGGCTTCTGAGTTTCGCCTACCTTTGTGCCATTGATTAATAGGCAAAACTATGTCTATATTTCATAAACGGCCACCTCTATCAGCCTTGGAAACTGGTACATGGCTACAGCTTCTTCATTTGTTTACCATCCAAAGAACTGAGACCCTGCAGCAATATATTAATCTGTGTCTATCAAATAGAGAAAAACACCAATGAGGACATTTGATCATCAACCAAAAGACAATAGAATAGCTCAGCCTGAGAACAGGAGGGTTCTTGCTGAACACTTGCCCACTTGATCTACATATTTAATCCCATCAAAATGTTTTTCTGCCTTCATTGTTCTACTCAATGTGATACAGGTGGGGGTTAACTAGTAACAATTCTTCAAAGACGGAGACGCATGGGTTAAATCAGTGTTTCTCAACCAGTGTGCTGTGGCACACTAGTGTGCCGTGAGCGATCATCAGGTGTGCCGCGAGAAAGGCTCTCTGCCCCCCTTCCTTCCCCCCTCCTCCTGCCGAACTCCTGCTGCTTGGGGGAGGAGGAGGAAGGCCCGGGCGGCGGCAAAGAAAAAGAAGAAAGGGCTGGGGCGCAGCCTCCTTCGGCCGTTTCCCCAGCCAGCCTCCAATCCGCCATGAGTCCCCTTATGACTCTCGCCCCTCGCTCGCTGAAGCTGCGTGGAGGAGGAGCCCTGCCCACTGAAGCCCATCCACTGCTCATGCTCCTCCTCTGTGGGAGAGCTGAAGCCGGGGGAGGGGGCAGGGCATGGCGCCCCCGGCTTCAGCGCTCACACAGCTTTGCCAGCCTTGAGGGGGCAGTGCCAAGCCAGCAGGGGCAGAGCCAGCACAATGCTGGCTTGGCACTGCCCCCTCAAGGCTGGCGAAGCTGTGGGAGAACTGAAGCCGGGGTAGGGGCGGGGCATGGCATGGCTCCTCCCCCTCCCGGCTTCAGCACTTCCAGCAGCTGCTTCCAGCAGGCCACCATCCCCCAGCCGTTCTTTACTGTGCTAGAGTGTCATTTTGGTTGGTGGTGTGCCCCCGGATTTTTTTAATGTCAAAAGTGTGCCACGGCTCAAAAAAGGTTGGGAAACACTGGGTTAAATGATAAGCTTACTCTACATGAATTGTTACTTTAAGTATGTCAGCTGTTTCCCTTGATTGATTTTCTGTGAATTTGCCATCCGAATAGCTATATAATGCTTATTCTTACACCTGTATTTGTCCTTGATCTGACCATTGGCGCCTAGCCTCTTATATACAAATGCTGTTATATTGGTATGTATTGTCGATTTTCCCGGTGGGTTTACTATGGGGCCATGTGCTTATTGTTATTATACTGTATCATGGTTCTTAAATCCTACAGCCGCGACCCTGTGTTGCAATTGAGTCCCGGGTCCGGAAGAAGCAGTTTACGATACGGCGCTGGGATACCCCTTATCGTCGACCCTGGAATCCCCTCTGCATGGATCTTCCCTTTACATCTTTCCACCTGTCCCTGGCACTCTTTGATTTGGACTAAGTGTCCCCCGTTTGCGGGAAAGAGACTGGCCGCTTGGGCTATGTTATTATTTGCTGAGGTTTTTCCTCTTTAGGACTCTTAAGCGTGAGTACGCGCTGGGGAAGTGTCCCCTCTATATGTAAATACTATCCATTTAATTGCACTGTGATATGCTGGTTGTATGTATGCATTTTGCGTATGATATTGTTTAATACAACTGCATTGTTTATTACACATTGTTTGCTCCGTCTTTGGTTCATTGTTCTACTCATCACCCACCTCTTCGCCTCAATTGGCTGGAAACCGGAAGAAGATGCAGCCGGTCAGCAAGATTCCATCCAATCAACACAAAGCTGGTTTGGGGGCGGAAGTGGGAAATTTGAATCTGTAACCTTATAAAATGGCATGTTTTTCCAATGTTAACTTTTATGTCAGCATTGGCGAGCGATTGCGGCTGTCATCCTTTCCAGCTGGTCTGAATAAACACCTCGGTGGTACTCCTTCAATTTGGTGAGCTTTTATTGGGAAATTCTAGGAAAATTGGGATTGGGCTTCCTTTCTCACCAGGGTTAATATGGATCCTCTTTGGTGGGTCTAGCTGGTCTGCCTTCATGCCAAGACCCCCCCACATTCTGTGCGATAACAGCCAGGGGCGGTCTAAGGTTATTTTATATGGGAAGCGAACATTACTTTGGCACCCCCCTTTGTCTCCGCCCCCTTTCCCTTTGCCTCCGCCCCTGCCTGCCCAATTGCGTCACGTGACGTCTTTACAGGCTTCTGCGCCTGCAGGAGCTTCTGCGCATGCCCAGAAGCTCCTGCAGGCGCAGAAGCCGAAGCCTGTAAACACGTCACGTCAGCACTCCGTCCGTATTCGGCATGCAGGGGGCGGAGGCAAAGGGAGAGGTTAAGCCTCTCCCTTTGCCTCCGTCCCCTGCGTGCCGAATACAGACGGAGTGCTGGCGTGACGTGTTTACAGGCTTCAGCGCCTGCAGGAGCTTATGGGCATGCGCATAAGCTCCTGCAGGCGCAGAAGCCTGTAAAGACGTCACGTGGCGCAATGGGCAGGCAGGGCGGAGGCAAGGAAAGGAGGGCCCGAGCTCAACTTCAGCTTCGGAGCCACTGCGCACAGGGCCGGCCCCGCCCATTCCGCGGCCTCGCGGTCGCGTAGAAGCGATGGTACCTGGGAACTGGGAGGGGTGCCGCCCTGCCGCCGCCCGTAAGCCGCCACGCCCTGACCTGCCGCTGCACCTCTGCAGCCAGCGGGACACCCTCGCGCAGCCGGGCAGGACACCACTGCGCATGCGCGGCCGGCCGGAGTCGCCGCGCATGCGCGCCACCACTCAGGACACACTCGCGGGGCCGCGCGGGACACCAGCGCGCATGCGCGAGGGCGTCCAGGAGCCACCGGGGGGGGGGCGCAAAAATAAGGTTTGCATACCCCCCCAGGAGAGGTGAGGCCGCCCCTGACTGCGCATGCGTGAAAATCTCCGTGCATGCCCAGAAGCTCCTGCAGGCCAGGCGCTGAAGCCGGCGCAGCAGCAGGGAGGTTTGCTACGGTGGCGCGGCCGGTGTGGCGGTGCCCTTCCCAGAAGATGGCGCCCTAAGCGGCCGCTTCCCTCGCGTAAACGTCGGTCCGCCCCTGATAACAGCAGGACTCCCTAGCATCGAGCCATGGCTGTTAAACTGGTGCCAAACTGCTTTAATTCTCCCGTTATTCTATGGCAGCATCATAATAAACTCCTCTCCGGTGGGAGAAGGTTTCCCTGAGTCAATGGGAACCGTGTTAGGTGAAGGACAAGGTTGCCTTCCTAACAAGCTCTTATCGTGGTTTTTGTCCCCTATTCATTAGTCGACGGGTTAACAAGAGTCTTCAATGGCTTCCAAACTGCCAGCCATCTCTGAATATTCATGAAGGGAGGGAAGGAGGGGATGTGGGAAAGCAAACAAGGGGGAGGGAAGGAGCCCAGGGCTGCCCCCATTGTCTCTTTGGAGACCTCACATTGCAGATACAACAACCAGGATCCGGCTTCCCCCGCCCCCTTCTGCTTGGAGAGCTTATCCTTTCATGTGATGGACTTCTCCATAGAGCTCAGGCCAACTGAGAAGTATACTCCTCTGAGTTGTCTGGGCTGTCTGGCCATGTTCCAGAAGCATTCTCTCCTGACGTTTCTCCTGGGTACTGCTGGCCAGGGTTTCTTTCTCTCCCCAAAACTACGATGCCCAAGACGCTTAAGCGAAAGCTAGGACATTTTATCAATATCTGCTAGATAAGGGATAGTGAGTATTTGGGTAGTAAAAGGAGGGCTTTGTCTTGGGTCTTTGATTGTGCTTTTCCTGCATGAAGGCAGAATGGGGTTGGACCGGATGGTCTTTAGAGATCCCTACCAACTCTATGATTATATTATTATTATTATTCATATTATTATTGAGGTCACATGGCCTTTAGAGATCCCTTCCAACTCTATGATTATATTATTATTATTAATATTATTATTGAGATCACATGGCCTTTGGAGATCCCTTCCAACTCTAGGATGCTTATTGTTATTATTATTATTGAGGTCACATGGTCATCTGTCGGGAGGGCTCTGTTCGTGTCTTCCTGCAGATCGGGGTTGAAGTGGATGGCCTTTAGAGAGATTCCTTCCAACTTTATGATATTATTATTATTATTATTGAGGTCACATGGCTCTGTTCTTGTCTTCCTGCAGATTGGGATTGGACTAGATGGCCTTTAGAGATCCCTTCCAACTCTAGGATGCTTATTATTATTATTATTATTATTGAGGTCACATGGTCATCTGTCGGGAGGGCTCTGTTTGTGTCTTCATGCAGATTGGGGTTCGACTAGATGGCCTTTAGAGATCCCTTCCAACTCTAGGATGCTTATTATTATTATTATTATTGAGGTCACATGGTCATCCATCGGGAGGGCTCTGTTCGTGTCTAACTGCAGATTGGGATTGGACTGGATGGCCTTTAGAGATCCCTTCTAACTCTAGGATGCTTATAATTATAATAATACTAATTATTATTATTATTATTATTGAGGTCACATGGTCATCTGTCGGGAGGGCTCTGTTCGTGTTTTCCTGCAGATTGGGATTGAACTGGATGGCCTTTAGAGATCCCTTCTAACTCTAGGATGCTTATAATAATAATAATAATAATTATTATTATTATTGAGGTCACATGGTCATCCGTCGGGAGGGCTCTGTTTGTGTCTTTCTGCAGATTGGGATTGGACTGGATGGCCTTTAGAGACCCCTTCCAACTCTAGGATGCTTATAATAATAATAATAATTATTATTATTATTATTATTATTGAGGTCACATGGTCATCCATTGGGAGGGCTCTGTTCGTGTCTTTCTGCAGATTGGGATTGGACTGGATGGCCTTTAGAGATCCCTTCCAACTCTAGGATGCTTATTATTATTATTATTATTATTATTGAGGTCACATGGTCATCCGTCGGGAGGGCTCTGTTCGTGTCTAACTGCAGATTGGGATTGGACTGGATGGCCTTTAGAGATCCCTTCTAACTCTAGGATGCTTATAATTATAATAATAATACTAATTATTATTATTATTATTATTGAGGTCACATGGTCATCCGTCGGGAGGGCTCTGTTCGTGTTTTCCTGCAGATTGGGATTGAACTGGATGGCCTTTAGAGATCCCTTCTAACTCCAGGATGCTTATAATTATAAAGGAGAAATTGATGCTCTAACAGAAGAAACGCCAGGAGAAAGTGCTGCTTAGCGTAGGTTCTGAATAGTAGGGTCAGTTTGCCAGCAACAGTGACGAGAATAATCCACTCTGATTGGTCCGCACAAGCACAGGCTGTGATTAGCCCAGAGAACATCATGTGCCTCAAAGATAAGAAACAGTCGTGATTGGCTTAGCACTCGCCATGTGCGTTTGTTTACAAAGTTAGCAATTGGGTTAGGAGATGCGCATGGCAAATGAGGTTTCCACTTGGCAGGCACCCAGTGGGAACTCGGATAGTAAATGCATCGATTTAAGTACAGCCTGCACATAGGGCAGATAACATAGAGGGAAAGATGGAAATTTACACTGCGCAACGTTTGTCAGCAAATAGAATTGAGATGCTAGGAATGCTTTGTTTAATTGGGTAGAGTAATATGGGTTCATGAATGCTAGCCAGTAACAATGCATGAAGAAGGGAGGGACTGAAATATTGCAGCCATTGTTTGTATAAAATCTGTTTACTGGGAAAGATCGGGGTTCTGTCTTCCAGCGGCATCGTTCCGCAGAGGGGGCAGACCCATTAGCTGATGTCATGCAAATAAAGCGGGTTTCCTGAATCGCAGTAAAATTGTCGCGTCATCTTGTCCTTGTGCACGCTAGAAACAGCAGCCTAAGACAAAAGGTATTGCCTTGGGAGTTCTGGGACTCCAGATACTGCTACAATAATAATAATAATAATTATTATTATTGAGGTCACATGGTCATCCGTCGGGAGGGCTCTGTTTGTGTCTTTCTGCAGATTGGGATTGGACTGGATGGCCTTTAGAGACCCCTTCCAACTCTAGGATGCTTATAATAATAATAATAATAATTATTATTATTATTATTGAAGTCACATGGTCATCCATTGGGAGGGCTCTGTTCGTGTCTTTCTGCAGATTGGGATTGGACTGGATGGCCTTTAGAGATCCCTTCCAACTCTAGGATGCTTATTATTATTATTATTATTATTATTATTGAAGTCACATTGTCATCTGTCGGGAGGGCTCTGTTTGCATCTCCCTGCAGATTGGGATTGGACTAGATGGCCCTTTGGAGTCCTTTCAAACTCTATGATGATGATCTTAAACTGAGGCTGGATGGCAATCTGTTGGGAAGATTTTGATGCTTTTCCTTCGTGGTAGATTTGGGGGTGGGACTAGATGGCCTTTGGAGGGCCCCTTCCAATGCTACAATTAGATATAGCTCTGGGGTGCTTCAATTCTGATTTCCTCTGCCTTTGTTCTTTTCCTGACAGACGGAAAGAGGTTGGACTGGATGGTCTCTGTTTTATTAACTCTTCTTGGACTGTGTGGATCATAATAAATTGTGCCTCCGTTGCCCACACTCCCCAAAACATTTTTTTTTGGTGATTAATCACTATGTTGTAATTATGTTCAGTTGGTCACAATGAAAATACATCCTGCATATTAGATATTTACATTAGAATTCGTAAGAGTAGCAAAATTATTTATGAAGTAGCAACGAAAATATGGTTGGGGGTCACCACAACATGAGGAACCTTATTTAGGGCTCACGGCATTAGAAAGGTTGAGAACCACTGCATTAATGCAGTGTTTCCCAACCAGAGTGCCGTGGCACACTAGTGTGCCGTGAGCGATCATCAGCTGTGCCGTGGGAAATTGGAACCTCCAATATCCTTTCTTCCCCCTCCTGCCCACAGTGCTCTCTGGGTGTAGGTGAACTAGAACTTCCAAACTCAAAAGTCAATTCCCAAGCAAACCCTTTCAGTTATTTCTGTTGGTAATGAGAGTTCAATCTGCCAAGTTTGGTTCAATTCCATTGTTGCAAGAGTTCAGGATGCTCTTTGATTGTGTGTTAACTATAAATCCCAGAAACTGTAACTCCTAAATGTCAAGGTCTATTTTCCCCAAACTCCATCTGTGTTCATATTTGGGCATATTGAGTATTCATGCCAAGTTTGGTCCTGATCCAACATTGTTTCAGTCTACAATGCTCTCTGGATATAGGTGAACTACACCTCCAAAACCTAAGGTCAATGCCCACCAAACTCTTATAGTATTTTCTCTTGGTTATGGGAGTTCTGTGTGGGAGGTTTGTGGCTTTCTGCCATTCCTGCCAGGATATCTATGTTGTGTTCATCGAAACAGGCCCAGGTTTCACACTGAGTGTATAAATACATTTAAAAACATCTTAACTATATGTATTACTGCGTTAGGGTGTCATTTTGTGTCATTTTGGTTGGTGGTGTGCCCTGGGATTTTGTACATGTAAAAAATGTGCCGCGGCTCAAAAAAGGTTGATAAACACTGCATTAATGCATATATCTTTCTGTTTAATTGCTATTACATTTTTTAAAAAATAATTTCTAGGGGGGCGGTGAGTAAATTTTTTTCTGGAAAGGGGGCGGTAGGCCAAAAAAGTTTGGAAACCACTGGACTAGATAGATAGCTAGATAGATGGATAGATAGATAGAGATACACAGAAACACACACGATTATTTGTGCAACCCAATGCAAGGAAAGCGGGGTTTCCTAGTCTCAAAACGCCCACTTCTCTGACTTCATGTTCTTCAGCATGTTCTCAAAGTGTTGCTGTTCTCTGGATCTCCCAGGCATAGTTTTCACTCAGCAGATCAAGGAAGGGGGGCAGATGTGGGGCTTAGACAGGCCTGGCAGAGAAGGGCATGCAGAGCGAAGAACAGCTGCTGGGACGGAGAGAAAGAGGGGGCCGAGGAAGGAAGGAGAGAAAGAAAGAAAGAAAGGAACAGACTTCTTTTCTCTTTTTAACAAGAGGTGGGGAAGGGGGAAAGGAGAAAGGGGGCAAAGCAGCCTGTGGATCACAGCTGGAGAAAGCCAAAAAATTAAAAATCAGGAGATGAAAAAGACAGATGAGAAATAAGGAAAGAAAGAAAGAAAGGGAGAGAAAGAGAAAGAAAGAAAGAGAGAAAGAAAAGAAAGAAAGAAAGAAAGAAAGGGAGAGAGAGAAAGAAAGAAAGAAAGAAAGAAAGAAAGGGAGATAAAGAGAAAGAAAGGGAGGGAGAGAAAGAAAGAAAGACAGACGGGGAGGGAGGGAGAGACAGAAAGAAAGAAAGAAAGAAACAGAAAGAAAGAGGGAGGGAGAGACAGAAAGAAAGAAAGGGAGGGAGGGAGAGACAGAAAGAAAGAAAGAAAGGGAGAGAGAAAGAAAGAAAGAAAGAGAAAGAAAGAAAGAAAGAAAGAAAGAAAGAAAGAAAGGGAGGGAGAGAGAAAGAAAGAAAGAAAGAGAGAGAGGGAGGGAGAGACAGAAAGAAAGAA